>NC_069425.1:10765694-10775694 GCF_026875155.1 Cherax quadricarinatus | reverse complement strand
CGAAGGAATAATGGTGGAGAAACGTTCGGCTTCTAGATGTTCCATGTATAGGTTCGCTAGGACTGCACTGAGTGGCACACACACAACAAGTTATACGTGGGCGAAACATCAAGGGACCTCCAAACACGTATTTCAGAACACCAATACGCAAGCAGGTCTGACGACACAAGGAATGCCTGCGTACAACACCGTAATTCACACAACCACTTGATAAACTACAGAAACTCAAGACTTATCGCCACAGAAGACAACACCCAATACCGAAGAATCCTGGAATCATCACTTATTTCTATATCCGACAACTTCAACCAGAATAGTGGCTTCTATAACATAGCTGAACCACTTGCCAAGAAACTTCTTCATCGCTATCCCACATAAGAACACTGTAGAAGGTCTGCTCACAAACTTGTCCAGTCTCCTTTCCAAGCTACCCAAGTTTTTAGACTCTACAACCCAACTCGGTACATCATCAGATGCAGCATTCTTCACCTGACCTCAGCCGGACTATAAATACTCGCGTTCCTTCCACCCCAGGTAGTTCTGTTTGTGACTTGAAAAAGCCCACTGTGTGGGCGAAACGTAGTCAATAAAGGATCACATTATACTGCATTTGTGTTTATATTGCCAGAGATAGGGGGTACATGGTAACGACATACAAAATAATGAGAGGAATTGACAAGGTGGACAAAGACAGGATGTTCCAGAGATTGGGCACAGTAACAAGGGGTCACAGTTGGAAGTTGAAGACATGGATGAATCACAGGGATGTTAGGAAGTATTTCTTCAGCCACAGAGTAGTCAGGAAGTGGAATAGTTTGGGAAGCGATGTAGTGGAGGCAGGATCCATACATTGTTTTAAGCAGAGGTATGATAAAGCTCACTGTTCAGGGAGAGTGACCTATTAGCGACCAGTGAAGAGGCGAGGCCAGGAGCTAGGACTCGATCCCTGCAACCTCAACTAGGTGAGTACACACACACACTCACACACACACACACACACACACACACACACACACACACACACACACACACACACACACACACACACACACACACACACACACACACACACACACAAACCTGGAGCTCCATGGGGTCCCGAAACATGGATGTGGTACTGGAAAACCTCATGCATCAACATGTTAGAGACACTACCAGAGAGAGAGGTGAGAATGATCCAACAAGAGTGGAGATTGTATTCACCTTGAGTAGTTCGGACATCGAGGATATCATGTATGAAAGGCCCCTAGGAGCTAGTGATCATGTGGTTCTGTGCTTTGACTACATAGTTGAGCTTCAAGTGGAGAGAGTAGCTGGAATAGAATGGGAAAAACCATACTACAAAAGGGGGGGACTACTCAGGCATGAGGAACTTCCTGCAAGACATTCAGTGGGAGAGGGAACTGACAGGAAAACCAGTACAAGAAATGATGGACTATGTGACAACAAAATGCAAGGAGGCAATGAAGAGGTTTGTTCCCAAGGGAAACAGAAATAATGGGAAGAACAGAACGAGTCCTTGGTTCACCCAAAGGTGTAGGGAGGCAAAAACTAGGTGTACTAGAGAATGGAAAAGGTACAGAAGACAAAGAACTCAGGAAAATAAAGAGATTAGCCGAAGAGCCAGAAACGAATATGCACAGATAAGAAGGGAGGCTCAGCGACAGTATGAAAATGACAGAGCATCGAAAGTCAAGTCTGACCCGAAGCTGTTGTATAGCCACATCAGGGGGAAAACAACAGTCAAGGACCAGGTAATCAGACTGAGAAAGGGTAATGGAGAATTCACAAGAAACGACCGAGAGGTATGTGAGGAGTTCAACACGAGATTTAAAGAAGTATTTACAGTGGAAACCGGTATGACTCCAGGAAATCAGAACAGGGAGGTACACCATCAAGTGCTGGATGAGGTACATATAACCAAGGAGGAGGTGAAGATGCTGCTATGTGAACTTGACACCTCAGAGGCGGTGGGACCAGACAACATCTCTCCATGGGTCCTTAGAGAGGGAGCAGAGATGCTGTATGTGCCATTAACAAAGATCTTCAACACATCCATTGAAACTGGGCACCTCCCTGAGGTATGGAAGATGGCAAATGTAGTTCCAATTTTTAAAAAAGGAGACAGACATGAAGCATTAAACTACAGACCTGTGTCACTAACGTGTATAGTATGCAAAGTCATAGAGAAGATCATCAGGAGGAGAGTGGTGGAGCACCTGGAAAGAAAACCCTGTGTCACAAACCTACTGGAGTTTTATGACAAGGTGACAGAAGTAAGACAAGAGAGAGAGAAGTGGATAGACTGTATTTTCTTGGACTGCAAGAAGGCCGTCGACGCAGTTCCTCACAAGAGGTTACTGCAAAAGCTAGAGGATCAGGCACACATAACAGGAAAAGCACTGCAATGGATCAGAGAATGCCTGACAGGGAGGCAACAGTGAGTCATGGTACGTGACGAGGTGTCAGAGTGGGCGCCTGTGACAAGCGGGGTTCCACAGGGGTCAGTCCTAGGACCTGTGCTGTTTTCGGTATATGTGAACGACATAACTGAAGGGATAGACTCAGAAGTGTCCTTGTTTGCAGATGTGAAGTTAATGAGGAGAATCAAATCGGTCGAGGATCAGGTAGGACTACAAAGAGACCTGGACAGGCTACAAGCCTGGTACAGCAACTGGCTCCTTGAGTTTAACCATGCCATATGCAAAGTCATGAAGATTGGGAAGGGCAAAGAAGACCGTAGACACAGTATAGTCTAGGTGGCCAAAGACTGCAAATCTCACTCAAGGAAAAGGATCTGGGGGTGAGTATAACACTGAGCACATCTCCTGAGGCACACATCAATCAGATAACTGCTGCAGCGTACGGGCGTCTGGCAAACCTAAGGATAACGTTCCGATACCTCAGTAAGGAATCGTTCAAGACTCTGTACACCATTTACGTCAGGCCCATACTGGAGTATGTAGCACCAGTTTGGAATCCACACCTGGTCAAGCACGTCAAGAAATTAGAGAAAGTGCAAAGGTTTGCAACAAGACTAGTCCCAGACCTAAGGGGATTGTCCTGCGAAGAAAGGTTAAGGGAAATCGGCCTGACGACACTGGAGGACAGGAGGGTCAGTGGAGACATGATAACGACATACAAAATACTGTGCAGAATAGCCAATGTGGACAAAAGATGGGATGTTCCAGAGATGGGACACAGAAACAAGAGGTCACAATTGGAAGTTGAAGACTCAGATGAATCAAAGGGATGTTAGGAAGTATTTCTTCAGTCATAGAGTAGTCAGGCAGTGAAATAGCCTAGAAAGTGAAGCAGTGGAGGCGGGAACCATACATAGTTTTAAGACGAGGTTTGATAAAGCTCATGGAGAAGGGAGAGAGAGGACCTAGTAGCAATCAGTGAAGAGGTGGGGCCAGGAGCTAGGGCTCGACCCCTACAACCACAAGCGCTTTCGTGACTACTCACATTATCAAGGAACAATAAAAGTAATACATCAGAGGAAGGCATATAAAGGGTCTAGCCCACACCTCACCATCACATCCCACAACAAAGCAACACCTGATGAACGACTCATAAGAAAGAGAACACTGCAGCAGGCCCACTGGCCCAACTGGACAGGTCCTTCACACAACCAACAAACTATTCTACCCAAGAATTAAGAATTTTAAAATTTATTATTTGTCCAATGTATCATTAAATTCTTCCCAAATTCTATTAATTATAAATGGATCTAATTTATCTAATATACATATATATATATATATATATATATATATATATATATATAATATATATATATATATATATATATATATATATATATATATATATATATATATATATATATATATATATATATATATATGTACACACATGGTGGAGCAGAGAAAAAGTATGTTTTTCACATCTGAATAACTTTGCGTATTTTAAAGATAAATAAATCTTAATTACATCAAATAAAAGGCATCTTAAATGCATTTGTGAAATTTACACACAGACGCAGCACATTTGCATCTGGATGGCAATGTTAACAAACAGAACTGTGGGTACTGGGCGGCGGGGAACCCACCAGAATTAAAAACCTCTCCACAGCTCAAAAGTGACAGTGTGGTGCGGTGTCTCCAAGATAGGAATCGTTAGTCCTTAGTTTTTTAAGGAGACCGCAGTTACAGTAACATCAGCGCTACGTCGACATGTTAAATGACTTCCTGCATCCAGAACTTCAAAGGCGTCGGGTACACTTGAGAGAAATGTGGTTTCAACTGGATGGTGCTTAATTAAGATATGTAAATTTCAAAAATGCATTAAAATGCCTTTTATTTGAAGTAATTAAGACTTGTTTATCTTTAAAATACGCAAAGTTATTCAGTTTGAAAAACATGCGTTTTCTCTGCTTCACCCTGCGTATATAGCAATGAAACCACGAAACAAGTGATTTTGAATCATTTAATAAACTGTGGCAGGCCAGGGTTCAACCCCCACGACACACTGTCCCGCCTCAAGAGACAACACAACGTACATGTCACCTTATCCACTCAGCCATCGATCCTACAAAAATCACGCACCCAGCAGAACTAGGTGTTTTTTGTGATCCGAGGACACTCGTGGCAGTTGTATGCTCAAGGATTAATTTCAGCCTCCTCCTGTGTGAATATCCGCCTCCACAAGCAGTCTATATAGCACTGAAACCACATAACAAGTGGTTTTGAATCATTTACCAAACTGCGGCACAATAAACAGTAAACAGATGATATCACAATATGCAGAAGAACAATTGTGAAAAAATTGTGAAATTCCAAGCGCTTTCGTGACTTCTCACATTATCAAGGAACTATAAAAATCAAACATAAACAGGAAGGCATATAAGGGCAAGACTACACCTCACAGTCACGTCACAACACCAGACTCTGTGAAACACAACTGATACTCTACCCAAACATTAAGATTTTTTTTACTTGTCTAATGTGTTATTAAATTTATCCCAAATTTTATTAATTATAAATGAATCTAAGTTGTATAAACCAAAAGAAATATTTATATTATTTTCAAAACTGCTTTTTATGAAACAAGATTCAATTATATTTCTGTCGACCATGGACTTGCTTGATACAACTTTCTCAACTTTTTGAAAATCAATTGAATGATTAAAATCTCTTACATGAATAAATAGAGCATTGGAATCTTGTCCAGTTCTAATGCTATATTTATATTGTTTTAATCTTAGTTCAAGATTTTTAGCAGTTTGAACGTAATAAACTTTATCACATATTTTACAAGGAATCTTATAGACACCCGTGAGCATTTTGGGCAGAATTTTTGATCAAAAGTTTTTTTTTACTGTATCAAGATTTTTAAATACAACTTTAATATTAAAAGTCTTAAGAAGAGAAGGCATATCAACCAAGTTTTCATGGTAAGGGAGAACCAACATATTTTTAGTTGAATAAGGTTGGTTGTCCCTTTTTGGATTGTAAAAAGTATTTCTAGCAATTTTAAAGGATTTATCAATTAAGTTTCTTGGGTATTTTAGATCATTAGCTATTTCATAAATTTTTGAGATTTCTTTATCTATAAACTCTGGACTACAAATACGTAAAGTTCTCAGAAACATTGATGAGAAAACCGACAGTTTAACTTTATCTTGATGTGAAGAATAATAGTGGACATAGGAACAGTTATTTGTAGGTTTTTTGTAAATTTTAAATTTAAAATCATTGTTACCCTTAATAATTAAAATATCTAGGAAAGGCAATGATTTATTTTCTTCGAAATTAACAAGGAAATGGTTTATATCTGTATTTTTAGGCATAAGGCATAAAATATCATAAACATATCTATACCATTAAACTTTCTTAGGAAGGATTGTGTTAAGTAATCTTGTTTTCAAAAAATTCCATGTACAAATTACTAAGAACAGGTGAAACAGGATTTCCCATTGTCATACCAAACTTCTGAGTGTAAAACTCGGCATTAAACACAAATTTTGCATCAACAATACAAAGTTTAATAAGTTTAATGATAGTAGGAACTTGCAATGGTAAATCATAATTAACAAGTTCTTCAGATAAGAAACTTAATAAATCATCAACTGGAGCTTTTGTAAACAAGGAAATAACATCAAAACTATTGAAATCATTTAAGTAAGTCAAGGAGCTTAATTTATTCATTAAATCTAAGTTGTTTTTAACATTAAAGTTAGAAATTTTTCCAACAATTGGGCTCAAAATATCAAAAAATCATTTAGATAATATATATTTCTTGCTAATTGACCAATTTCACCTATTCGGCACGATATATATATATATATATATATATATATATATATATATATATATATATATATATATATATATATATATATATATATATATATATATGTATATATATATATATATATATATATATATATATATATATATATAATATATATATATATATATATATATATATATATATATATATATATATATATATGCAATAAGATCACAGTTAACAGGTGATTTCAGAATATGCAAAACAACCACTCTGAAAGAATAGAGAAATTCCAAGCGCTTTCGTGACTACTCACATTATCAAGGAACTATGAAAGTAAAAGCATCCAAGGAAGGTATATAAGGGGTCTGGCCAACACCTCACTATCAGATCCCACAACGGTTAAACACCTGACGCGCGCCGGCCCAACTGGACAGGTCCTTTGCACAACCCACCAACAAACTATTCTACCCAAGAAAATTGTTAAAATTATTATTTGTCCAGTGTATTATTAAATTCTTCCCAAATTCTATTAATTATAAATGGATCTAATTTATATAAACCAAAGGAAATATTCATATTATTGTCAAAACTGCTTTTTATGAAACAAGATTCAATTATATTTCTGTCGACCATGGACTTGCTTGATACTACTTTCTCAACTTTTTGAAAATCAATTGGATGGTTAAAATCTCTTACATGAATAAATAGAGCATTGGAATCTTGTCCAGTTCTAATGCTATATTTATGTTGTTTTAATCTTAGTTCGAGATTTTTACCAATTTGACCGTAATAAACTTTGTGTGTTTTTATTAGTCCATACATGTAAGGTAAAGATGGATTAGTGGAAGTAAATTGTTTGACTAATTCATCTTTGCCTTTCAGTAGAAGTTTTATTGTTTTATTGAAATTGCTGTTAACGGTTTCTAGGGGATTTTTCCTAAGTTTAGAATAGGTTTCAGTATCATCTAAGAGATTATTCATTTTTTTCTTGGTAATCATTTTCTTTCATAATAACTATTGCATTTATTTTGTCTGCTTTAGTAAGGCGCAATTTCAATAAAACAATAAAACTTCTACTGAAAGGCAAAGATGAATTAGTCAAACAATTTACTTCCACTAATCCATCTTTACCTTACATGTATGGACTAATAAAAACACACAAACCAGGGAATCCAGTCAGACCAGTTATTAGCTCCATAGGGTCAGTTTCATATAAATTATCCAAATGGCTTGTTGATATTTTGAGCCCTATTGTTGGCAAAATTTCTAACTTTAATGTTAAAAACAACATAGACTTAGTTGATAAATTAAGCTCCTTGACTGACTTAAATGATTTTAACATGGTTAGTTTTGATGTTACTTCCTTGTTTACGAAAGTTCCTGTTGATGATTTATTAAGTTTCTTATCTGAAGAACTCGTTAACTATGATTTACCATTGCCAGTTCCTACTATCATTAAACTTATTAAACTTTGCATTGTTGATGCAAAATTTGTATTTAATGATAAGTTTTACACTCAGAAGTTTGGTATGGCAATGGGAAATCCTCTTTCACCTGTTCTTAGTAACCTATACATGGAATTTTTTGAAACAAGGTTGCTTAACACAATCCTCCCTAATAGAGCTAAATGGTAAAGATATGTTGATGATATTTTGTGTCTTATGCCCAAGAATGTAAATATACACCATTTCCTTGGAAAATTAAATAGCTTAGCCCATTCTATAAACTTTACTGTTGAGTTTAAAGAAAATAACTCATTGCCTTTTCTAGATGTTTTAATTATTAAGGGTAATAATGAATTCAAATTTAAAATTTACAGAAAACCTACAAATAACTGTTCCTATGTCCACTATTATTCTTCGCATCAAGATAGAGTTAAACTGTCTGTTTTCTCATCAATGATTTTGAGAGCTTTACGAATTTGTAGTCCAGAGTTCATAGATGAAGAAATATCCAAAATTTTGAAATAGCCAATGATCTGAAATACCCGAGGAATGTAATTGATAAATCATTTAAAATTGCGAGAAATACTTTTTACAACCCAAGAAGGGACAACCAACCTTATTCAACTAAAAATATGTTGGTTCTCCCTTACCATGAAAACTTGGTTGATATGCCTTCTCTTCTTAAGACTTTTAATATTAAAGTTGTATTCAAAAATCTTGATACAGTAAAAAAACTTTTGATAAAGAATTCCCCCCAAAATGCTTATGGATGTGTCTATAAGATTCCTTGTAAAATCTGCGATAAAGTTTATTACGGTCAAACTGGTAAAAATCTCGAACTAAGATTAAAACAACATAAATATAGCATTAGAACTGGACAAGATTCCAATGCTCTATTATTCATGTAAGAGATTTTAACCATCCAATTGATTTTCAAAAAGTTGAGAAAGTAGTGTCAAGCAAGTCCATGGTCGACAGGAATATAATTGAATCTTGTTTCATAAAAAGCAGTTTTGACAATAATATGAATATTTCCTTTGGTTTATATAAATTAGATCCATTTATAATTAATAGAATTTGGGAAGAATTTAATAATACACTGGACAAATAATAATTTTAACAATTTTCTTGGGTAGAATAGTTTGTTGGTGGGTTGTGCAAAGGATCTGTCCAGTTGGGCCGGCGCGCGTCAGGTGTTTAACCGTTGTGGGATCTGATAGTGAGGTGTTGGCCAGACCCATTATATACCTTCCTTGGATGCTTTACTTTCATAGTTCCTTGATAATGTGAGTAGTCACGAAAGCGCTTGGAATTTCTCTATTCTTTCAGAGTGGTTGTTTTGCATATACTGTATATATAATATATATATATATATATATATATATATATATATATATATATATATAATATATATATATATATATATATATATATATATATAATATATATATTTATTTATTTATTTATTTATTTTTTGTATTATCACACTAGCCGATTCCCACCAAGGCAGGGTGGCCCGAAAAAGAAAAACTTTCACCATCATTCACTCCATCACCGTCTTGCCAGAAGGGTGCTTTACACTACAGTTTTTAAACTGCAACATTAACACCCCTCCTTCAGAGTGCAGGCACTGTACTTCTCATCTCCAGGACTCAAGTCCGGCCTGCCGGTTTCCCTGAACCCCTTCATAAATGTTACTTTGCTCACACTCCAACAGCACGTCAAGTATTAAAAACCATTTGTCTCCATTCACTCCTATCAAACACGCTCACGCATGCCTGCTGGAAGTCCAAGCCCCTCGCACACAAAACCTCCTTTACCCCCTCCCTCCAACCTTTCCTAGGCCGACCCCTACCCCGCCTTCTTTCCACTACAGACTGATACACTCTTGAAGTCACTCTGTTTCGCTCCATTCTCTCTACATGTCCGAACCACCTCAACAACCCTTCCTCAGCCCTCTGGACAACAGTTTTGGTAATCCTGCACCTCCTCTTAACTTCCAAACTATGAATTCTCTGCATTATATTCACACCACACATTGCCCTCAGACATGACATCTCCACTGCCTCCAGCCTTCTCCTCGCTGCAACATTCATCACTCATGCTTCACACCCATATAAGAGCGTTGGTAAAACTATACTCTCATACATTCCCCTCTTTGCCTCCAAGGACAAAGTTCTTTGTCTCCACAGACTCCTAAGTGCACCACTCACCCTTTTCCCCTCATCAATTCTATGATTCACCTCATCTTTCATAGACCCATCCGCTGACACGTCCACTCCCAAATATCTGAATAC
>NC_069425.1:10735694-10760694 GCF_026875155.1 Cherax quadricarinatus | reverse complement strand
GTAAACCATTAATTTAGTCTGGCCATAATGCCATGGCACGACAGTGGCTCTCACTGCACTGCAATTTTTGATAGACTCTTATCTGCAGGTGACCCGAACAATGTGCAGAGAGGAAACATCGCTGTGCTTCTTGAGCCACGTATGTTTGTACATATTGGAAGTCAAAGCTTCACCTCGGGAACCAGCGTGTGGATGAGTGCTCCACCTCGGGAACCAGCGTGCGGAGGAGTGCTCCACCTCGGGAACCAGCGTGTGTATGAGTGCTTCACCTTGGGAACCAGCGTGTGTATGAGTGCTTCACCTTGGGAACCAGCGTGTGGATGAGTACTCCACCTCGGGAACCAGCGTGTGGAGGAGTGCTCCACCTCGGGAACCAGCGTGTGGATGAGTGCTCCACCTCGGGAACCAGCGTGTGTATGAGTGCTTCACCTTGGGAACCAGCGTGTAAATGAGTGCTTCACCTTGGGAACCAGCGTGTAAATGAGTGCTTCACCTTGGGAACCAGCGTGTAAATGAGTGCTTCACCTTGAGAACCAGCGTGTAAATGAGTGCTGCACCTCGGGAACCAGCGTGTATATGAGTGCTTCACCTTGGGAACCAGCGTGTGTATGAGTGCTCACCACGGGAACCAAGCGTAGTGGATGAGTGCTCCACCACGGGGAACCAGCCGTGTGGATGATGTAGTGCTCACACACGGGAACCAGCGTGTGTATGAGTGCTCCACCACGGGAACCAGCGTGTGTATGAGTGCTCCACCACGGGAACCAGCGTGTGGATGAGTGCTCCACCACGGGAACCAGCGTGTGGATGAGTGCTTCACCTTGGGAACCAGCGTGTGGATGAGTGCTTCACCTTGGGAACCAGCGTGTGTATGAGTGCTCCACCACGGGAACCAGCGTGTATATGAGTGCTCCACCACGGGAACCAGCGTGTGGATGAGTGCTTCACCTTGGGAACCAGCGTGTGTATGAGTGCTCCACCACGGGAACCAGCGTGTGTATGAGTGCTTCACCTTGGGAACCAGCGTGTGGATGAGTGCTTCACCACGGGAACCAGCGTATGGAACCAGCGTGTGGATGAGTGCTCCACCTCGGGAACCAGCGTGTGTATGAGTGCTCCACCACGGGAACCAGCGTGTGTATGAGTGCTCCACCACGGGAACCAGCGTGTGGATGAGTGCTCCACCACGGGAACCAGCGTGTGGATGAGTGCTTCACCTTGGGAACTAGCGTGTGGATGAGTGCTTCACCTTGGGAACCAGCGTGTGGATGAGTGCTTCACCTTGGGAACCAGCGTATGGATGAGTGCTCCACCACGGGAACCAGCGTGTATATGAGTGCTCCACCACGGGAACCAGCGTGTGTATGAGTGCTCCACCACGGGAACCAGCGTATGGATGAGTGCTCCACCACGGGAACCAGCGTGTGTATGAGTGCTCCACCACGGGAACCAGCGTATGGATGAGTGCTCCACCACGGGAACCAGCGTGTGTATGAGTGCTCCACCACGGGAACCAGCGTATGGATGAGTGCTCCACCTCGAGAACCAACGTGTGGATGAGTGCTCCACCACGGGAACCAGCGTATGGATGAGTGCTCCACCACGGGAACCAGCGTGTGTATGAGTGCTCCACCACAGGAACCAGCGTGTGGATGAGTGCTCCACCTCGGGAACCAGCGTGTGGATGAGTGCTCCACCACAGGAACCAGCGTGTATATGAGTGCTCCACCACGGGAACCAGCGTGTGGATGAGTGCTCCACCACAGGAACCAGCGTGTGTATGAGTGCTTCACCTTGGGAACCAGCGTGTAAATGAGTGCTCCACCACAGGAACCAGCGTGTGTATGAGTGCTCCACCACGGGAACCAGCGTGTGTATGAGTGCTCCACCACAGGAACCAGCGTATGTATGAGTGCTCCACCACGGGAACCAGCGTGTGGATGAGTGCTCCACCACGGGAACCAGCGTGTAGATGAGTGCTCCACCTCGGGAACCAGCGTGTGTATGAGTGCTCCACCACGGGAACCAGCGTATGGATGAGTGCTCCACTACGGGAACCAGCGTGTGGATGAGTGCTCCACCACAGGAACCAGCGTGTGTATGAGTGCTCCACCACAGGAACCAGCGTGTGTATGAGTGCTCCACTACAGGAACCAGCGTGTGTATGAGTGCTCCACCACGGGAACCAGCGTGTGGAATGAGTGCTCCACCACGGGAACCAGCGTGTGGATGAGTGCTCCACCACGGGAACCAGCGTGTGTATGAGTGCTCCACTACAGGAACCAGCGTGTGTATGAGTGCTCCACCACGGGAACCAGCGTGTGGATGAGTGCTCCACCACGGGAACCAGCGTGTGGATGAGTGCTCCACCACGGGAACCAGCGTGTGTATGAGTGCTCCACTACAGGAACCAGCGTGTGGATGAGTGCTCCACCACGGGAACCAGCGTGTGTATGAGTGCTCCACCACGGGAACCAGCGTGTGGATGAGTGCTCCACCACGGGAACCAGCGTGTGGATGAGTGCTCCACCACGGGAACCAGCGTGTGGATGAGTGCTCCACCACGGGAACCAGCGTGTGGATGAGTGCTCCACCACGGGAACCAGCGTGTGTATGAGTGCTCCACCACGGGAACCAGCGTGTGTATGAGTGCTCCACCACGGGAACCAGCGTGTGTATGAGTGCTCCACCACAGGAACCAGCGTGTGGATGAGTGCTCCACCACAGGAACCAGCGTGTGGATGAGTGCTCCACCACAGGAACCAGCGGTGTAGATGATGCTCCACCACAGGAACCAGCGTGTGGATGAGTGCTCCACCACAGGAACCAGCGTGTGGATGAGTGCTCCACCACAGGAACCAGCGTGTGTATGAGTGCTCCACCACAGGAACCAGCGTGTGTATGAGTGCTCCACCACAGGAACCAGCGTGTGGATGAGTGCTCCACCACAGGAACCAGCGTGTGTATGAGTGCTCCACCACAGGAACCAGCGTGTGGATGAGTGCTCCACCACAGGAACCAGCGTGTGTATGAGTGCTCCACCACAGGAACCAGCGTGTGGATGAGTGCTCCACCACAGGAACCAGCGTGTGGATGAGTGCTCCACCACAGGAACCAGCGTGTGGATGAGTGCTCCACCACAGGAACCAGCGTGTGGTATGAGTGCTCCACCACAGGAACCAGCGTGTGGATGAGTGCTCCACCACAGGAACCAGCGTGTGTATGAGTGCTCCACCACAGGAACCAGCGTGTGATGAGTGCTCCACCACAGGAACCAGCGTGTGTTATGAGTGCTCCACCACAGGAACCAGCGTGTGTATGAGTGCTTCCACCACAGGAACCAGCGTGTGGATGAGTGCTCCACCACAGGAACCAGCGTGTGGATGAGTGCTCCACCACAGGAACCAGCGTGTGGATGAGTGCTCCACCACAGGAACCAGCGTGTGGATGAGTGCTCCACCACAGGAACCAGCGTGTGGATGAGTGCTCCACCACAGAACCAGCGTGTGGATGAGTGCTCCACCACGGAACCAGCGTGTGGATGAGTGCTCCACCACAGGAACCAGCGTGTGTATGAGTGCTCCACCACAGGAACCAGCGTGTGGATGAGTGCTCCACCACAGGAACCAGCGTGTGTATGAGTGCTCCACCACGGGAACCAGCGTGTGTATGAGTGCTCCACCACGGGAAAACCAGCGTGTGGATGAGTGCTCCACCACGGGAACCAGCGTGTGGATGAGTGCTCCACCACGGGAACCAGCGTGTGTATGAGTGCTCCACCACAGGAACCAGCGTGTGGATGAGTGCTCCACCACGGGAACCAGCGTGTGGATGAGTGCTCCACCACAGGAACCAGCGTGTGGATGAATGCTCCACCACGGGAACCAGCGTGTGGATGAGTGCTCCACCACAGGAACCAGCGTGTGTATGAGTGCTCCACCACGGGAACCAGCGTGTGTATGAGTGCTCCACCACAGGAACCAGCGTGTGGATGAGTGCTCCACCACGGGAACCAGCGTGTGGATGAGTGCTCCACCACGGGAACCAGCGTGTGGATGAGTGCTCCACCACAGGAACCAGCGTGTGGATGAGTGCTCCACCACGGGAACCAGCGTGTGGATGAGTGCTCCACCACAGGAACCAGCGTGGTGGATGAGTGCTCCACCACAGGAACCAGCGTGTGGATGAGTGCTCCACCACGGGAACCAGCGTGTGGATGAGTGCTCCACCACGGGAACCAGCGTGTGGATGAGTGCTCCACCACAGGAACCAGCGTGTGTATGAGTGCTCCACCACAGGAACCAGCGTGTGGATGAGTGCTCCACCACGGGAACCAGCGTGTGTATGAGTGCTCCACCACAGGAACCAGCGTGTGGATGAGTGCTCCACCACAGGAACCAGCGTGTGTACGAGTGCTCCACCACAGGAACCAGCGTGTGGATGAGTGCTCCACCACAGGAACCAGCGTGTGTATGAGTGCTCCACCACAGGAACCAGCGTGTGTATGAGTGCTCCACCACAGGAACCAGCGTGTGGATGAGTGCTCCACCACAGGAACCAGCGTGTGGATGAGTGCTCCACCACAGGAACCAGCGTGTGGATGAGTGCTCCACCACAGGAACCAGCGTGTGGATGAGTGCTCCACCACAGGAACCAGCGTGTGGATGAGTGCTCCACCACGGGAACCAGCGTGTGGATGAGTGCTCCACCACAGGAACCAGCGTGTGTATGAGTGCTCCACCACAGGAACCAGTGTGTGGATGAGTGCTCCACCACGGGAACCAGCGTGTGTATGAGTGCTCCACCACAGGAACCAGCGTGTGTATGAGTGCTCCACCACAGGAACCAGCGTGTGTATGAGTGGTCCACCACAGGAACCAGCGTGTCGATGAGTGCTCCACCACAGGAACCAGCGTGTGGATGAGTGCTCCACCACAGGAACCAGCGTGTGTATGAGTGCTCCACTATCATCAACAAGGTAGTCATACACAGTGAATTACTTACCTTGCCAAGACACTCGGTACATCATTCTCAGCTTGTTATATCTCTACTTGACTCTCGTGGATGGAGGAAAACTTGAACTTCGTTGGAAAATAACGAGTCAAAATCTCCTTCACGTGTACTTGTTGCAGATTACGTTGCAGAGTACGTTGCATAGTACGTTGCAAAGAACGTTGCAGAGTATGTTGCAGATTACGTTGCAGAGTACTTTGCAGAGTACGTTGCAGAGTGCTTTGCAGAGTGCGTTGCAGAGTACGTTGCAGAGTACATTGCAGAGTACATTGACAGAGCTGAAACCCTTAAACAAGTGAATTTTCTTTCACTTGCGTTTTACTCGATTTTTTATTGAAAAAAGAGGAAGGAATTCTTTGCAGTGAGGTCTTCAATCATCTAAATTCAGCAAATTTTAATTTTCTAAGAACGAATTTCACCGGCTTCTAATGACATCAATAATGACATCAATAAGGCTTCGGACATCAGTGACGAAGTTATTATGTTGTTTTATTCCACATTGCAACAGAAATTCTATTTACGATCTGCATAATGTTCCACGAAGTCCTGGAGCAACTGGCTTACCAGTGGCCCACACAACGAGTCATTTGTTCAGCGGTTCTCGTGGTTCTGGTCAATGACAGTCGCTAAAAATGGCTTCGTTCATCGTTGCACCACAAAGTTCTCTTCCTTGAAGGTCTTTAAAGTTTATAACTGATATAGCTTTATGGTAGCTGATATAGTTTCATGGTAGCTGGTATAGTTTCACGGTGGCTGGTATAGTTTCATGGTAGCTGGTATAGTTTCATGGTAGCTGGTATAGTTTCACGGTGGCTGGTATAGTTTCAAGGTAGCTGGTATAGTTTCATGGTAGCTGGTATAGGTTTACGGTGGCTGGTATAGTTTCATGGTAGCTGGTATAGTTTAATGGTAGCTGGTATAGGTTTACGGTGGCTGGTATAGTTTCATGGTAGCTGGTATAGTTTCACAGTGGCTGGTATAGTTTCATGGTAGCTGGTATAGTTTCATGGTAGCTGGTACAGTTTCACGTTGGCTGGTATAGTTTCATGGTAGCTGGTATAGTTTCATGGCAGCTGGTATAATTTCATGGTAGCTGGTATAGTTTTACGGTGGCTGGTATAGTTTCATGGTAGCTGGTATAGTTTCATGGTAGCTGGTATAGTTTCATGGTAGCTGGTATAGTTTCATGGTAGCTGGTATAGTTTCACGGTGGCTGGTATAGTTTTACGGTGGCTGGTATAGTTTCATAGCAGCTGGTATAATTTCATGGTAGCTGGTATAGTTTTACGGTGGCTGGTATAGCTTCATGGTAGCTGGTATAGTTTCATGTTAGCTGGAATAGTTTCATGGTAGCTGGTACAGTTTCATGGTAGCTGGTATAGTTTCATGGTAGCTGGTATAGTTTCATGGTAGCTGGTATAGTTTCATGGTAGCTGGTATAGCTTCATGGTAGCTGGTATAGCTTCATGGTAGCTGGTATAGTTTCATGGTAGCTGGTATAGTTTTACGGTGGCTGGTATAGCTTCATGGTAGCTGGTATAGTTTCATGGTAGCTGGTATAATTTCATGGTAGCTGGTATAGTTTTACGGTGGCTGGTATAGTTTCATGGTAGCTGGTATAGTTTCATGGTAGCTGGTATAGTTTCATGGTAGCTGGTACAGTTTCATGGTAGCTGGTATAGTTTCATGGTATCTGGTATAGTTTCATGGTAGCTGGTATAGCTTCATTGTAGCTGGTATAGTTTCATGGTAGCTGGTATAGTTTCATGGTAGCTGGTTTAATTTCATGGTGGCTGGTATAGTTTCACGGAGGCTGGTATAGTTTCATGGTAGCTGGTATAGTTTCGTGGTAGCTGGTATAGTTTCATGGTAGCTGGTATAGTTTCATGGTAGCTGGTATAGTTTTACGGTTGCTGGTATAGTTTCACGGTGGCTGGTATAGTTTCATGGTAGCTGGTATAGCTTCATGGTAGCTGGTATAGTTTCATGGTAGCTGGTATAGTTTCACGGTGGCTGGTATAGTTTCATGGTAGCTGGTATAGTTTCATGGTAGCTGGTATAATTTCATGGTAGCTGGTATAATTTCACGGTGGCTGGTATAGTTTCATGGTAGCTGGTATAACTTCATGGTAGCTGGTATAGTTTCATGGTAGCTGGTATAGTTTCATGGTAGCTGGCATAATTTCATGGTAGCTGGCATAATTTCACGGTGGCTGGTATAGTTTCATGGTAGCTGGTATAGTTTCATGGTAGCTGGTATAGTTCCATGGTAGCTGGTATAGTTCCATGGTAGCTGGTATAGTTTCATGGTAGCTGGCATAATTTCACGGTGGCTGGTATAGTTTCATGGTGGCTGGTATAGTTTCATGGTAGCTGGTATAGTTTCATGGTAGCTGGTATAGTTCCATGGTAGCTGGTATAGTTCCATGGTAGCTGGTATAGTTTCATGGTAGCTGGTATAGTTTCATGGTAGCTGGTATAGTTCCATGGTAGCTGGTATAGTTCCATGGTAGCTGGTATAGTTCCATGGTAGCTGGTATAGTTCCATGGTAGCTGGTATAGTTCCATGGTAGCTGGTATAGTTCCATGGTAGCTGGTATAGTTCCATGGTAGCTGGTATAGTTTCATGGTAGCTGGTATAGTTCAGGACATTTATTAAAGAAAACGTGGATAAATGGTTCAGAAAACCGACAAAGGACAGGGGCTGAGGGACTGATTACCTCAAACTCCTGAATTTCACCGTTTTTCTTTGTATAGGACTGATGAAGCCACTGTGTGGCGAAACGTTTCCTAAATAAATATTCCGAAATGTTGAAAAAGTGTCTAATTTTTCAATTTGTCTTTTTTCTAAACCACTAACATCAGACCTGGGACTTGTTCAAGCCTTCCATGTTACCAGTATCTTGAACTAACATTACCAGTATCTTGAACTAACATTACCAGTATCTTGAACTAACATTACCAGTATCTAGAACTAACATTACCAGTATCTTGAACTAACATTACCAGTATCTTGAACTAACATTACCAGTATCTTGAACTAACATTACCAGTATCTTGAACTAACATTACCAGTATCTTGAACTAACATTACCAGTATCTTGAACTAACATTACCAGTATCTTGAACTAACATTATCAGTATCTTGAACTAACATTACCAGTATCTTGAACTAACATTACCAGTATCTTGAACTAACATTACCAGTATCTTGAACTAACATTACCAGTATCTTGAACTAACATTACCAGTATCTTGAACTAACATTACCAGTATCTTGAACTAACATTACCAGTATCTTGAACTAACATTACCAGTATCTTGAACTAACATTACCAGTATCTTGAACTAACATTACCAGTATCTTGAACTAACATTACCAGTATCTTGAACTAACATTACCAGTATCTTGAACTAACATTACCAGTATCTTGAACTAACATTACCAGTATCTTGAACTAACATTACCAGTATCTTGAACTAACATTACCAGTATCTTGAACTAACATTACCAGTATCTTGAACTAACATTACCAGTATCTTGAACTAACATTACCAGTATCTTGAACTAACATTACCAGTATCTTGAACTAACATTACCAGTATCTTGAACTAACATTACCAGTATCTTGAACTAACATTACCAGTATCTTGAACTAACATTACCAGTATCTTGAACTAACATTACCAGTATCTTGAACTAACATTACCAGTATCTTGAACTAACATTACCAGTATCTTGAACTAACATTACCAGTATCTTGAACTAACATTATCAGTATACTGAAGTAACATTACCGGTATCTTGAACTAACATTACCGGTATCTTGAACTAACATTACCAGTATCTTGAACTAACATTACCAGTATCTTGAACTAACATTACCAGTATCTTGAACTAACATTACCAGTATCTTGAACTAACATTACCAGTATCTTGAACTAACATTACCAGTATCTTGAACTAACATTACCAGTATCTTGAACTAACATTAAAAGTATCTTGAACTAACATTACCAGTATCTTGAACTAACATTACCAGTATCTTGAACTAACATTACCAGTATCTTGAACTAACATTACCAGTATCTTGAACTAACATTACCAGTATCTTGAACTAACATTACCAGTATCTTGAACTAACATTACCAGTATCTTGAACTAACATTATCAGTATCTTGAACTAACATTACCAGTATCTTGAACTAACATTACCAGTATCTTGAACTAACATTACAAGTATCTTGAACTAACATTATCAGTATCTTGAACTAACATTACCAGTATCTTGAACTAACATTACCAGTATCTTGAACTAACATTACCAGTATCTTGAACTAACATTACCAGTATCTTGAACTAACATTACCAGTATCTTGAACTAACATTACCAGTATCTTGAACTAACAGATCTCTATACAAGAGGAATATTGGTGAAGAAATATTACACGTCAGAGGAAGCCAGAGCACAAACAAATAATTTAATATTACAAAATTCTTTACAAAGAGTAAGGGAATCTTAAAGAATATGGCAGTTAGGAGTGACTGGTGACAAAACTGGAACAAGGAGTTTAGATAAAGTGTAATTAACAGCAGCTGTTTGAGAGGAGACTGGGCGAGTGGAACAACCTGTTCGGTCAGTCTGGCAGCAGACCTCTCCTTAACCACGAAATATGGCCAATACTGAGCTCTGACGTGAGCTCCGGCAAGATCATGACCCCAGGCACGACCATGACCCCAGGCACGACCATGACCATGACCCCAGGCACGACCATCACAACAGGCACGACCATCACCCCAGGCAAGACCATCACCCCAGGCACGACCATCACCCCAGGCACGACCATCACCCCAGGCACGACCATCACCCCAGGCACGACCATCACCCCAGGCACGACCATGACCCCAGGCACGACCATCCCCCCAGGCACGACCATCACCCCAGGCACGACCATCACCCCATGCACGAGCATGACCCCAGGCACGACCATGACCCCAGGCACGACCACCCCAGGCACGACCATGACCCCAGGCACGACCATCACCCCAGGCACGACCATCATCCCAGGCACGACCACCCCAGGCACGACCATCACCCCAGGCACGACCATCACCCCAGGCACGACCATGACCCCAGGCACGACCATGACCCCAGGCACGACCATCACACCAGGCAAGACCATCACCCCAGGCACGACCATCACCCCAGGCACGACCATGACCCCAGGCACGACCATGACCCCAGGCACGACCATCACCGCAGGCACGACCATGACCCCAGGCACGACCATGACCCCAGGCACGACCATCACCCCAGGCACGACCATCACCCCATGCACGACCATGACCCCAGGCACGACCATGACCCCAGGCACGACCACCCCAGGCACGACCATAACCCCAGGCACGACCATGACCCCAGGCACGACCATCACCCCAGGCACGACCATCACCCCAGGCACGACCATCACCCCAGGCACGACCACCCCAGGCACGACCATCACCCCAGGCACGACCATCACCCCAGGCACGACCATCACCCCAGGCACGACCATCACCCCAGGCACGAACATGAACGCTGACAAGACCATGAACAATGACAGGAAAATGAACATTGAAAAGACCAGGAACGCTGACACGACTATGAACACTGCCACGACCATGAACGTTAACAAGACCATGATCACGGCCAGGACCATGAACGCTGACACGACCATGAACTTCACCACGACCATGATCGCTGACACGACCATGAACTCTGCCACGACCATGATCGCTGACACGACCATGAACTCTGCCACGACCATGATCGCTGACACGACCATGAACTGTGCGACGACCATGATCGCTGACACGACCATGAACTCTGCCACGACCATGATCGCTGACACGACCATGAACTCTGCCACGACCATGATCGCTGACACGACCATGAACTCTGCCACGACCGTGATCGCTGACACGACCATGAACTCTGCCACGACCATGATCGCTGACACGACCATGAACTCTGCCACGACCATGATCGCTGACACGACCATGAACTCTGCCACGACCATGATCGCTGACACGACCATGAACTCTGCCACGACCATGATCGCTGACACGACCATGAACTCTGCCACGACCATGATCGCTGACACGACCATGAACTCTGCCACGACCATGATCGCTGACACGACCATGAACTCTGCCACGACCATGATCGCTGACACGACCATGAACTCTGCCACGACCATGATCGCTGACACGACCATGAACTCTGCCACGACCATGATCGCTGACACGACCATGAACTCTGCCACGACCATGATCGCTGACACGACCATGAACTCTGCCACGACCATGATCGCTGACACGACCATGAATCTTAAAAGAACTATTTAAAGTTCATGACACAGAGAAAAGCAACTTGTAAGTGTAGTTGTGTGTAGTACTGTTGGTCACATCATGACAGTTATGTGTAGTTGTGTGTAGTACTGTTGGTCACATCATGACAGAGTTATGTGTAGTTGTGTGTAGTACTGTTGGTCACATCATGACAGTTATGTGTAGTTGTGTGTAGTACTGTTGGTCACATCATGACAGAGTTATGTGTAGTTGTGTGTAGTACTGTTGGTCACATCATGACAGTTATGTGTAGTTGTGTGTAGTACTGTTGGTCACATCATGACAGTTATGTGTAGTTGTGTGTAGTACTGTTGGTCACATCATGACAGTTATGTGTAGTTGTGTGTAGTACTGTTGGTCACATCATGACAGTTATGTGTAGTTGTGTGTAGTACTGTTGGTCACATCATGACAGTTATGTGTAGTTGTGTGTAGTACTGTTGGTCACATCATGACAGTTATGTGTAGTTGTGTGTAGTACTGTTGGTCACATCATGACAGTTATGTGTAGTTGTGTGTAGTACTGTTGGTCACATCATGACAGTTATGTGTAGTTGTGTGTAGTACTGTTGGTCACATCATGACAGTTATGTGTAGTTGTGTGTAGTACTGTTGGTCACATCATGACAGTTATGTGTAGTTGTGTGTAGTACTGTTGGTCACATCATGACAGTTATGTGTAGTTGTGTGCACTACTGTTGGTCACATCATGACAGTTATGTGTATTTGTGTGTAGTACTGTTTGTCACATCATGACAGTTATGTGTAGTTGTGTGTAGTACTGTTGGTCACTCATGACAGTTATGTGTAGTTGTGTGTAGTACTGTTGGTCACATCATGACAGTTATGTGTAGTTGTGTGTAGTACTGTTGGTCACATCATGACAGTTATGTGTAGTTGTGTGTAGTACTGTTGGTCACATCATGACAGTTATGTGTAGTTGTGTGTAGTACTGTTGGTCACATCATGACAGTTATGTGTAGTTGTGTGTAGTACTGTTGGTCACATCATGACAGTTATGTGTAGTTGTGTGTAGTACTGTTGGTCACATCATGACAGTTATGTGTAGTTGTGTGCACTACTGTTGGTCACATCATGACAGTTATGTGTAGTTGTGTGTAGTACTGTTTGTCACATCATGACAGTTATGTGTAGTTGTGTGTAGTACTGTTGGTCACATCATGACAGTTATGTGTAGTTGTGTGTAGTACTGTTGGTACATCATGACAATTATGTGTAGTTGTGTGTAGTACTGTTGGTCACATCATGACAGTTATGTGTAGTTGTGTGTAGTACTGTTGGTCACATCATGACAATTATGTGTAGTTGTGTGTAGTACTGTTGGTCACATCATGACAGTTATGTGTAGTTGTGTGTAGTACTGTTGGTCACATCATGACAATTATGTGTAGTTGTGTGTAGTACTGTTGGTCACATCATGACAGTTTCGTGTAGTTGTGTGTAGTACTGTTGGTCACATCATGACAGTTATGTGTAGTTGTGTGTAGTACTGTTGGTCACATCATGACAGTTACGTGTAGTTGTGTGTAGTACTGTTGGTCACATCATGACAGTTATGTGTAGTTGTGTGTAGTACTGTTGGTCACATCATGACAGTTATGTGTAGTTGTGTGTAGTACTGTTGGTCACATCATGACAATTATGTGTAGTTGTGTGTAGTACTGTTGGTCACATCATGACAGTTATGTGTAGTTGTGTGTAGTACTGTTGGTCACATCATGACAATTATGTGTAGTTGTGTGTAGTACTGTTGGTCACATCATGACAGTTATGTGTAGTTGTGTGTAGTACTGTTGGTCACATCATGACAGTTATGTGTAGTTGTGTGTAGTACTGTTGGTCACATCATGACAGTTATGTGTAGTTGTGTGTAGTACTGTTGGTCACATCATGACAGTTATGTGTAGTTGTGTGTAGTACTGTTGGTCACATCATGACAGTTACGTGTAGTTGTGTGTAGTACTGTTGGTCACATCATGACAGTTACGTGTAGTTGTGTGTAGTACTGTTGGTCACATCATGACAGTTATGTGCAGTTGTGTGTAGTACTGTTGGTCACATCATGACAGTTACGTGTAGTTGTGTGTAATACTGTTGGTCACATCATGACAGTTATGTGTAGTTGTGTGTAGTACTGTTGGTCACATCATGACAGTTATGTGTAGTTGTGTGTAGTACTGTTGGTCACATCATGACAGTTACGTGTAGTTGTGTGTAGTACTATTGGCCACATCATGACAGAGTTATGTGTAGTTGTGTGCAGTACTGTTGGTAACATCATGACAGTTACGTGTAGTTGTGTGCAGTACTGTTGGTCACATCATGACAGAGTTATGTGTAGTTGTGTGCAGTACTGTTGGTCACATCATGACAGTTACGTGTAGTTGTGTGCAGTATTGTTGGTCACATCATGACAGTTATGTGTAGTTGTGTGTAGTACTGTTGGTCACATCATGACAGTTTCGTGTAGTTGTGTGTAGTACTGTTGGTCACATCATGACAGAGTTATGTGTAGTTGTGTGCAGTACTGTTGGTCACATCATGACAGTTATGTGTAGTTGTGTGTAGTACTGTTGGTCACATCATGACAGTTTCGTGTAGTTGTGTGTAGTATTGTTGGTCACATCATGACAGAGTTATGTGTAGTTGTGTGCAGTACCGTTGGTCACATCATGACAGAGTTATGTGTAATTGTGTGCACTACTGTTGGTCACATCATGACAGTTATGTGTAGTTGTGTGTAGAACTGTTGGTCACATCATGACAGTTATGTGTAGTTGTGTGTAGTACTGTTGGTCACATCATGACAGTTTCGTGTAGTTGTGTGTAGTACTGTTGGTCACATCATGACAGTTATGTGTAGTTGTGTGTAGTACTGTTGGTCACATCATGACAGTTATGTGTAGTTGTGTGTAGTACTGTTGGTCACATCATGACAGTTATGTGTAGTTGTGTGTAGTACTGTTGGTCACATCATGACAGTTATGTGTAGTTGTGTGTAGTACTGTTGGTCACATCATGACAGTTATGTGTAGTTGTGTGTAGTACTGTTGGTCACATCATGACAGTTATGTGTAGTTGTGTGTAGTACTGTTGGTCACATCATGACAGAGTTATGTGTAGTTGTGTGTAGTACTGTTGGTCACATCATGACAGAGTTATGTGTAGTTGTGTGCAGTACTGTTGGTCACATCATGACAGTTATGTGTAGTTGTGTTTAGTACTGTTGGTCACATCATGACAGTTACGTGTAGTTGTGTGTAGTACTGTTGGTCACATCATGACAGAGTTATGTGTAGTTGTGTGTAGTACTGTTGGTCACATCATGACAGAGTTATGTGTAGTTGTGTGCAGTACTGTTTGTCACATCATGACAGTTATGTGTGGTTGTGTTTAGTACTGTTGGTCACATCATGACAGAGTTATGTGTAGTTGTGTGCACTACTGTTGGTCACATCATGACAGTTATGTGTAGTTGTGTGTAGTACTGTTGGTCACATCATGACAGTTACGTGTAGTTGTGTGTAGTACTGTTGGTCACATCATGACAGAGTTATGTGTAGTTGTGTGTAGTACTGTTGGTCACATCATGACAGAGTTATGTGTAGTTGTGTGCAGTACTGTTGGTCACATCATGACAGAGTTATGTGTAGTTGTGTGTAGTACTGTTGGTCACATCATGACAGAGTTATGTGTAGTTGTGTGCACTACTGTTGGTCACATCATGACAGTTATGTGTAGTTGTGTGTAGTACTGTTGGTCACATCATGACAGTTACGTGTAGTTGTGTGTAGTACTGTTGGTCACATCATGACAGATTTATGTGTAGTTGTGTGTAGTACTGTTTGTCACATCATGACAGAGTTATGTGTAGTTGTGTGTAGTACTGTTGGTCACATCATGACAGAGTTATGTGTAGTTGTGTGTAGTACTGTTGGTCACATCATGACAGAGTTATGTGTAGTTGTGTGTAGTATTGTTGGTCACATCATGACAGAGTTATGTGTAGTTGTGTGCAGTACTGTTGGTCACATCATGACAGAGTTATGTGTAGTTGTGTGCAGTACTGTTGGTCACATCATGACAGAGTTATGTGTAGTTGTGTGCAGTACTGTTGGTCACATCATGACAGAGTTATGTGTAGTTGTGTGCAGTACTGTTGGTCACATCACGACAGAGTTATGTGTAGTTGTGTGCAGTACTGTTGGTCACATCATGACAGAGTTATGTGTAGTTGTGTGTAGTACTGTTTGTCACATCATGACAGAGTTATGTGTAGTTGTGTGTAGTACTGTTTGTCACATCATGACAGAGTTATGTGTAGTTGTGTGTAGTACTGTTTGTCACATCATGACAGAGTTATGTGTAGTTGTGTGTAGTACTGTTTGTCACATCATGACAGAGTTATGTGTAGTTGTGTGTAGTACTGTTTGTCACATCATGACAGAGTTATGTGTAGTTGTGTGTAGTACTGTTTGTCACATCATGACAGAGTTATGTGTAGTTGTGTGTGTAGTACTGTTTGTCACATCATGACAGAGTTATGTGTAGTTGTGTGCAGTACTGTTGGTCACATCATGACAGAGTTATGTGTAGTTGTGTGCAGTACTGTTGGTCACATCATGACAGTTATGTGTAGTTGTGTGTAGTACTGTTTGTCACATCATGACAGAGTTATGTGTAGTTGTGTGTAGTACTGTTTGTCACATCATGACAGAGTTATGTGTAGTTGTGTGCAGTACTGTTGGTCACATCATGACAGAGTTATGTGTAGTTGTGTGCAGTACTGTTGGTCACATCATGACAGTTATGTGTAGTTGTGTGCAGTACTGTTGGTCACATCATGACAGAGTTATGTGTAGTTGTGTGCAGTACTGTTGGTCACATCATGACAGTTATGTGTAGTTGTGTGTAGTACTGTTTGTCACATCATGACAGTTATGTGTAGTTGTGTGTAGTACTGTTGGTCACATCATGACAGTTATGTGTAGTTGTGTGTAGTACTGTTGGTCACATCATGACAGTTATGTGTAGTTGTGTGTAGTACTGTTGGTCACATCATGACAGTTATGTGTAGTTGTGTGTAGTACTGTTTGTCACATCATGACAGAGTTATGTGTAGTTGTGTGTAGTACTGTTGGTCACATCATGACAGTTATGTGTAGTTGTGTGTAGTACTGTTTGTCACATCATGACAGTTTCGTGTAGTTGTGTGTAGTACTGTTGGTCACATCATGACAGAGTTATGTGTAGTTGTGTGTAGTACTGTTTGTCACATCATGACAGAGTTATGTGTAGTTGTGTGTAGTACTGTTGGTCACATCATGACAGAGTTATGTGTAGTTGTGTGTAGTACTGTTGGTCACATCATGACAGAGTTATGTGTAGTTGTGTGTAGTACTGTTTGTCACATCATGACAGAGTTATGTGTAGTTGTGTGTAGTACTGTTGGTCACATCATGACAGTTATATGTAGTTGTGTGTAGTACTGTTTGTCACATCATGACAGTTATGTGTAGTTGTGTGTAGTACTGTTGGTCACATCATGACAGTTATGTGTAGTTGTGTGTAGTACTGTTGGTCACATCATGACAGTTACGTGTAGTTGTGTGTAGTACTGTTGGTCACATCATGACAGTTATGTGTAGTTGTTTGTAGTACTGTTGGTCACATCATGACTGTTATGTGTAGTTGTGTGTAGTACTGTTTGTCACATCATGACAGAGTTATGTGTAGTTGTGTGTAGTACTGTTGGTCACATCATGACAGTTATGTGTAGTTGTGTGTAGTACTGTTGGTAACGTCATGACAGTTATGTGTAGTTGTGTGTAGTACTGTTGGTCACATCATGACAGTTATGTGTAGTTGTGTGTAGTACTGTTTGTCACATCATGACAGTTATGTGTAGTTGTGTGTAGTACTGTTGGTCACATCATGACAGAGTTATGTGTAGTTGTGTGTAGTACTGTTGGTCACATCATGACAGTTATGTGTAGTTGTGTGTAGTACTGTTGGTCACATCATGACAGTTATGTGTAGTTGTGTGTAGTACTGTTGGTCACATCATGACAGTTATGTGTAGTTGTGTGTAGTACTGTTGGTCACATCATGACAGTTACGTGTAGTTGTGTGTAGTACTGTTGGTCACATCATGACAGTTATGTGTAGTTGTTTGTAGTACTGTTGGTCACATCATGACTGTTATGTGTAGTTGTGTGTAGTACTGTTTGTCACATCATGACAGAGTTATGTGTAGTTGTGTGTAGTACTGTTGGTCACATCATGACAGTTATGTGTAGTTGTGTGTAGTACTGTTGGTAACGTCATGACAGTTATGTGTAGTTGTGTGTAGTACTGTTGGTCACATCATGACAGTTATGTGTAGTTGTGTGTAGTACTGTTGGTCACATCATGACAGTTACGTGTAGTTGTGTGTAGTACTGTTGGTCACATCATGACAGTTATGTGTAGTTGTGTGTAGTACTGTTGGTCACATCATGACAGTTATGTGTAGTTGTGTGTAGTACTGTTGGTCACATCATGACAGTTATGTGTAGTTGTGTGTAGTACTGTTGGCCACATCATGACAGTTACGTGTAGTTGTGTGTAGTACTGTTTGTCACATCATGACAGTTATGTGTAGTTGTGTGTAGTACTGTTGGTCACATCATGACAGTTACGTGTAGTTGTGTGTAGTACTGTTGGTCACATCATGACAGTTACGTGTAGTTGTGTGTAGTACTGTTGGTCACATCATGACAGTTACGTGTAGTTGTGTGTAGTACTGTTGGTCACATCATGACAGTTATGTGTAGTTGTGTGTAGTACTGTTGGTCACATCATGACAGTTATGTGTAGTTGTGTGTAGTACTGTTTGTCACATCATGACAGTTATGTGTAGTTGTGTGTAGTACTGTTAGTCACATCATGACAGTTACGTGTAGTTGTGTGTAGTACTGTTGGTCACATCATGACAGTTATGTGTAGTTGTGTGTAGTACTGTTGGTCACATCATGACAGTTATGTGTAGTTGTGTGTAGTACTGTTGGTCACATCATGACAGTTATGTGTAGTTGTGTGTAGTACTGTTGGTCACATCATGACAGTTACGTGTAGTTGTGTGTAGTACTGTTGGTCACATCATGACAGTTATGTGTAGTTGTGTGTAGTACTGTTGGTAACATCATGACAGTTACGTGTAGTTGTGTGTAGTACTGTTGGTCACATCATGACAGTTACGTGTAGTTGTGTGTGTAGTACTGTTGGTCACATCATGACAGTTACGTGTAGTTGTGTGTAGTACTGTTGGTCACATCATGACAGTTATGTGTAGTTGTGTGTAGTACTGTTGGTCACATCATGACAGTTATGTGTAGTTGTGTGTAGTACTGTTTGTCACATCATGACAGTTATGTGTAGTTGTGTGTAGTACTGTTGGTCACATCATGACAGTTACGTGTAGTTGTGTGTAGTACTGTTGGTCACATCATGACAGTTATGTGTAGTTGTGTGTAGTACTGTTGGTCATATCATGACAGTTATGTGTAGTTGTGTGTAGTACTGTTGGTCACATCATGCAGTTATGTGTAGTTGTGTGTAGTACTGTTGGTCACATCATGACAGTTACGTGTAGTTGTGTGTAGTACTGTTGGTCACATCATGACAGTTATGTGTAGTTGTGTGTAGTACTGTTGGTCACATCATGACAGTTATGTGTAGTTGTGTGTAGTACTGTTGGTCACATCATGACAGTTACGTGTAGTTGTGTGTAGTACTGTTGGTCACATCATGACAGTTATGTGTAGTTGTGTGTAGTACTGTTGGTCACATCATGACAGTTATGTGTAGTTGTGTGCAGTACTGTTGGTCACATCATGACAGTTACGTGTAGTTGTGTGTAGTACTGTTGGTCACATCATGACAGTTACGTGTAGTTGTGTGCAGTACTGTTGGTCACATCATGACAGTTACGTGTAGTTGTGTGTAGTACTGTTGGTCACATCATGACAGTTACGTGTAG
The DNA here is from genome assembly GCF_026875155.1 of Cherax quadricarinatus. Lineage (NCBI taxonomy): Eukaryota > Metazoa > Arthropoda > Malacostraca > Decapoda > Parastacidae > Cherax > Cherax quadricarinatus. The sequence goes on along the minus strand of NC_069425.1, from coordinate 10,741,249 downwards.
TTGTGTGCAGTACTGTTGGTCACATCATGACAGTTTCGTGTAGTTGTGTGCAGTACTGTTGGTCACATCATGACAGTTATGTGTAGTTGTGTGTAGTACTGTTGGTCACATCATGACAGTTACGTGTAGTTGTGTGTAGTACTGTTGGTCACATCATGACAGTTATGTGTAGTTGTGTGTAGTACTGTTGGTCACATCATGACAGTTACGTGTAGTTGTGTGTAGTACTGTTGGTCACATCATGACAGTTACGTGTAGTTGTGTGTAGTACTGTTGGTCACATCATGACAGTTATGTGTAGTTGTGTGTAGTACTGTTGGTCACATCATGACAGTTACGTGTAGTTGTGTGCAGTACTGTTGGTCACATCATGACAGTTTCGTGTAGTTGTGTGTAGTACTGTTGGTCACATCATGACAGAGTTATGTGTAGTTGTGTGTAGTACTGTTGGTCACATCATGACAGTTACGTGTAGTTGTGTGTAGTACTGTTGGTCACATCATGACAGTTACGTGTAGTTGTGTGTAGTACTGTTGGTCACATCATGACAGTTACGTGTAGTTGCGTGTAGTACTGTTGGTCACATCATGACAGTTACGTGTAGTTGTGTGTAGTACTGTTGGTCACATCATGACAGTTACATGTAGTTGTGTGCAGTACTGTTGGTCACATCATGACAGAGTTATGTGTAGTTGTGTGCAGTACTGTTGGTCACATCATGACAGAGTTATGTGTAGTTGTGTGCAGTACTGTTGGTCACATCATGACAGAGTTATGTGTAGTTGTGTGCAGTACTGTTGGTCACATCATGACAGTTACGTGTAGTTGTGTGCAGTACTGTTGGTCACATCATGACAGAGTTATGTGTAGTTGTGTGCAGTACTGTTGGTCACATCATGACAGAGTTATGTGTAGTTGTGTGCAGTACTGTTGGTCACATCATGACAGTTACGTGTAGTTGTGTGCAGTACTCTTGGTCACATCATGACAGAGTTATGTGTAGTTGTGTGCAATACTGTGCAGTACTGTTGGTCACATCATGACAGTTACGTGTAGTTGTGTGCAGTACTGTTGATCACATCATGACAGAGTTATGTGTAGTTGTGTGCAGTACTGTTGGTCACATCATGACAGTTACGTGTAGTTGTGTGCAGTACTGTTGGTCACATCATGACAGAGTTATGTGTAGTTGTGTGCAGTACTGTGCAGTACTGTTGGTCACATCATGACAGTTACGTGTAGTTGTGTGCAGTACTGTTGGTCACATCATGACAGAGTTATGTGTAGTTGTGTGCAGTACTGTTGGTCACATCATGACAGAGTTATGTGTAGTTGTGTGTAGTACTGTTGGTCACATCATGACAGAGTTATGTGTAGTTGTGTGTAGTACTGTTGGTCACATCATGACAGAGTTATGTGTAGTTGTGTGCAGTACTGTTGGTCACATCATGACAGAGTTATGTGTAGTTGTGTGCAGTACTGTTGGTCACATCATGACAGTTACGTGTAGTTGTGTGCAGTACTGTTGGTCACATCATGACAGAGTTATGTGTAGTTGTGTGCAGTACTGTGCAGTACTGTTGGTCACATCATGACAGTTACGTGTAGTTGTGTGCAGTACTGTTGGTCACATCATGACAGAGTTATGTGTAGTTGTGTGCAGTACTGTTGGTCACATCATGACAGAGTTATGTGTAGTTGTGTGTAGTACTGTTGGTCACATCATGACAGAGTTATGTGTAGTTGTGTGCAGTACTGTTGGTCACATCATGACAGAGTTATGTGTAGTTGTGTGTAGTACTGTTGGTCACATCATGACAGAGTTATGTGTAGTTGTGTGTAGTACTGTTGGTCACATCATGACAGAGTTATGTGTAGTTGTGTGCAGTACTGTTGGTCACATCATGACAGAGTTATGTGTAGTTGTGTGCAGTACTGTTGGTCACATCATGACAGAGTTATGTGTAGTTGTGTGCAGTACTGTTGGTCACATCATGACAGAGTTATGTGTAGTTGTGTGCAGTACTGTTGGTCACATCATGACAGAGTTATGTGTAGTTGTGTGCAGTACTGTTGGTCACATCATGACAGTTACGTGAAGTTGTGTGCAGTACTGTTGGTCACATCATGACAGTTACGTGAAGTTGTGTGCAGTACTGTTGGTCACATCATGACAATGTTTCTGATACAATAAAGTAGCAACAAACACAAGACGGAACACAACAAACAATAACAAACACAAGACGGAACACAACAAACAATAACAAACACAAGAAGGAACACAACAAACAATAACAAACACAATAAGGAACACAACAAACAATAACAAACACAAGAAGGAACACAACAAACAATAACAAACACAAGAAGGAACACAACAAACAATAACAAACACAAGAAGGAACACAACAAACAATAACAAACACAAGACGGAACACAACAAAACAATAACAAACACAAGACGGAACACAACAAACAATAACAAACACAAGAAGGAACACAACAAACAATAACAAACACAATAAGGAACACAACAAACAATAACAAACACAAGAAGGAACACAACAAACAATAACAAACACAAGAAGGAAACAACAAACAATAACAAACACAAGAAGGAGCACAACAAACAATAACAAACACAAGAAGGAACACAACAAACAATAACAAACACAAGAAGGAACACAACAAACAATAACAAACACAAGAAGGAACACAACAAACAATAACAAACACAAGAAGGAACACAACAAACAATAACAAACACAAGAAGGAACACAACAAACAATAACAAACACAAGAAGGAACACAACAAACAATAACAAACACAAGAAGGAACACAACAAACAATAACAAACACAAGAAGGAACACAACAAACAATAACAAACACAAGAAGGAACACAACAAACAATAACAAACACAAGAAGGAACACAACAAACAATAACAAACACAAGAAGGAACACAACAAACAATAACAAACACAAGAAGGAACACAACAAACAATAACAAACACAAGAAGGAACACAACAAACAATAACAAACACAAGAAGGAACACAACAAACAATAACAAACACAAGACGGAACACAACAAACAATAACAAACACAAGAAGGAACACAACAAACAATAACAAACACAAGAAGGAACACAACAAACAATAACAAACACAAGAAGGAACACAACAAACAATAACAAACAAAAGAAGGAACACAACAAACAATAACAAACACAGACGGTGAGCAACAAGAACAAAGCAACAAAAACAAGGAATGTTGGTCTTCCTGCAGACTCCTGTTATCCTGCTGCCCTTATGCAAATCTCGCCTCACTAACCGAGGGCAGCAAGGGTTGATGTTGCCTGCACTACTGAAGGCTGCACCAGGAGGCTTCTGCAGCTGCTGCTGGTAGTTGTGGTAGTGGTGGTAGATGTGGTGATGGTAGTGGTTGTGGTGGTGGTGGTGGCGGTAGTGGTGGTGGTGATGGTGCTGGTGGTAGTAGTGGTTTCTGGTGGTAGTGGTGGTGGTGGTAGTTGTGGTAGTGCTGGTGGTAGTTGTGGTGGTGATGGCATTTGTAGTGGTGGTGGTAGTGTTGGTTGTGGTGGTAGTAGTGGTGGTGCTGGTGGTAGTTGTGGTGATGGTAGTGGTAGTTGTGGAGGTAGTGGTAGTTGTGGTGGTGGTAGTAGTCGTGGTGGTGGTGGTGGTAGTTGTGGTACTGGCTGTGGTGGCAGTGGAGGCAGTACTGACAGTGGTGGCAGTGGAGGCAGTACTGACAGTGGTGGCACTGGAGGCAGTACTGACAGTGGTGGCAGTGGAGGCAGTACTGACAGTGGTGGCAGTGGAGGCAGTACTGACAGTGGTGGCAGTGGAGGCAGTACTGACAGTGGTGGCAGTGGAGGCAGTACTGACAGTGGTGGCAGTGCAGCAGTACTGACAGTGGTGGCAGTGGAGGCAGTACTGACAGTGGTGACAGTGGTGGCAGTAACTGCAGTGGTGGCAGTGCAGGCAGTACTGACAGTGTGGCAGTGGAGGCAGTACTGACAGTGGTGCAGTGGAGGCAGTACGGGCAGTGGTGGCAGTGCAGGCAGTACTGACAGTGGTTGGCAGTGGAGGCATTTACTGCAGTGGTGGCAGTGAGGCAGTACTGACAGTGGGGGCAGTGGAGGGCAGTACTGGCAGTGGTGGCAGGGAGGCAGTACGGGATCAGTGTGGTGGCAGTGGAGGAGTACGGGGCAGTGGTGTGGCATTTTGGCAGTGGGGCAGTATGGCAGTGGTGGCAGTGGAGGCAGTACTGACGAGTGGATATGGCGGGTGGGGGTGCATGGGCAGTACTGGCAGTGGTGGCAGTGGAGGCAGTACTGGCAGTGGTGGCAGTGGTGGCAGTACTGGCAGTGTGGCAGTGGAGGCAGTACGGGACAGTGGTGGCAGTGGAGGAGTATTTGGCAGTGGGTGGCAGGGGAGGCAGTACTGGCAGTGGTGGCAGGATGTGGCAGTACTGACAGTGGTGGCAGTGGAGGCAGTACTGGCAGTGGTGGCAGTGGAGGCAGTACTGACAGTGGTGGCAGTGGAGGCAGTACTGGCAGTGGTGGCAGTGGAGGCAGTACTGACAGTGGTGGCAGTGGAGGCAGTACTGACAGTGGTGGCAGTGGAGGCAGTACTGGCAGTGGTGGCAGTGGAGGCAGTACTGACAGTGGTGGCAGTGGAGGCAGTACTGACAGTGGTGGCAGTGGTGGCAGTACTGGCAGTGGTGGCAGTGGAGGCAGTACTGACAGTGGTGGCAGTGCAGGCAGTACTGACAGTGGTGGCAGTGTAGGCAGTACTGGCAGTGGTGGCAGTGGTGGCAGTACTGACAGTGGTGGCAGTGCAGGCAGTACTGACAGTGGTGGCAGTGGTAGGCAGTACTGGCAGTGGTGGCAGTGGTGGCAGTACTGACAGTGGTGGCAGTGCAGGCAGTACTGACAGTGGTGGCAGTGGAGGCAGTACTGGCAGTGGTGGCAGTGGTGGCAGTACTGGCAGTGGTGGCAGTGCAGGCAGTACTGACAGTGGTGGCAGTGCAGGCAGTACTGACAGTGGTGGCAGTGGAGGCAGTACTGACAGTGGTGGCAGTGCAGGCAGTACTGACAGTGGTGGCAGTGCAGGCAGTACTGACAGTGGTGCAGTGGAGGCAGTACTGACAGTGGTGGCAGTGCAGGCAGTACTGACAGTGGTGGCAGTGCAGGCAGTACTGCAGTGGTGGCAGTGAGGTGGCAGTAACTGCAGTGGTGGCAGTGGAGGCAGTACTGACAGTGGTGGCAGTGCAGGCAGTACTGACAGTGGTGGCAGTGCAGGCAGTACTGACAGTGGTGGCAGTGCAGGCAGTACTGACAGTGGTGGCAGTGCAGGCAGTACTGACAGTGGTGGCAGTGGAGGCAGTACTGACAGTGGTGGCAGTGCAGGCAGTACTGGCAGTGGTGGCAGTGGAGGCAGTACTGACAGTGGTGGCAGTGCAGGCAGTACTGACAGTGGTGGCAGTGGAGGCAGTACTGACAGTGGTGGCAGTGAGGCAGTACTGGCAGTGG
>NC_069425.1:10693194-10728194 GCF_026875155.1 Cherax quadricarinatus | reverse complement strand
TGACACAGGGTCAGCATGACACAGGGAGAGCATGACAAAAGGTCAGCATGAGGCAGGGTCGTCATGAGCAGCATGACACAGGGTCAGCATGAGCAGCATGACACAGGGTCAGCATGAGCAGCATGGCGCAGGGTCAGCATGAGGCAGGGTCATCATGAGCAGCATGACACAGGGTCAGCATGAGCAACATGACACAGGGTCAGCATGAGCAGCATGACGCAGGGTCAGCATGAGGCAGGGTTATCATGAGCAGCATGACACAGGGTCAGCATGAGCAGCATGACACAGGGTCAGCATTAGCAGCATGACACAGGGTCAGCATGAGAAGCATGATACAGGGTAAGCATGACGCAGGGTCATCATGAGCAGCATGACACAGGGTCAGCATGAGGCAGGGTCATCATGAGCAGCATGACACAGGGTCATCATGAGCAGCATGACACAGGGTGAGCACGAGCAGCATGACACAGGGTGAGCATGAGCAGCATGACACAGGGTCACCATGAGCAGCATGACACATGGTCAACATGAGCAGCATGACGCAGGGTCAGCATGAGGCAGGGTCATCATGAGCAGCATGACACAGGGTCAGCATGAGCAGCATGACACAGGATCAGCATGAGCAGCATGACACAGGGTCAGCATGAGACAGGGTTTTCATGAGCAGCATGACACAGGGTCAGCATGAGGCAGGGTCATTATGAGCAGCATGACACAGGGTCAGCATGAGACAGGGTTTTCATGAGCAGCATGACACAGGGTCAGCATGAGGCAGGGTCATTATGAGCAGCATGACACAGGGTCAACATGAGCAGCATGACGCAGGGTCAGCATGAGGCAGGGTCATCATGAGCAGCATGACACAGGGTCAGCATGAGAAGCATGACACAGGATCAGCATGAGCAGCATGACACAGGGTCAGCATGAGACAGGGTTTTCATGAGCAGCATGACACTGGGTCAGCATGAGCAGCATGACACAGGGTCAGCATGAGGCAGGGTCAGCATGAGGCAGGGTCATCATGAGCAGCATGACACAGGGTCAGCATGAGGCAGGGTCATCATGAGCAGCATGACACAGGGTCAGCATGAGGCAGGGTCAGCATGAGGCAGAGTCATCATAAGCAGCATGACACAGGGTCAGCATGAGGTAGGGTCATCATGAGCAGCATGACACAGGGTCAGCATGTGCAGCATGACACAGGATCAGCATGAGCAGCATGACACAGGGTCAGCATGAGACAGGATTTTCATGAGCAGCATGACACTGGGTCAGCATGAGCACCATGACACAGGGTCAGCATGAGGCAGGGTCAGCATGAGGCAGGGTCATCATGAGCAGCATGACACAGGGTCAGCAAGAGGCAGGGTCAGCATGAGGCAGGGTCATCATGAGCAGCATGACGCAGGGTCAGCATGAGCAGCATGACACAGGATCATCATGAGCAGCATGACACAGGGTCAGCATGAGGCAGGGTCAGCATGAGCAGCATGACACAGGGTCAGCATGAGCAGCATGACACAGGATCAGCATGAGCAGCATGACACAGGGTCAGCATGAGACAGGGTTTTCATGAGCAGCATGACACAGGGTCAGCATGAGGCAGGGTCATTATGAGCAGCATGACACTGGGTCAGCATGAGACAGGGTTTTCATGAGCAGCATGACACAGGGTCAGCATGAGGCAGGGTCATTATGAGCAGCATGACACAGGGTCAACATGAGCAGCATGACACAGGGTCAGCATGAGCAGCATGACACAGGATCAGCATAAGCAGCATGACACAGGGTCAGCATGAGACAGGGTTTTCATGAGCAGCATGGCACTGGGTCAGCATGAGCAGCATGACACAGGGTGAGCATGACACAGGGTCAGCATGACACAGGGTCATCATGAGCAGCATGACACAGGGTCAGCATGACACAGGGTCATCATGAGCAGCATGACACAGGGTCAGCATGACACAGGGTCAGCATGACACAGGGTCAGCATGACACAGGGTCAGCATGACACAGGGTCAGCATGACACAGGGTCAGCATGAGGCAGGGTCATCATGAGCAGCATGACGCAGGGTCAGCATGAGCAGCATGACACAGGGTCAGCATGAGCAGCATGACACAGGGTCAGCATGAGGCAGGGTCAGCATGAGCAGCATGACACAGGGTCAGCATGAGACAGGGTCAGCATGAGCAGCATGACACAGGGTTAGCATGACACAGGGTCAGCATGACACAGGGTCAGCATGAGGCAGGGTCAGCATGACACAGGGTCAGCATGACACAGGGTCAGCATGACACAGGGTCAGCATGAGGCAGGGTCAGCATGACACAGGGTCAGCATGACACAGGGTCAGCATGAGGCAGGGTCATCATGAGCAGCATGACACAGGGTCAGCATGACACAGGGTCAGCATGACACAGGGTCAGCATGACACAGGGACAGCATGACACAGGGTCAGCATGAGGCAGGGTCATCATGAGCAGCATGACACAGGGTCAGCATGACACAGGGTCAGCATGACACAGGGTCATCATGAGCAGCATGACACAGGGTCAGCATGACACAGGGTCATCATGAGCAGCATGACACAGGGTCAGCATGACACAGGGTCATCATGAGCAGCATGACACAGGGTCAGCATGACAAAGGGTCAGCATGAGCCAGGGTCATCATGAGCAGCATGACACAGGGTCAGCATGACACAGGGTCAGCATGACACAGGGTCAGCATGAGCAGCATGACACAGGGTCAGCATGAGCAGCATGACACAGGGTCAGCATGAGCAGCATGACACAGGGTCAGCATGACACAGGGTCAGCATGACACAGGGTCAGCATGAGCAGCATGACACAGAGTCAGCATGACACAGGGTCAGCATGACACAGGGTCAGCATGACACAGGGTCAGCATGAGCAGCATGACACAGAGTCAGCATGACACAGGGTCAGCATGACACAGGGTCAGCATGACACAGGGTCAGCATGACACAGGGTCAGCATGATACAGGGTCAGCATGAGCAGCATGACACAGGGTCAGCATGAGCAGCATGACACAGAGTCACCATGACACAGGGTCAGCATGACACAGGGTCAGCATGACACAGGGTCAGCATGAGCAGCATGACACAGAGTCAGCATGACACAGGGTCAGCATGACACAGGGTCAGCATGACACAGGGTCAGCATGAGCAGCATGACACAGGGTCAGCATGACACAGGGTCAGCTAGACACAGGGTCAGCATGACACAGGGTCAGCATGACACAGGGTCAGCATGACACAGGGTCAGGATGACACAGAGTCAGCATGACACAGGGTCAGCATGACACAGGGTCAGCATGACACAGGGTCAGCATGAGGCAGGGTCAGCATGAGGCAGGGTCAGCATGAGGCAGGGTCAGCATGAGGCAGGGTCAGCATGAGGCAGGGTCAGCATGAGGCAGGGTCAGCATGACACAGGGTCAGCATGACACAGGGTCAGCATGACACAAGGTCAGCATGACACAGGGTCAGCATGACACAGGGTCAGCATGACACAAAGTCAGCATGACATAGGGTCAGCATGAGGCAGGGTCAGCATGAGGCAGGGTCAGCATGAGGCAGGGTCAGCATGAGGCAGGGTCAGCATGAGGCAGGGTCAGCATGAGGCAGGGTCAGCATGACACAGGGTCAGCATGACACAGGGTCAGCATGACACAGGGTCAGCATGACACAGGGTCAGCATGACACAAAGTCAGCATGACATAGGGTCAGCATGAGGCAGGGTCAGCATGAGGCAGGGTCAGCATGAGGCAGGGTCAGCATGAGGCAGGGTCAGCATGAGGCAGGGTCAGCATGACACAGGGTCAGCATGACACAGGGTCAGCATGACACAGGGTCAGCATGAGGCAGGGTCAGCATGAGGCAGGGCCAGCATGAGGCAGGGTCAGCATGAGGCAGGGTCAGCATGAGGAAGGGTCAGCATGACGCAGGGTCAGCATGACACAGGGTCAGCATGACACAGGGTCAGCATGACACAGGGTCAGCATGACACAGGGTCAGCATGAGCAGCATGACACAGGGTCAGCATGACACAGGGTCAGCATGACACAGGGTCAGCATGACACAGGGTCAGAATGACACAGGGTCAGCATGACACACGGTCAGCATGACACAGGGTCAGCATGACACAGGGTTAGCATGAGGCAGGGTCATCATGAGCAGCATGACACAGGGTCAGCATGACACAGGGTCAGCATGACACAGGGTCAGCATGACACAGGGTCAGCATGACGCAGGGTCAGCATGACACAGGGTCAGCATGAGGCAGGGTCATCATGAGCAGCATGACACAGGGTCAGCATGACACAGGGTCAGCATGACGCAGGGTCAGCATGACGCAGGGTCAGCATGACACAGGGTCAGCATGAGTCAGGGTCATCATGAGCAGCATGACACAGGGTCAGCATGACACAGGGTCAGCATGACACAGGGTCAGCATGACACAGGGTCAGCATGAGGCAGGGTCAGCATGAGCAGCATGACACAGAGTCAGCATGACACAGGGTCAGCATGACACAGGGTCAGCATGACGCAGGGTCAGCATGACACAGGGTCAGCATGAGGCAGGGTCATCATGAGCAGCATGACACAGGGTCAGCATGACACAGGGTCAGCATGACGCAGGGTCAGCATGACACAGGGTCAGCATGAGTCAGGGTCATCATGAGCGCATGACACAGGGTCAGCATGACACAGGGTCAGCATGACACAGGGTCAGCATGACACAGGGTCAGCATGAGCAGCATGACACAGAGTCAGCATGACAGGGTCAGCATGACACAGGGTTAGCATGACACAGGGTCAGCATGACACAGGGTCAGCATGACACAGGGTCAACATGACACAGGGTCAACATGACACAGGCTCAACATGACACAGGATCAGCATGACACAGGGTCAGCATGACACAGGGTCAGCATGACACAGGGTCAGCATGAGCAGCATGACACAGAGTCAGCATGACATGGTCAGCATGACACAGGGTTAGCATGACACAGGGTCAGCATGACACAGGGTCAACATGACACAGGGTCAGCATGACACAGGGTCAGCATGACACAGGGTCAGCATGACACAGGGTCAACATGACACAGGGTCAGCATGACACAGGGTCAGCATTACAGAGGGTCAGCATGACACAGGGTCAGCATGACACAGGGTCAGCATGACACAGGGTCAGCATGACACAGGGTCACCATGACACAGGGTCAGCATGACACAGGGTCAGCATGACACAGTGTCAGCATGACAAAGGGTCAGCATCACACAGGGTCAGCATGACACAGGGTCAGCATGAGCAGCATGACACAGAGTCAACATGACAGGGTCAGCATGACACAGGGTTAGCATGACACAGAGTCAGCATGACAGGGTCAGCATGACACAGGGTTAGCATGACACAGGATCAGCATGACACAGGGTCAGCATGACACAGGGTCAGCATGAGGCAGGGTCATCATGAGCAGCATGACACAGGGTCAGCATGACACAGGGTCAGCATGACACAGGGTCAGCATGACACAGGGTCAGCATGACGCAGGGTCAGCATGACACAGGGTCAGCATGAGGCAGGGTCATCATGAGCAGCATGACACAGGGTCAGCATGACACAGGGTCAGCATGACGCAGGGTCAGCATGACACAGGGTCAGCATGAGGCAGGGTCATCATGAGCAGCATGACACAGGGTCAGAATGACACAGGGTCAGCATGACACAGGGTCAGCATGACACATGGTCAGCATGACACAGGGTCAGCATGACACAGGGTCAGCATGAGGCAGGGTCATCATGAGCAGCATGACACAGAGTCAGCATGACACAGGGTCAGCATGACACAGGGTCAGCATGACGCAGGGTCAGCATGACACAGGGTCAGCATGAGGCAGGGTCATCATGAGCAGCATGACACAGGGTCAGCATGACACAGGGTCAGCATGACGCAGGGTCAGCATGACACAGGGTCAGCATGAGTCAGGGTCATCATGAGCAGCATGACACAGGGTCAGCATGACACAGGGTCAGCATGACACAGGGTCAGCATGACACAGGGTCAGCATGAGCAGCATGACACAGAGTCAGCATGACAGGGTCAGCATGACACAGGGTTAGCATGACACAGGGTCAGCATGACACAGGGTCAGCATGACACAGGGTCAACATGACACAGGGTCAACATGACACAGGCTCAACATGACACAGGGTCAGCATGACACAGGGTCAGCATGACACAGGGTCAGCATGACACAGGGTCAGCATGAGCAGCATGACACAGAGTCAACATGACAGGGTCAGCATGACACAGGGTTAGCATGACACAGAGTCAGCATGACAGGGTCAGCATGACACAGGGTTAGCATGACACAGGGTCAGCATGACACAGGGTCAACATGACACAGGGTCAGCATGACACAGGGTCATCATGACACAGGGTCAGCATGACACAGGGTCAGCATGACACAGGGTCAACATGACACAGGGTCAGCATGACACAGGGTCAGCATTACAGAGGGTCAGCATGACACAGGGTCAGCATGACACAGGGTCAGCATGACACAGGGTCAGCATGACACAGGGTCAGCATGACACAGGGTCAGCATGACACAGTGTCAGCATGACACAGGGTCAGCATGACACAGGGTCAGCATGAGCAGCATGACACAGAGTCAACATGACAGGGTCAGCATGACACAGGGTTAGCATGACACAGAGTCAGCATGACAGGGTCAGCATGACACAGGGTTAGCATGACACAGGGTCAGCATGACACAGGGTCAGCATGACACAGGGTCAACATGACACAGGGTCAGCATGACACAGGGTCAGCATGACACAGGGTCAGCATGACACAGGGTCAACATGACACAGGGTCAGCATGACACAGGGTCAGCATTACAGAGGGTCAGCATGACACAGGGTCAGCATGACACAGGGTCAGCATGACACAGGGTCAGCATGACACAGGGTCAGCATGACACAGGGTCAGCATGACACAGGGTCAGCATGACACAGTGTCAGCATGACACAGGGTCAGCATGACACAGGGTCACCATGACACAGGGTCAGCATGACACAGGGTCAGCATGACACGGGGTCAACATGACACAGGGTCAGCATGACACAGGGTCAGCATGACACAGGGTCAGCATGACACAGGTCCATCATGACACAGGGTCAGCATGACACAGGGTCAGCATGACACAGGGTCAGCATGACACAGGGTCAACATGACACAGGGTCAACATGACACAGGGTCAGCATGACACAGGGTCAGCATGACACAGGGTCAGCATGACACAGGGTCAGCATGACACAGGGTCAACATGACACAGGGTCAGCATGACACAGGGTCAGCATGACACAGGGTCAGCATTACACAGGGTCAGCATGACACAGGGTCAGCATGACACAGGGTCAGCATGACACAGGGTCAGCATGACACAGGGTCAGCATGACACAGGGTCAGCATGACACAGGGTCAGCATGACACAGGGTCAGCATGACACAGGTCAACATGACACAGGGTCAGCATGACACAGGGTCAGCATGACACAGGGTCAGCATGACACAGGGTCAGCATGACACAGGGTCAGCATGACACAGGGTCAGCATGACACAGGGTCAGCATGACACAGGGTCAGCTTGACACAGGGTCAGCATGACACAGGGTCAGCATGACACAGGGTCAGCATGACACAGGGTCAGCATGACACAGGGTCAGCATGACACAGGGTCAACATGACACAGGGTCAGCATGACACAGGGTCAGCATGACACAGGGTCAGCATGACACAGGGTCAGCATGACACAGGGTCAGCATGACACAGGGTCAGCATGACACAGGGTCAGCATGACACAGGGTCAGCATGACACAGGGTCACCATGACACAGGGTCAGCATGACACAGGGTCAGCATGACACAGGGTCAGCATGACACAGGGTCAGCATGACACAGGGTCAGCATGACACAGGGTCAGCATGACACAGGGTCAACATGACACAGGGTCAGCATGAGACAGGGTCAGCATGACACAGGGTCAACATGACACAGGGTCAGCATGAGACAGGGTCAGCATGACACAGGGTCAGCATGACACAGGGTCAGCATGACACAGGGTCAGCATGACACAGGGTCAGCATGACACAGGGTCAGCATGCTGGGGACGCCAGAATGTTTCAACATTGACAAACTGGAATTACTCAGCAAATTTTCTGTTGAATATTAAGAAGCAAACAGTGAGAACTTGCTGTCTGTTGTTGGTGCTAGTGTTGCTGTTGTTGATGCTAGTGTTGCTGTTGTTGGTGCTAGTGTTGATGTTGTTGGTGCTAGTGTTGCTGTTGTTGATGCTAGTGTTGCTGTTGTTGGTGCTAGTGTTGCTGTTGTTGGTGCTAGTGTTGCTGTTGTTGATGCTAGTGTTGCTGTTGTTGGTGCTGTTGTTGGTGCTAGTGTTGCTGTTGTTGGTGCTAGTGTTGATGTTGTTGTGCTATGTGTTGCTGTTGTTGATGCTAGTGTTGCTGTTGTTGGTGCTAGTGTTGCTGTGTTGGTGCTAGTGTTGCTGTTGTTGATGCTAGTGTTGCTGTTGTTGGTGCTAGTGTTGCTGTTGTTGATGCTAGTGTTGCTGTTGTTGATGCTAGTGTTGCTGTTGTTGGTGCTAGTGTTGCTGTTGTTGATGCTAGTGGTGCTGTTGTTGGTGCTAGTGTTGCTGTTGTTGGTGCTAGTGTTGCTGTTGTTGATGCTAGTGTTGCTGTTGTTGGTGCTAGTGTTGCTGTTGTTGGTGCTAGTGTTGCTGTTGTTGGTGCTAGTGTTGCTGTTGTTGGTGCTAGTGTTGCTGTTGTTGGTGCTAGTGTTGCTGTTGTTGGTGCTAGTTTTGCTGTTGTTGGTGCTAGTGTTGATGTTGTTGGTGCTAGTGTTGCTGTTGTTGATGCTAGTGTTGCTGTTGTTGGTGCTAGTGTTGCTGTTGTTGGTGCTAGTGTTGCTGTTGTTGGTGCTAGTGTTGCTGTTGTTGGTGCTAGTGTTGCTGTTGTTGGTGCTAGTGTTGATGTTGTTGGTGCTAGTGTTGCTGTTGTTGATGCTAGTGTTGCTGTTGTTGGTGCTAGTGTTGCTGTTGTTGGTGCTAGTGGTGCTGTTGTTGATGCTAGTGTTGCTGTTGTTGGTGCTAGTGGTGCTGTTATTGGTGCTATGGTGCTGTTATTGGTGGTAGTGGTGTCTCTTGTTGGTGCTAGTGTTGTCTGTTGTTGATGCTAGTGGTGATGTTGTTGGTGCTATGGTGCTGTTGTTGGTGCTAGTGGTGTCTGTTGTTAGTGCTACTGGTGTCTGTTGTTGGTGCTAGCGGTGTCTGTTATTAGTGCTACTGGTGTCTGTTGTTGGTGCTAGTGGTGTTGTTGTTAGTGCTACTAGTGTCTGTTGTTGATGCTAGTGTTGCTGTTGTTGGTGGTAGTGGTGTCTGTTGTGGATGCTAGTGGTGTCTGTTGTTTGGTGGCTAGTGGTTGTCTGTTGTTGGTGCTAGTGGTGTCTGTTGTTGGTGCTAGTGATGTCTGTTGTTGGTGCTAGTGGTGTCTGTTGTTGGTGCTAGTTGTGTCTGTTGTTGGTGCTAGTGATGTCTGTTGTTGGTGCTAGTGGTGTCTGCTGTTGATGCTAGTGGTGTCTGTTGTTGGTGCTAGTGGTGTCTGTTGTTGATGCTAGTGTTGCTGTTGTTGGTGCTAGTGGTGCCTGTTGTTGGTGCTAGTGGTGCTGTTGTTGGTGCTGGTGGTGTCTGTTGTTGGTGCTAGTGTTGCTGTTGTTGGTGCTAGTGGTGTCTGTTGTTGGTGCTAGTGGTGCTGTTGTTGGTGCTAGTGGTGTCTGTTGTTGATGCTAGTGTTGCTGTTGTTGGTGCTAGTGGTGTCTGTTGTTGGTGCTAGTGTGTGTCTGTTGTTGGTGTTAGTGGTGTCTGTTGTTGGTGCCAGTTGTGCTGTTGTTGGTGCTAGTGGTGTCTGTTGTTGATGCTAGTGGTGCTGTTGTTGGTGCTAGTGGTGTCTGTTGTTGGTGTTAGTGGTGTCTGTTGTTGGTGCCAGTTGTGCTGTTGTTGGCGCTAGTGGTGTCTGTTGTTTGGTGCTAGTGGTGTCTGTTGTGTTGGTGCTAGTGGTGTCTGTTGTTGGTGCTAGTGGTGTCTGTTGTTGGTGCCAGTGGTGCTGTTGTTGGCGCTAGTGGTGTCTGTTGTTGATGCTAGTGTTGATGATGTTGGTGCTAGTGGTGTCTGTTGTTGGTGCTAGTGGTGTCTGTTGTTGGTGCTAGTGGTGTCTGTTGTTGGTGCTAGTGGTGTCTGTTGTTGGTGCCAGTGGTGCTGTTGTTGGCGCTAGTGGTGTCTGTTGTTGATGCTAGTGTTGATGATGTTGGTGCTAGTGGTGTCTGTTGTTGGTGCTAGTGGTGTCTGTTGTTGGTGCTAGTGGTGTCTGTTGTTGGTGCTAGTGGTGTCTGTTGTTGGTGCTAGTGGTGTCTGTTGATGGTGCTAGTGGTGTCTGTTGTTTGTGCTAGTGGTGTCTGTTGTTGGTGCTAGTGATGTCTGTTGTTGGTGCTAGTGGTGTCTGTTGTTGGTGCTAGTGGTGTCTGTTGTTGGTGGTAGTGGTGTCTGTTGTTGGTGCTAGTAGTGTCTGTTGTTGATGCTAATGATGTCTTGTTGGTGCTAGTGGTATCTGTTGTTGGCGCTAGTGGTGTCTGTTGTTGGTGCTAGTGGTGTCTGTTGTTGGTGCTAGTGGTGTCTGTTGTTGGTGCTAGTGGTGTCTATTGTTGATGCTAGTGGTATCTGTTGTTGATGCTAGTAATGCTGTTGGTGGTGGTGCTAATGGTGTCTGTTGTTGGTGCTAGTGGTGCTGTTGTTGGTGCTAGTGGTGCTGTTGTTGATGCTAGTGGTGCTGTTGTTGGTGCTAGTGGTGTTGTTGTTGGTGCTAGTGGTGCTGTTGTTGATGCCAGTAGGTGCTGTTGTTGGTGCTAGTGGTGCTGTTGTTGGTGCTAGTGGTGCTGTTGTTGGTGCTAGTGGTGCTGTTGTTGATGCTAGTGGTGTCTGTTGTTGGTGCTAGTGATGCTGTTGTTGGTGCTAATGGTGCTGTTGTTGATGCTAGTAGGTGCTGTTGTTGGTGCTAGTGGTGTTGTTGGTGCTAGTGGTGCTGTTGTTGGTGCTAGTGGTGCTGTTGTTGATGCTAGTGGTGCTGTTGTTGGTGCTAGTGGTGCTGTTGTTGGTGCTAGTGGTGCTGTTGTTGGTGACAGTTGTGCTGTTGTTGGTGCTAGTGGTGCTGTTGTTGATTCTAGTGGTGCTGTTGGTGCTAGTGGTGCTGTTGTTGGTGGACTGAACACATCGACTCCAGGCTGAGGGACTGATTACCTGAAACTCCTCCTCTCCTTACACCTTTCTACTTTGTATTGGACTGATGAAGCCACTGTGTAGCGAAACGTTTCCTCAATAAAGATTCCCAGATGTTGCGTAAGTGTCTCAATCTTCAACTTGTCGGTTTTCAAAACCATTCATCACGATAGTGGTGCTGTTGTTGGTGCTATTATTTGTGGTGTTGGTGTTTGTGGTGTTGTTGTTGGTGCTAGTGATTGTCTGTTGTTGGTGATAATGATGCTCTTGTTGGTGCTAGTGGTGTTGTTGTTGGTGCTAGTGATTGTCTGTTGTTGGTGATAGTGATGCTCTTGTTGGTGCTAGTGGTGTGTGTTGTTGGTGCTAGTGGTGTGTGTTGTTGGTGCTAGTGATTGTCTGTTGTTGGTGATAGTGATGCTCTTGTTGGTGTCTAGTGGTGTTGTTGTTGGTGCTAGTGATTGTCTGTTATTGGTGATAGTGGTGCTCTTGTTGGTGCTAGTGGTGTTGTTGTTGGTGCTAGTGATTGTCTGTTGTTGGTGATAGTGGTGCTCTTGTTGGTGCTAGTGGTGTTGTTGTTGGTGCTAGTGATTGTCTGTTGTTGGTGATAGTGGTGCTCTTGTTGGTGCTAGTGGTGTTGTTGTTGGTGCTAGTGATTGTCTGTTGTTGGTGATAGTGGTGCTCTTGTTGGTGCTAGTGGTGTTGTTGTTGGTGCTAGTGATTGTCTGTTGTTGGTGATAGTGGTGCTCTTGTTGGTGCTAGTGGTGTTGTTGTTGGTGCTAGTGATTGTCTGTTGTTGGTGATAGTGGTGCTCTTGTTGGTGCTAGTGGTGTTGTTGTTGGTGCTAGTGATTGTCTGTTGTTGGTGATAGTGGTGCTCTTGTTGGTGCTAGTGGTGTTGTTGTTGGTGCTAGTGATTGTCTGTTGTTGGTGATAGTGGTGCTCTTGTTGGTGCTAGTGGTGTTGTTGTTGGTGCTAGTGATTGTCTGTTGTTGGTGATAGTGGTGCTCTTGTTGGTGCTAGTGGTGTTGTTGTTGGTGTTAGTGATTGTCTGTTGTTGTTGATAGTGGTGCTCTTGTTGGTGCTAGTGGTGTCTGTTGTTGGTGCTAATGGTTGTGTTGTTGGTGATGTTGATTTTGTTTTTGGTGCTGTTGTTGGTGCTAGTGGTTGTGTCGGTGTTTGTGGTGCTGTTGTTGGTGTTTGTGCTGTTGTTGTTGGTGCTAGTGGTTCTGTTGGTGTTTGTGGTGCTGTTGTTGGTGTTAGTGGTTGTGTTGTTGGTGTTTGTGGTGCTGTTGTTGGTGTTTGTGGCGCTGTTGTTGGTGCTAGTGGTGTTTGTGTTGGTGCTAGTGGTTGTGTTGTTTGTGCTAGTGGTTGCATTGTTAGTGCTAATGGTTGTGTTGTTGGTGCTAGTGGTTGTGTTGTTGGTGCTAGTGGTTGTGTTGTTGGTGCTAGTGGTGTCTGTTGTTCGTGCTAGTGGTTGTGTTGTTGGTGCTAGTGGTTGTGTTGTTGGTGCTAGTGGTGTCTGTTGTTCGTGCTAGTGGTTGTGTTGTTGGTGTTTGTGGTGTCTGTTGTTACTGTTGTTAGTACAAGTTGTGCTGTTGTTGGCGTTAAAGATGTCTGTTGTTGGTGTATATGGTACTGTTGTTGGTGTTATTGGTGCCGTTGTTGGTGTTATTGGTGTCGTTGATGGTGTTAGTAGGGCTGTTATTGGCTAAAACAGTGTTATAACAACAGTGTGACAGAACATATGTTCTCCAACAGCTGGGCGACAACGGTGTGACAGTAACAAAGGAAAAGAGGAGGGAGGAAGGGAAAGAAACAGAGAGGTAGCATCATGTTGGTCAGGCAGGAACGGTACTTGTCTGTAAGGCCAGCGTGACTGACCCACCGTGCTGGTCCCAGACCCCAGCTGCAACACTCCTTCTACCTCTACCAACATTCACTCTCATACACACACACACAACCCTAGTCCATCCTGAATCTAAATTCCATCAAGGTAATGAACTGTAGATACACTCAAATCCACGTTATTTACCTCAGCCGTAAATAATGTACCTCTGTTTACGTTTCAGCACTAGGTGGTTCCTAGGTCTCTCTCTCCCGCACCTATCAGGAATCTTGAACATCACTCTCACCTACATAAGCTTTCGTTGCGATAGAGTCGACGGTGGAGGTTTAGGACAGATTTGTGGTCAACAGATGGTGTCAGAGTTCCAGACGTAGGTCAGAGGTCACTCCCTCCTTGCTGGGCCTGGGTCAGCGCCAGGGCTCACAACCCCGGTGCTCATGTCTTAGGAAGAGTTACTTTCACAGCATCCTTGCTGGGCCTGGGTCAGCGCCAGGGCTCACAACCCCGGTGCTCACAACCCCGGTGCTCACATCCCCGGTGCTCACAGCCACGGTGCTCTCATCCCCGGTGCTCACATCCCGGGTGCTCACATCCCCGGTGCTCACAACCCTGGTGCTCACAACCCCGGTGCTCTCATCCCCGGTGCTCACATCCCCGGTGCTCTCATCCCCGGTGCTCACATCCCCGGTGCTCACAACCCTGGTGCTCACATCCCCGGTGCTCACATCCCCGGTGCTCACAACCCTGGTGCTCACATCCCCGGTGCTCACATCCCCGGTGCTCACAACCCTGGTGCTCACATCCCCGGTGCTCACAACCCTGGTGCTCACATCCCCGGTGCTCACATCCCCGGTGCTCACAACCCTGGTGCTCACATCCCCGGTGCTCACATCCCCGGTGCTCACATCCCCGGTGCTCACATCCCCGGTGCTCACAACCCTGGTGCTCACATCCCCGGTGCTCACATCCCCGGTGCTCACAACCCTGGTGCTCACATCCCCGGTGCTCACATCCCCGGTGCTCACAACCCTGGTGCTCACATCCCCGGTGCTCACATCTTGAGACAAGTTACTTTTACAGCATCCAGGATTAAGAAGGAAAATAAGAATGTGCTGGTATTCATTTTAGGTTGATGTCGGTGTCTGGTACATTGATGTGTTTAGTGTTCAGTCTCCATTCAATTGATGAACTCAGTACTCAGTATTCTGCATATTTATGTACTCACTCTCTGGTGTTGAGTATTTATTCTCCTGTTTATTGATGTACTCACCTAGCTGTGTTTACTGATGTACTCACCTAGCTGTGTTTACTGATGTACTCACCTAGAGGTGTTTACTGATGTACTCACCTAGCTGTGTTTATTGATGTACTCACCTAGCTGTGTTTATTGATGTACTCACCTAGCTGTGTTTATTGATGTACTCACCTAGCTGTGTTTATTGATGTACTCACCTAGCTGTGTTTATTGATGTACTCACCTAGCTGTGTTTATTGATGTACTCACCTAGCTGTGTTTATTGATGTACTCACCTAGCTGTGTTTATTGATGTACTCACCTAGCTGTGTTTATTGATGTACTCACCTAGCTGTGTTTATTAATGTACTCACCTAGCTGTGTTTATTGATGTACTCACCTAGCTGTGTTTATTGATGTACTCACCTAGCTGTGTTTATTGATGTACTCACCTAGCTGTGTTTATTGATGTACTCACCTAGCTGTGTTTATTGATGTACTCACCTAGCTGTGTTTATTGATGTACTCACCTAGCTGTGTTTATTGATGTACTCACCTAGCTGTGTTTATTGATGTACTCACCTAGCTGTGTTTATTGATGCACATCTAGTTGTGTTTTCAAGGGTTGATTCACCGCACCTGGGTCCTGGACCTCTGAACTCTCATGAAATGGTCCTGATCATTTCTAAGAGGAACTGGTTGGCGCTACCACGCTACCTTACTCTGAGAAAACTTTCTCTCTTTCCACTTGTTGCTACTCTTGCGGTAATGCATAGCTCCTGATGACGCACGGAGAGTGTGAAAGATCTTAAGCTGGAGATGACACCGCCCGCACTGGCACAGTTTTCATGGCGCCTCCACTGACGGTCAAAACGTCAGTAATCTTCACCAAGTCAGAATGTGAGGTGGAATTGAGCTCAAGTTTGTGTGTGCAGTAACTTGAGGGTGACCTTCAGACTTGAAGTTACTTTACAGCAACTTCTCTTATTCAGGTCTTGTTATTCTTATTGTTGTAATTATTGGTGTTATTGTTGTTGTTATTAATAATTTAATGATAATAATAATCATGGTAATAATAATTAATAATAATAATATAAATAATAATAATAATAATAATAATAATAATAATAATAATAATAATAATTATTATTATTATTATTATTATTAATAATAATAATAAATAATAATAATAATAATAATAATAATAATAATAATAATAATAATAATAATAATAATAATTAATAATAATAATAATAATAATAATAATAATTAATAATAATAATAATAATTATTATTAATAATAATAATAATAATAATAATAATAATAATAATAATAATTAATAATAATAATAATAATAATGATAATAATAATAATAATAATAATAATAATAATAATAATAATAATAATAATAATAATAATAATAATAATAATAATAATAATAATAATAATAACAATAATAATAATAACAATAATAATGCATGGTGTTGTCAGTAGGTACATGATGTCAGTAGGTACATGGTGTTGTCAGTAGGTACATGGTGTTGTCAATAGGTACATGGTGCTGTCAGTAGGTACGTGGTGATGTCAATAGGTACATGGTGTTGTCAATAGGTACATGGTGTTGTCAATAGGTACATGGTGCTGTCAGTAGGTACGTGGTGTTGTCAATAGGTACATGGTGTTGTCAGTAGGTACATGGTGTTGTCAGTAGGTACATGGTGTTGTCAGTAGGTACATGGTGTTGTCAGTAGGTACATGATGTTGTAAAGTAGGTACAAAATATTGTCAGTAGATACATGGTGCTGTTAGTAGGTGCGTAATGTTGTGGGTAGGTAGGTAATGTTGTTAGTAGGTACATAATGTCGTCAGCAGGTGCTGGTGTATTACAGTGTCACTAGGTTCAAGTGTTGACCTTATGGGATACATGTCTTCATATTTAACTATATCTAACTATATCTCTTCAACATACTTTTAAAATGTCAGAAGTAAAAAAAAATGATTTTGAAATGATTAATAGTCGCTTCTTCTTTGTTGTGGCTACGATACATTTTCCTGGTGGTGGACAGGTGCTGGCTGGCAACCAAATTTTCCTGGATGCCTGTCTCTCATGTCTGCATATTTGAATATCAGTTCTGAGTGAGTGAGCAAGAGTGAGGGAGTAACGAGGGGTTGGGCAAGGGGAGACTCTCTCTCTCTCTCTTTCTCTCTCACAAACATCTTCATACTTCCCTCCTCTATTCCAGTCCTGGCTTTCATATATTCCTTGATTCACTATAGTTCCTCTTCTTGCATCCTGGTTACTCTTCTTATTTGTGGGTGTCTCTGGTGAGAGGCGGTGTTAGTTATGCTCCCTCACTCCAGGAAGATGCAGTCCATCCATCCCTGTCTCTCTCTTGCTTTAAATCTGTCATAAAACTTCAGTAGGTTCATTAGACAGGCTCATCCATTCTGGAATCCATTTTGGCTTACGGTTACAAAGCTTTCTGCAGGCCTACCGGGGTCAACTCCTCCGAGGCCCAGTCCTTGGCTGACAGTTTTGCTGATAGTCTGCTCCAAAGTTCTAAATGTTGGACAGGAAAATAACCATGCCATATATAAACTAAATAATGTAGATCTTAATATTGCGGATTGCGAAAAGGATTTAGGAGTTCTGGTTAGTAGTAATCTGAAACCAAGACAACAGTACATTGGTGTTCGCAATAAAGCTAACAGAATCCTTGGCTTCATAGCAAGAAGTATAAATAATAGAAATCCTCAGGTTGTTCTTCAACTCTATACATCCTTGGTTAGGCCTCATTTAGATTATGCTGCACAGTTCTGGTCACCGTATTACAGTATGGATATAAATGCTCTGGAAAACGTACGAAGGAGGATGACAAAGTTGATCCCATGTATCAGAAATCTTCTCTATGAGGATAGACTGAAGGCCCTGAATCTGCACTCTCTAGAAATGCGTAGAATTACGGGGGATATGATTGAGGTGTATGAATGGAAAACAAGAATGAATAAAGGGGATGTAAATAGCGTGCTGAAATATCTAGCCTAGACAGGACTAACAAACAGCAATGGCTTTAAGCTGGAAAAATTCAGATCCAGGGAGGATATAGGAAAGCACTGGTTTGGTAATAGAGTTGTGGATGAGTGGAACAAACTCCCCAGTATCGTCATAGAAGCTAAGACGTTGTGTAGTTTTAAAAATAGGTTAGATAAGTACATAAGTGGGTGTGGGTCTACCTGGAGTCTACCTGGAGTCTATCTGGAGGGAATTCCGGGGATCAACGTCCCCGCGGCCCGGTCCACGACCAGGCCTCTCGGTGGATCAGGGCCTGATCAACGAGGCTGTTACTGCTGGCCGCACGTAATCCAACGTACGGACCACAGCCCGGCTGATCCGGCACCGTCTTCAGGTATCTGTCCAGCTCCCTCTTGAAGACAACCAGGGGTCTTCCCGTAATGCCCCTTATTGCTGATGGAAGACTGTTGAACAGTCTTGGGCCCCGGACACTTATTGTGTTTTCTCTTAGTGTACCAGTGACGCCCCTACTTTTCACTGGGGGTATGTTGCATCGCCTGCCAAGTCTTTTGCTTTCGTATGGAGTGATTGCTGTGTGCATATTAGGGACCAGTCCCTCCAGAATCTTCCAGGTGTAGATTATGATATATCTCTCTCGCCTGCGCTCTAGTGAGTACAAGTCAAGTGCTTCCAGGCGCTCCCAGTAGTTAAGGTGTTTGATGGAACTTATACGAGCAGTAAAGGTTCTCTGTACACTCTCCAGCTCTGCAATTTCACCTGCCTTGAATGGGGATGTTAATGTACAGCAGTATTCCAGCCTAGGGTGTGAGTTGGACCTGACTAGCTTGTGGTAGTAGGTCAGATGCCGTGACGTGACTAGGTTAAGGCATTGGCTTAAGCCGGTGGGAGAATTGGACCTGTCTCGCATGCGCCAGTAGGCCTACTGCAATGTTCCTTCTTTCTAACATGTTGATCAACATCTCTCAACATAATGCTTCTGCCCTTCCCTGGCTTGGTGTTAATCTATATCCAAAACTCATGGTGAATGAATCATTTGTTTACGTTAGATGTTACTCTTATATTGTTGTTAGGTACGAGTCGTGGTGGGTATGAGAGGCACTCCAGCAGCACTAAATCGGAACAGAAAGAAAACTGAAAAAATAGGAAAACCGCTGAACAGAAGAATGTATAAAAGTTAGCTGAGTGAGGCTGTGTGCCATTTTGAGAATGACATCACAGCATGAGCCAAAGCTGAGCCAGAACTGCTACACAGTCACACTAGAAGAGAAAACGATAGTAAATTACCAAGTATGAAGAATAAAATAACTCGCATGTAGAGTGAAACTTATGACGACGAACCGCTCTGTCACCATTAACTTGTATGACTAGTTAATAGCACAAGTAGCACCGAAACGTTGCCATAAATTTTATCCTGGTAGGTGCGGGCATGTGTGTATGGATCCTCTGGCTGGCCGGGGGTATGTAGAGATGGTCGCAGCAACATATACATTCCTGGGATACCTGGCAGGCTCACCAACTGGCTCCTGGACATCCGGGAGGGACAACTCCCTGGAGGGAGGGAGGGAGGGAGAGGCACTTTGTGCGTGGAGGAGTGAGGGAAGTTTTTTTTATTATTATTATTAAACGCAATTGGATGCATCACCATTTTGATGGTAAGATGCGTTTGAAGAAGTGTGTAGGGAGTACAAGGTATAGTCATGGACCTGCAATTACAAGATCGCCAGTTCGATTCCCACTACTCCTTACACAGTCATAATATTGTATTTGTGATCTTACATATCTTCTACTGAAGATCAAACCTTGAATGTTATAGAGAGTAGAAGTCATAGTTACCTTGTAGCATTCCCGTGGCTATGACTGGGCCACTATACTCTCCAGTCTCGTCTCAGAGGTCAGAGTGTTAAGTTCCTTACGGAGCATCGAATCTCCAGCGAGTCACACTCACATCGTAGCTTGCTGTACAACCGCTCCATTGTTGAGCTAAACCGCTTCCAGGTAGTGTTCCTCGTACAACCAACATTGTGGAGTGTCTCAAAGGTTCATTCTGGGACCATCCCGGTGTGTGGAGTGTCTCAAAGGTTCATTCTGGGACCATCCTGGTGTGTGGAGTGTCTGAAATGTTCATTCTGGGACCATTCTGGTGTGTGCAGTCTCTGAAATGTTCATTCTGGGACCATCCTAGTGTATGGCGTATCTCGAAGGTTCATTCTGGGACCATCCTGATGTGTGGAGTGTCTCAAAGGTTCATTCTGGGACCATCCTGGTGTGTAGAGTATCTCAAAGGTTCATTCTGGGACTATCTTGGTGTATGGAGTGTCTTAGGTTCATTCTGGGATCATAGTGGTGTGTGGACTATCTCAAAGGTTCATTCTGGGGCCATCCTGGTGTTTGGAGTGTCTCAAAAGTTCATTCTGGGACCATCTTGGTGTATGGAGTGTCTTAGGTTCATTCTGGGATCATACTGGTGTTTGGAGTGTCTCAAAGGTTCATTCTGGGACCATCTTGGTGTGTGGAGTGTCTCAGAGGTTCATTCTGGGACCATCTTGGTGTGTGGAGTGTCTCAGAGGTTCATTCTGGGACCATCTTGGTGTGTGGAGTGTCTCAGAGGTTCATTCTGGGACCATCTTGGTATGTGGAGTGTTTCAGAGGTTCATTCTGGGACCATCTTGGTGTATGGAGTGTCTTAGGTTCATTCTGGGATCATACTGGTGTTTGGAGTGTCTCAGAGGTTCATTCTGGGACCATCTTGGTGTGTGGAGTGTCTCAGAGGTTCATTCTGGGACCATCTTGGTGTGTGGAGTGTTTCAGAGGTTCATTCTGGGACCATCCTGGTGTGTGGAGTGTCTTTAAGATTTATTTTCTGATTACCCTGGTTTGTGACATAAGTCAGTGACAATCGCCTCAAATCACATAATCAAATTTGTAGATGATACTAAAATAATCGGAAATACGGACAATAACATTGATGTTATTCCTCGGCGAACTATATAGATAGTCAGTAAAATGCAAATTAATATGCAATATATAGAAACTCATATATGTGGGACAGAACGAGGTATATCGCAGTCGTCATATAGGAAACAAGGCATTGTCAAAAACGAAAAAGTAAAAAAGGAGACCTTGCCTCAATAATTCACAAGCCATTAACAGCTTGACAGCAAGTGGGAACTGTCATGTGAAGAATCATTTACTAAATACCTTCATGAAGGACAAGCAGTAAACCCACACACCGTAAACAGCGCCTCCACCCAGGAAGGTACTACTTCCTGCCAGATGACTGAGAAACGGAAACCTGTAATTGTTTTACAAGATAGTAGAATTACTGGTGTCTTTCTTTCCGCCTCATAAACACGCAAGATAACAGATATATCTCGCTAACGACTCGGACAACACGTAGACAAAACAAGTCTTTATTTAAGAGACTCAAAGCTCGGAGCTTTATCAAGCTACCAACTTGATAAAGCTCTCACTGAACGTAAGTTTTTTTTTTAAATAAAACTTTACGTATTTTAGATGTGTCCTTGAATAAATCCATCATAACATAACTAAGAAATGTAAAAACTGGCTACGTACTCTCAGAGTGGCTGCTGTCTACACTCCCGCCTCTGGTGCTAATGTGAGAATAGTGAGAATGATGTATATAACCAATATAATATTGATTATGCTACACCCATGTTAATAAGAAAAACTCTCTCCGGCCCTTGGAGCTAATGCAAATTAAAGCACTCATAAATATTTCGGCTGTATTAAAACTACAAAGGTTCTTAATATATGGAAGGATCTTGGTATAGAAATACCAGTGATAGGATTATTAAGATTAACATTGTATTTCGTATAGGAAAGTTAAGAAATGAACCAGACACTGTCACTACGAGTCTCATTAAATGTTTAGAAGTAAATACACGTAGATCTAAATAGGTTACTGTAAAAATATGTAATTATATTAAGTTTTATAGCTTTCGTGAACTGTATCACTGAAAGGTAAGACACATGTGCATTGTGGTGGTGAACATTCTCCACCACTACGGTGGTGGTGAACATTCTCCACCACTACGGTGTTCTCAACACCAACTCCAAGGCTGAGGGACAGATTACCTTATTTTTGTATATAGTTCTACTGTCTTATAATTATGTCCTAGAATCTGTATTGATAAAGCCACTGGATGGCGAAACGTCTACAATAAAGATACCCAGATGTTGCACATGTGTCTTAACTTCCATATTGTCGGTATTTTATACCTTTCTTGCACAACTGTATCAGTGTAGACAAGAAGAACATTTCGCCCCTCCATGGAAGATGTGTTCATTATCACATACCTGCAAGTCCCTCCCAAGAAGATCATTGTTACTAATCCCTTCCTTAAATCATCTGTAAAAACAACAGCTCAGGAAGAAATTTCTCACCTAACTTAAAGTAATAATTTATCACAAGATATATAAACTAATGGATCTAAGCAGAAGTCTACTGGCAGGGCTGCATCTGCTCTTGCTGTCACCGCCCTAGTTAAGAACGATACCAACCTTGTTGAGTTAGGCATGTGAGATAACAACTGCAAACTGAATTGTTTACCATCCTAATGGCGCTATAGCTAACTTATGATACTGAGCTTGACTCTATCATCATTACTGATTCTGTTAGGTATAGCGACACAAGTGCAACGAAAGTGACGTTTTACTGTGGCTTGACAAAGCTCCTAGAGAGCGAAACGTTTCACAATAAAATGTCACATTAGTTGCACTTTGGACATATGTCCTGTACATGACAGCTTGATCCATGACTCTAGCTGGCACACTGAATAAAAAAAAGTTTGGCCTGGGGAAATAAATCTTCTAACTAGAAAGAACTGAGGAGGCCTGGTCACAGACCGGGCCGCGGGGGCGTTGACTCCCCGAAACCCTCTCCAGGTATATTCCAGGTATGCAGGTACCTAACAAGGTCACATCTGAAAACAAGTAAAGCACTGGAGACAAGGAACAAGTGCCATACTCAGGGGATAACTGTGACAAATGTGTAGGAAGCACGACTGATCACACAATAATGGAAATCTTGACACAGCAAGAGTTGAGTACATAAGAACATAAGAACGAAGGAACACTGAGTAGGGAAGGTTTCACAGTCAACACAATGACGAGGTTGCGTCATTGTGACGTGGTTACGTCATTGTGACGTGGTTACGTCATTGTGACGTGGTTACGTCATTGTGACGTGGTTACGTCATTGTGACGTAGTTACGACATTGTGACGTGGTTACGTCATTGTGACGTGGTTACGTCATTGTGACGTAGTTACGACATTGTGACGTGGTTACGTCATTGTGACGTGGTTACGTCATTGTGACGTGGTTACGTCATTGTGACGTGGTTACGTCATTGTGACGTGGTTACATCATTGTGACGTGGTTACGTCATTGTGACGTAGTTACGACATTGTGACGTGGTTACGTCATTGTGACGTGGTTACGTCATTGTGACGTGATTACGTCATTGTGACGTAGTTACGACATTGTGACGTGGTTACGTCATTGTGATGTCGTTACGTCATTGTGACGTAGTTACGACATTGTGACGTGGTTACGTCATTGTGACGTGGTTACGCCATTGTAACGTGGTTACGTCATTGTGACGTGGTTACGTTATTGTATCAACGTCAGAGCTTTAACGTTCAGATCTTCAACCTAGCAGTGTGTCGTAGTATCGGGATCGGTGTGTTGTGGTTAATTTCCATTACATCGGTATTGGATTAAAACTGAGTATCGGTATCGGCAAAATTTTGGTATCGTTCCATCCCTAATTAATATATGCGAAAATATAGGCAGGAGAGCACATACCGTACAGTACAGTACAGTGCGGGTGTCTGGGCCGCATCATGGTACCATATACGACAGACTGGCTCCAGTGCGGGTGTCTGGGCCGCATCATGGTACCATACACGACAGACTGGCTCCAGTGCGGATGTCTGGGCCGCATCATGGTACCATACACGACAGACTGGCTCCAGTGCGGGTGTCTGGGCCTCATCATGGTACCATACACAACAGACTGGCTCTAGTGCGGGTGTCTGGGCCGCATCATGGTACCATACACGACAGACTGGCTCCAGTGCGGGTGTCTGGGCCGCATCATGGTACCATACACGACAGACTGGCTCCAGTGCGGGTGTCTGGGCCGCATCATGGTACCATACACGACAGACTGGCTCCAGTGCGGGTGTCTGGGCCGCATCATGGTACCATAACACGATAGACTGGCTCCAGTGCGGGTGTCTGGGCCGCATCATGGTACCATACACGACAGACTGGCTCCAGTGCGGGTGTCTGGGCCGCATCATGGTACCATACACGACAGACTGGCTCCAGTGCGGGTGTCTGGGCCCCATCATGGTACCATACACGACAGACTGGCTCCAGTGCGGGTGTCTGGGCCGCATCATGGTACCATACACGACAGACTGGCTCCAGTGCGGGTGTCTGGGCCGCATCATGGTACCATACACGACAGACTGGCTCCAGTGCGGGTGTCTGGGCCGCATCATGGTACCATACACGACAGACTGGCTCTAGTGCGGGTGTCTGGGCCGCATCATGGTACCATACACGACAGACTGGCTCCAGTGCGTGTGTCTGGGCCGCATCATGGTACCATACACGACAGACTGGCTCTAGTGCGGGTGTCTGGGCCGCATCATGGTACCATACACGACAGACTGGCTCCAGTGCGGGTGTCTGGGCCGCATCATGGTACCATACACGACAGACTGGCTCCAGTGCGGGTGTCTGGGCCGCATCATGGTACCATACACGACAGACTGGCTCCAGTGCGGGTGTCTGGGCCGCATCATGGTACCATACACGACAGACTGGCTCTAGTGCGGGTGTCTGGGCCGCATCATGGTACCATACACGACAGACTGGCTCCAGTGCGGGTGTCTGGGCCGCATCATGGTACCATACACGACAGACTGGCTCCAGTGCGGGTGTCTGGGCCGCATCATGGTACCATACACGACAGACTGGCTCTAGTGCGGGTGTCTGGGCCGCATCATGGTACCATACACGACAGACTGGCTCCAGTGCGGGTGTCTGGGCCGCATCATGGTACCATACACGACAGACTGGCTCCAGTGCGGGTGTCTGGGCCGCATCATGGTACCATACACGACAGACTGGCTCTAGTGCGGGTGTCTGGGCCGCATCATGGTACCATACACGACAGACTGGCTCCAGTGCGGGTGTCTGGGCCGCATCATGGTACCATACACGACAGACTGGCTCCAGTGCGGGTGTTTGGGCCGCATCATGGTACCATACACGACAGACTGGCTCCAGTGCGGGTGTCTGGCCGCATCATGGTACCATACACGACAGACTGGCTCCAGTGCGGGTGTCTGGGCCGCATCATGGTACCATACACGACAGACTGGCTCCAGTGCGGGTGTCTGGGCCGCATCATGGTACCATACACGACAGACTGGCTCCAGTGCGGGTGACTGGGCCGCATCATGGTACCATACACGACAGACTGGCTCTAGTGCGGGTGTCTGGGCCGCATCATGGTACCATACACGACAGACTGGCTCCAGTGCGGGTGTCTGGGCCGCATCATGGTACCATACACGACAGACTGGCTCCAGTGCGGGTGTCTGGGCCGCATCATGGTACCATACACGACAGACTGGCTCCAGTGCGGGTGTCTGGGCCGCATCATGGTACCATACACGACAGACTGGCTCCAGTGCGGGTGTCTGGGCCGCATCATGGTACCATACACGACAGACTGGCTCTAGTGCGGGTGTCTGGGCCGCATCATGGTACCATACACGACAGACTGGCTCCAGTGCGGGTGTCTGGGCCGCATCATGGTACCATACACGACAGACTGGCTCCAGTGCGGGTGTCTGGGCCGCATCATGGTACCATACACGACAGACTGGCTCTAGTGCGGGTGTCTGGGCCGCATCATGGTACCATACACGACAGACTGGCTCCAGTGCGGGTGTCTGGGCCGCATCATGGTACCATACACGACAGACTGGCTCCAGTGCGGGTGTCTGGGCCGCATCATGGTACCATACACGACAGACTGGCTCCAGTGCGGGTGTCTGGGCCGCATCATGGTACCATACACGACAGACTGGCTCCAGTGCGGGTGTCTGGGCCGCATCATGGTACCATACACGACAGACTGGCTCCAGTGCGGGTGTCTGGGCCGCATCA
Organism: Cherax quadricarinatus; assembly: GCF_026875155.1. Taxonomy (NCBI): domain Eukaryota; kingdom Metazoa; phylum Arthropoda; class Malacostraca; order Decapoda; family Parastacidae; genus Cherax; species Cherax quadricarinatus. Next base: position 10,702,493 of record NC_069425.1, on the reverse strand, counting down.
TGGTACCATACACGACAGACTGGCTCCAGTGCGGGTGTCTGGGCCGCATCATGGTACCATACACGACAGACTGGCTCCAGTGCGGGTGTCTGGGCCGCATCATGGTACCATACACGACAGACTGGCTCCAGTGCGGGTGTCTGGGCCTCATCATGGTACCATACACGACAGACTGGCTCCAGTGCGGGTGTCTGGGCCGCATCATGGTACCATACACGACAGACTGGCTCCAGTGCGGGTGTCTGGGCCGCATCATGGTACCATACACGACAGACTGGCTCCAGTGCGGGTGTCTGGGCCGCATCATGGTACCATACACGACAGACTGGCTCCAGTGCGGGTGTCTGGGCCGCATCATGGTACCATACACGACAGACTGGCTCCAGTGCGGGTGTCTGGGCCGCATCATGGTACCATACACGACAGACTGGCTCCAGTGCGGGTGACTGGGCCGCATCATGGTACCATACACGACAGACTGGCTCCAGTGCGGGTGTCTGGGCCGCATCATGGTACCATACACGACAGACTGGCTCCAGTGCGGGTGTCTGGGCCGCATCATGGTACCATACACGACAGACTGGCTCCAGTACGGGTGTCTGGGCCGCATCATGGTACCATACACGACAGACTGGCTCCAGTGCGGGTGTCTGGGCCGCATCATGGTACCATACACGACAGACTGGCTCCAGTGCGGGTGACTGGGCCGCATCATGGTACCATACACGACAGACTGGCTCCAGTGCGGGTGTCTGGGCCGCATCATGGTACCATACACGACAGACTGGCTCCAGTACGGGTGTCTGGGCCGCATCATGGTACCATACACGACAGACTGGCTCCAGTACGGGTGTCTGGGCCGCATCATGGTACCATACACGACAGACTGGCTCCAGTGCGGGTGTCTGGGCCGCATCTAGCCAACAGTATGTCCAGCTGAGCACACCACAAGGAGTGGTTTAAAGTCCTGCCTTATTTAATATTACAATGAATCATTTGGCTACCGAAGATTACTGCATCAGTATAACTTTACTAATATATACAGGCGACATCTTGCTTCAAGGTTGATGTGATCCAAATATGCAGATTGCACTGAATAAATTTGTAAGTTTGTGTCAAGGAATGGCGTTGTTAATTAACGACGACTAGGTTGTTGGAGGAATTTGAAAGGATACGTAAAAGAACGAAATTAAAAGTGAACTTTAAAAAAGAGAAGCAAAAACGTCTAGGAAATGAAACATTGGATGTCAGACTGAGCCAGGGAGCGTGGAGGAAGTGAATATATGAAGGTATTTGGAAGCGGACATTTCGGCAGATGGGTCTATGAAAGACGTGGTGAACCACGGAATGGATGAGGATGAGGTAGGTGATGTGATGAAGCATCTGTGGAAAACACCAAATTTAGCTATGGAGGCAAAAGGAGAAATGTAGGAGAGTACAGTGGTACCAAATTTGTTTATGGGTGTGAGGCTTGGGCTTTTAACGTTGTAGCAAGGAGGAGGATGGAAACAGTGGATATGTCTTGTTCGAGAGTGATATGTGGTGCGAATATTATGCAGAAATTAAAAGATGGTTTGGTGCTACCGAAGTTATAATTTAGAGAGCTGAAGAGCGGCTGTTGACGAGGTGTGGGCATTTAGAGAGGATAAAGAGGGAAAAAATGGCCAAGAGAGTATACAAATACGGAACGGAAGGAAAGTTGGGTACAAGCCGTCTCAGGAAGTATTGTAGGTAGGAAATGCAGAAGGTTTTGAGTGTTGGGGTCTTGAGCGTTTAACAAGCTTATGTGAGCTTGTTAGATCGGAGACAAGTGGCTTAAGGACTGACGTGCTGTTGGAGTGTGAACAAGGTAACATTCATGAAAGAATTCAGGGAAACCTATTAACAGGACTTGAGTCCTGGAGGTGGGAAGTAGAGCAGCTGCACTTGAAGGATGAGTCATTTGGACAGTAATATCTGTGTACTTGAGACAAGACATATATATTGTTGTATTTACAAAGCACAAGAACCTTTTGGTTATTCAGAGCTTTAATCACATCCCGTGTTGAAAATTGTAGAATAAATTAACATTATCAATACTAAATTGATATTAAACCATACCACGGGTGGGGATAGAACCCGCGGTCAGAGAGTCTCAAAACTCCAGACCGTCACGTTAGCCACTGGACCAGCTAGCCACAATAAGATTCGTCCAACTAGGTATATTTCTACACCATAGGAAGGTTAGCACAGGCACCTCTGTGACCACAAATGCAAGTTTTTACAGACGAATCTCCAGCTAGCGTGGCCGTGACGAACTCTAGCTCAAGTCCCTTCACTGCCGTCAACATGACTCACGAAATCGTAATGACACGATTGCAAACAAACCATACCACATGGTATGGTTTGTTTGCAATCGTGTCATTACGATTTCGTGAGTCAAGCTAAATTGATATTGAGATCAGTTCACAACGGATTTAAAATTATTCCGCAGTCATGTTATAAAAGTTTGCATGTCATCGGTCAGCAGTGTCGGCAAATGTAGACCAATGTAGACAAAGAGGAATTTTAACATATTAGGCAGAGTGACCCGATAAAGAAGAAACACCCTCATCATCACTCACTCCATCACTGTCTTGCCAGAGGCGCGCCGATATTGCAATTCAAAAACTGCAACATATATCCACCTAACTTCCAGAACCCAAGTTCGGCCAACCAGTTTCCCTGAATCCCTTCATAAATGTTACTTTGTTCACACTTCAGCAGCGACCTGTAAACCATTCGTCTCCACTCACTCTAATCTAACACGTTCACACAGTGGCACCTCTCATAGTGGCACTTCTCACAGTGGCACCTCTCATAGTGGCACTTCTCACAGTGGCACCTCTCATAGTGGCACCTCTCACAGTGGCACCTCTCACAGTGGCACCTCTCACAGTGGCACCTCTCACAGTGGCACCTCTCACAGTGGCACCTCTCATAGTAGCACCTCTCATAGTGGCACCTCTCACAGTGGCACCTCTCACAGTGGCACCTCTCACAGTGGCACCTCTCACAGTGGCACTTCTCACAGTGGCACTTCTCACAGTGGCACCTCTCACAGTGGCACTTCTCACAGTGGCACTTCTCACAGTGGCACTTCTCACAGTGGCACCTCTCACAGTGGCACCTCTCACAGTGGCACCTCTCATAGTGGCACCTCTCACAGTGGCACCTCTCACAGTGGCACCTCTCACAATGGCACCTCTCACAGTGGCACCTCTCACAGTGGCACCTCTCATAGTAGCACCTCTCACAGTGGCACCTCTCACAGTGGCACCTCTCACAGTAGCACCTCTCATAGTGGCACCTCTCATAGTGGCACCTCTCACAGTGGCACCTCTCACAGTGGCACCTCTCATAGTGGCACCTCTCACAGTGGCACCTCTCACAGTGGCACCTCTCATAGTGGCACCTCTCATAGTGGCACCTCTCACAGTGGCACCTCTCATAGTGGCACCTCTCACAGTGGCACTCTACCCTGAACCACAAACCCCGCTACCATGTTGAGATAACCCAGCGACGGGATGGATGGACGGAGGGAGGGAAGAAGTGAGGGAAGGAGGGAGGGAAGAAGGGAGGGAGGGAGGGAGGGAGGGGAGGAGGGAGGGAGGGAGGGAGGGAGGGAGGGAGGGAGGGAGGGAGGGAGGGAGGGAGGGAGAGAGGGAGGGAGGGAGGGATTGAGGGAGTGAGGGAGGGAGGGAGGGAGAGAGGGAGGGAGAGAGGAGGGAGGGAGGGAGGGAGGGAGGGAGAGGGAGGGAGTGGAGGGAGAGAGGGAGAGAGGGAGGGAGAGAGGGAGGGAGGGAGGGAGGGCGAGGCAGTTATATATTAAATAAGTAATGTTGACTGTTACTTTTTTTAAAGACTCGACCTTGACACTGTCTTAAAGACTCGACCTTGACACTGTCTTAAAGACTCGACCTTGACACTGTCTTAAAGACTCGACCTTGACACTGTCTTAAAGACTCGACCTTGACACTGTCTTAAAGACTCGACCTTGACACTGTCTTAAAGACTCGACCTTGACACTGTCTTAAAGACTCGACCTTGACACTGTCTTAAAGACTCGACCTTGACACTGTCTTAAAGACTCGACCTTGACACTGTCTTAAAGACTCGACCTTGACACTGTCTTAAAGACTCGACCTTGACACTGTCTTAAAGACTCGACCTTGACACTGTCTTAAAGACTCGACCTTGACACTGTCTTAAAGACTCGACCTTGACACTGTCTTAAAGACTCGACCTTGACACTGTCTTAAAGACTCGACCTTGACACTGTCTTAAAGACTCGACCTTGACACTGTCCTAAAGACTCGACCTTGACACTGTCTTAAAGACTCGACCTTGACACTGTCTTAAAGACTCGACCTTGACACTGTCTTAATCATCAAAATATTTGACATTTTGACTAAGACACTTGTACAGCACTTGTGTACGTCCTGTATTGTTGTAAGCTTCCTAAGTCAAATACAGAGGCAGCGAGTGTAGTAGTGAAATAAAGTCGATATAATCAGTCCATCAACCTTGGAGAAATGGTGTTTGAGGTGGTCAGTCCCTGAGCCTAGAGAAGAGCTCAGCTCCATGGAGCTCAACGCTTCCCCAAGGCTGATGGACTGAATACTTCATCTTCCTTTCACTACTACACCTTCTCCCTCCGTATGTGACTGAAGAAGCCTACTGTGTAGCGTAATGTTTCAACAATACAGGTACCCAAGTGTTGCACATGTGTCTTAATCATCAACCTGTCGGTATTTTATACCTTTCTCAGCTTCACTTTACGGTAAACACTCACCCGGACTTCCGTATTTTCCATTTTAATGTCAAGTTGACTATTTTTAAAGAAGCTTGTAATAACAACAGCCTGAGAGACTGACCAAAGACCGGGCCGCCAGCAACACGTGGATAATCTGCGCTGTTCCATCCATCATTAACACAACTGAAACACGTTCAGCTCAAATGGGTTTATCTAGTTAAGTAAACCTCCTTCAAAACTGGTCACTCGTAAACCAAGGTAACCTTACATCTGGTGATACATATACTCAAGGTAACCTTACATCTGGTGATACATATACTCAAGGTAACCTTACATCTGGTGATACATATACTCAAGGTAACCTTACATCTGGTGATACATATACTCAAGGTAACCTTACATCTGGTGATACATATACTCAAGGTAACCTTACATCTGGTGATACATATACTCAAGGTAACCTTACATCTGGTGATACATATACTCAAGGTAACCTTACATCTGGTGATACATATACTCAAGGTAACCTTACATCTGGTGATACATATACTCAAGGTAACCTTACATCTGGTGATACATATACTCAAGGTAACCTTACATCTGGTGATACATATACTCAAGGTAACCTTACATCTGGTGATACATATACTCAAGGTAACCTTACATCTGGTGATACATATACTCAAGGTAACCTTACATCTGGTGATACATATACTCAAGGTAACCTTACATCTGGTCATACATATACTCAAGGTAACCTTACATCTGGTGATACATATACTCAAGGTAACCTTACATCTGGTGATACATATACTCAAGGTAACCTTACATCTGGTGATACATATACTCAAGGTAACCTTACATCTGGTCATACATATACTCAAGGTAACCTTACATCTGGTGATACATATACTCAAGGTAACCTTACATCTGGTGATACATATACTCAAGGTAACCTTACATCTGGTCATACATATACTCAAGGTAACCTTACATCTGGTGATACATATACTCAAGGTAACCTTACATCTGGTCATACATATACTCAAGGTAACCTTACATCTGGTGATACATATACTCAAGGTAACCTTACATCTGGTGATACATATACTCAAGGTAACCTTACATCTGGTGATACATATACTCAAGGTAACCTTACATCTGGTCATACATATACTCAAGGTAACCTTACATCTGGTGATACATATTTCTCAAGGTAACCTTACATCTGGTGATACATATACTCAAGGTAACCTTACATCTGGTGATACATATACTCAAGGTAACCTTACATCTGTCATACATATACTCAAGGTAACCTTACATCTGGTGATACATATACTCAAGGTAACCTTACATCTGGTGATACATATACTCAAGGTAACCTTACATCTGGTGATACATATACTCAAGGTAACCTTACATCTGGTCATACATACACTCAAGGTAACCTTACATCTGGTGATACATACACTCAAGGTAACCTTACATCTGGTGATACATATACTCAAGGTAACCTTACATCTGGTCATACATAAACAAGGTGATTGACAAGACCATTAAACTAATGTGGAAACTGAGAGGAAAGCCAAGCTGGTCAATAGTGATTAAAAGGCTTGAACAGGAGCTGTGGCTCAACCCCCCACAACCATAGAGGGGTCGAGTACACGAAAAGTGGTGACCCTCGACGTGTTGCCTCAGACTTGTTGTTTCGATGACGCGAGTTATGCATAGTGTGAACTGGATACGGTGACTTAGTGTCAGTGTTCAATATTGTCCTTGTGACTCGCCACTTCTCAAACTTCACTTTCCTCTCATAAATACGGAATCAGTTTCGGGGTCTCTCTCTCTCTCTCTCTCTCTCTCTCTCTCTCTCTCTCTCTCTCTCTCTCTCTCTCTCTCTCTCTCTCTCTCTCTCTCTCTCTCTTATAATGAATGACTGATTTCAACATTTTTGTCTCAGAAGATTGCGGAAACACCCGGGATAAAGAATTATCAGATATTTTACACATTATACAGAAAGAATTAATGCCTCACTACCCCACAAAAATATTATCAGCAGGAATTAGTGTGGAAAGATATCTAGAAGTAGTAGTAGTAGTAGTAGTATCAGTAGCAATAGTAGCTGTAGTAGTGATGGTAGTAGTAGTAGTAAAGGTAGTAGTAGTAGTAGTAGTAGTAGCAATAGTAGTAGTGGTAGTAGTAGTAGTGGTAGTAGTAGTAATAGTGGTAGTAGTAGCAGTAGTAGTAGTGGTAGTAGTGGTGGAAGTAGTGGTGGTAGTAGTAGTAGTAGTGGTAGTAGTAGTGGTAGTAGTAGTAGCCGTAGTAGTAGTGGTAGTAGTAGTAGCAGTAGTAGCAGTAGTAGTAGTAGCAGAAGTGATAGTAGTGGTGGTAGTAGTAGTAGTGGTAGTAGTAGTAGTAGTAGTAGCAGTAGTAGTGGTAGTAGTAGTGGTGGTGGTAACAGTAGTAGTAGCGGTGGTAGCAGCAGCAGTAGTAGTAGAAGTGGTAGTAGTGGTAGTAGTAGTAGTAGTGTTAGTAGTAGTAGCAGTAGCAGTGGTGGTAGTAGTAGTAATGGTGGTGGTAGCAGTAGTAGTAGTAGAAGTAGTAGTAGTAGTAGTAGCAGTAGTAGTGGTAGTAATAGTAGTAGTAGTAGTAGTGGTGGTAGCAGTAGTAGTAGTAGGGTAGTAGTAGTAGTAGTAGCAGTGGTGGTAGTAGTAGTAGTGGTGGTAGCAGTAGTAGTAGAAGTAGTGGTAGTAGTAGTAGTAGCAGTAGTAGTAATAGTAGTAGTAGTAGTAGCAGTAGTAGTAGCAGTAGTAGTAGTAGTTGTAGTAGCAGCAGTAGTAGTAGTAGCAGTAGTAGTAGTAGCAGTAGTAGTAGAAGTAGCAGCAGCAGTAGTAGTAGTAGCAGTAGTAGTAGTAGTAGCAGTAGTAGTGGTAGTAGCAGTAGTAGTAGTAGTAGTAGTAGTGAGACTCTCTGACTGCGGGTTCAAATCCCGCCCATGGTATGTTTTTTTTTAGTAGTAGTAGAAGTAGTATATAGTAGAATCCTGGATTTCCCACGCACCGGATATCGGTCTTTTCGGATTTCAAACACTTTTTTGTGTGAAATGTTGCTTCGAATTTCGGACCTCGTCCCGGGAATCGCACGTATCATACACGTCCGCCTGCCCGGGGAATGCAGTCAGTCTGGCTCTGTCACTGCTTGAGTGAGCATTCATCCGAAACATTTTGCAAATTTTGTGCTTGTTTATTGATTGTGACTGCGAAATAAACCACCATGGGCCCAAAGAAAGTTCCCAGTGCCAGCCCTTTTGTAAAGAAATTGAGAAACACGACAGAATTAAAGAAAGAGATTTTAGAAAAATACGAAAGTGTACGTTTAGCCGAGCTTGCCAGGATATATAGGAAGTCGAAATCAACAATCTTTTCCATCCTGGCAAAGAAAGTAGAAATCAAGGAAGCTAAAATTGCGAAAGTGGGTAAATATGCTAACGAAACAGAGATCACAAGTAGTCGAAGATGTGAAGCTGTTGTTGGTGTTGATCAACGAAAAACAATTAGCGGGAGACAGTGTTGTGGAGTCGATCATTTGCGAAAAGGCAAGGCAGTTACATGCGGATCTTGTAAAGAAAATGCCTGGAACGAGTGCTGCTGTTAGTGAATTTAAGGCCAGGAGAGGATGATTCGACAAATTCAAGAAGTGTAGTGGCATAAACAGTGTTGTAAGGCATTGTGAGACTGCAAGTTCTGACAAAAGTGTGGCTAAAGAATTCGTTCGTGAATTCAAGGATTACGTAGAGGCTGAAGGATTCCTTCCCCAATAAGTCTTCATTGTGATGAAACACGCCTCTTTGGGAAGAAAATGCCAGAGAGGACCTACATCACGAAGAAGGAAAAGGCACTGCCAGGACACAAGCCTATGAAGGACAGGCTAACTCTTTTGTTCTGTGGTAACACTAGTAGGGATTTCAAAGTGAAGTCTTTAATGGTGTATCACTCTGAAAATCCCAGAGTGTTCAAGAAAAACAATGTCGTCAAGAGTAAATTGTGTGTGTTGTGGAAAGCTAATAATAAGGCATGGGTCACGAGGCAAATTTTCACTGACTGGGTCAATGAAGTGTTTGGACCAAGTGTGAAAAAATATCTCCTGAAAAATAAGTTGCCACTCAAGTGCCTCCTGGTACTGGACAATGCTCCTGCTCATCCTCCAGACTTGGAAGACCAATTGTTTATAGCAGTGAAGTTCTTGCCTCCTAACACCACTCCTCTCATCCAGCCCGTGGACCAGCAGGTCATTTCTAACTTCAAAAAATTCCACATCAAAGCAATGTTTCAAAGGTGCTTTGAAGTGACCTCGGACACTGAATTGACCCTAAGAAAGTTCTGGAGAGATCACTTCAGTATCCTCCATTGCATAAGCCTTATAGGTAAGGCTTGGCAGGAAGTGACTTCCAGGACTTTGAACTCTGCTTGGAGAAAATTGTGGCCAGAATGTGTCCAAAAGTTTGAGGCTGACGCTGTCGACC
>NC_069425.1:10673194-10688194 GCF_026875155.1 Cherax quadricarinatus | reverse complement strand
GTGTGAGCAAAGTAACATTTATGAAGGGGTTCAGGGAAACCGGCAGGCCGGACTTGAGTCCTGGAGATGGGAAGTACAGTGCCTGCACTCTGAAGGAGGGTGTTTAATGTTGCAGTTTAAAAACTGTAGTGTAAAGCACCCTTCTGGCAAGACAGTCATGGAGTGAATGATGGTGAAAGTTTTTCTTTTTCGGGCCACCCTGCCTTGGTGGGAATCGGCCAGTGTGATAATAAAAAAATAAAATAATATATATATATATATATATATATATATATATATAATATGTGTGTGTGTGTACATATATATATATATATATTATTATAATATATATATATATATATATATATATATATATTATATATATATATATATATATATATATATGTGTGTGTGTGTGTACATATATATATATATATATATATATATATATATATATATATATATATAAATATATATATATAATATATATATATATATATATATATGTGTGTGTGTAATAGGACCACAGTAAACAGGTGATTTTAAATTATGCAAAATAACCACTGTGAAAGAGTAGTGAAATTCCAAGCGCTTTCGTGACTACTCACATTGTCAAGGAACTATGAAAGTAATATATCAAAGGAAGGCAATAAAAGGGCTTAGACCACACCTCACAGTCAACTCCCACAACAAAGAAACACCTGACGCGAGACAATACCGGACTCATAAGAAAAGAGGAACACTGCAGTAGGTCCGCTGGTCCGACTAGACAGGTCCTCACGACATCCCACAAACAAATCATTCTACCTAAGAAATAAGGTTTATTATTTGTCCAATGTATTATTAAACTCTAACCAAATTTTATTAATTATAAATGAATCTAATTTATACAAACCTAAGGAAATATTCATATTATTTTCAAAACTGCTTTTTATGAAACAAGATTCAATTATATTTCTGTCAACCATGGACTTGCTTGATACAACTTTCTCAACTTTTTGAAAATCAATTGGATGGTTAAAATCTCTTACATGAATAAATAGAGCATTGGAATCTTGTCCAGTTCTAATGCTATATTTATGTTGTTTTAATCTAAGTTCGAGACTTTTACCAGTTTGACCGTAATAAACTTTATCGCAAATTTTACAAGGAATCTTATAGACACATCCATCAGCATTTTGGGGGGAATTCTTTATCAAACTCGTTAACTATGATTTACCATTGCCAGTTCCTACTATCATTAAACTTATTAAACTTTGCATTGTTGATGCAAAATTTGTATTTAATGATAAATTTTACACTCAGAAGTTTGGTATGGCAATGGGGAATCCTCTTTCTCCTGTTCTTAGTAATCTATACATGGAATTTTTTGAAACAAGATTGCTTAACACAATCCTCCCTAATAGAGCAAAATGGTTCAGATATGTCGATGATATTTTATGTCTTATGCCCAAGAATGTAGATATGCACCATTTCCTTGTTAAATTAAATAGCTTAGCCCATTCTATAAACTTTACTGTTGAGTTTGAGGAAAATAACTCATTGCCTTTTCTAGATGTTTTAATTATTAAGGGTAATAATGAATTCAAATTTAAAATTTACAGAAAACCTACAAATAACTGTTCCTATGTACACTTAGGTCCCCTCAAGGAAGGTTCCTTGATGTTGGTGAGGGGCTCTTGATTTAGGGAATTGGATCTGTGCTCCAGTTCCCCGAATTAAGCCTGAATGTCTTCCACATCCCCCCCCCCAGGCGCTGTATAATCCTCCGGGTTTAGCGCTTCCCCCTTGATTATAATAATAATATGTACACTTATTCTTCCCATCAAGATAAAGTTAAACTGTCTGTTTTCTCATCAATGTTTTTGAGAGCTTTACGAATTTGTAGTCCAGAGTTTATAGATGAAGAAATATCCAAAATTTATGAAATAGCCAATGATCTGAAATACCCGAGGAACGTAATTGATAAATCATTTAAAATTGCTAGAAATACTTTTTACAACCCAAAAAGGGACAACCAACCTTATTCAACTAAAAATATGTTGGTTCTCCCTTACCATGAAAACTTGGTTGATATGCCTTCTCTTCTTAAGACTTTTAATATTAAAGTTGTATTTAAAAATCTTGATACAGTAAAAAAAACTTTTGATAAAGAATTTCCCCCAAAATGCTGATGGGTGTGTCTATAAGATTCCTTGTAAAATTTGCGATAAAGTTTATTACGGTCAAACTGCTAAAAATCTTGAACTAAGATTAAAACAACATAAATATAGCATTAGAACTGGACAAGATTCCAATGCTCTATTTATTCATGTAAGAGATTTTAACCATCCAATTGATTTTCAAAAAGTTGAGAAAGTTGTATCAAGCAAGTCCATGGTTGACAGAAATATAATTGAATCTTGTTTCATAAAATGTAATTTTGAAAATAATATGAATATTCCCTTAGGTTTGTATAAATTACATTCATTTATAATTAATAAAATTTGGTTAGAGTTTAATAATACATTGGACAAATAATAAACCTTATTTCTTAGGTAGAATGATATGTTGGTGGGATGTCGTGAGGACCTGTCTAGTCGGACCAGCGGACCTACTGCAGTGTTCCTCTTTTCTTATGAGTCCGGTATTGTCTCGCGTCAGGTGTTTCTTTGTTGTGGGAGTTGACTGTGAGGTGTGGTCTAAGCCCTTTTATTACCTTCCTTTGATGTATTACTTTCACAGTGGTTATTTTGCATAATTTAAAATCACCTGTTTACTGTGGTCCTATTACATATATATATATGTATATATATATATATATATATATATATATATATATATATATATATATATATATATATATATATATATATATATATATATATATATATATATATATATATATATATATATATCTTGAGAGAATTTTTCAGGTGACGTAGATAATGATGCGTCTTGCTCAAGGGATCACCAATATTCCCAGTAGTTCAGGTGTTTAAATTTAAATGAGCAATGGAAGTTCTCTATATGTTCTCCAGCTCTGTGTATTCTCCAGCTCTGTATGTTCTCCAGTTTTGTATGTTCTCCAGCTCTGTGTGTTCTCCAGCTCTGTATGTTCTTCAGCTCTGTATGTTCTCCAGCTCTGTATGTTCTCCAGCTCTGTATGTTCTCCAGCTCTGTGTGTTCTCCAGCTCTGTGTGTTCTCCAGCTCTGTGTGTTCTCCAGCTCTGTATGTTCTCCATCTCTGTATGTTCTCTAGCTCTGTATGTTCTCCATCTCTGCATGTTCTCCATCTCTATATGTTCTCTAGCTCTGTATGTTCTCCATCTCTGTATGTTCTCTAGCTCTGTATGTTCTCCATCTCTGTATGTTCTCCAGCTCTGTATGTTCTCCATCTCTGTATGTTCTCCATCTCTGTATGTTCTCCATCTCTGTATGTTCTCCAGCTCTGTATGTTCTCCAGCTCTGTATGTTCTCCATCTCTGTATGTTCTCTAGCTCTGTATGTTCTCTAGCTCTGTATGTTATCTAGCTCTGTATGTTCTCTAGCTCTGTATGTTCTCCATCTCTGTATGTTCTCTAGCTCTGTATGTTCTCCATCTCTGTATGTTCAGCATCTCTGTATGTTCTCCATCTCTGTATGTTCTCTAGCTCTGTATGTTCTCCATCTCTGTATGTTCTCCATCTCTGTATGTTCTCCATCTCTGTGTGTTCTCCAGCTCTGTATGTTCTCTAGCTCTGTATGTTCTCCATCTCTGTATGTTCTCTAGCTCTGTATGTTCTCCATCTCTGTATGTTCTCCATCTCTGTATGTTCTCCAGCTCTGTATGTTCTCTAGCTCTGTATGTTCTCCATCTCTGTATGTTCTCTAGCTCTGTATGTTCTCCATCTCTGTATGTTCTCTAGCTCTGTATGTTCTCCATCTCTGTATGTTCTCTAGCTCTGTATGTTCTCCATCTCTGTATGTTCTCCATCTCTGTATGTTCTCCAGCTCTGTATGTTCTCTAGCTCTGTATGTTCTCCATCTCTGTATGTTCTCCATCTCTGTATGTTCTCCAGCTCTGTATGTTCTCCATCTCTGTATGTTCTCCAGCTCTGTATGTTCTCCATCTCTGTATGTTCTCCATCTCTGTATGTTCTCTAGCTCTGTATCTTCTCCATCTCTGTATGTTCTCCATCTCTGCATGTTCTCCATCTCTGTATGTTCTCCAGCTCTGTATGTTCTCTAGCTCTGTATGTTCTCCATCTCTGTATGTTCTCCATCTCTGTGTGTTCTCCATCTCTGTATGTTCTCCAGCTCTGTATGTTCTCTAGCTCTGTATGTTCTCCATCTCTGTATGTTCTCCATCTCTGTATGTTCTCTAGCTCTGTATGTTCTCCATCTCTGTATGTTCTCCATCTCTGTATGCTCTCCATCTCTGTATGTTCTCCATCTCTGTATGTTCTCCATCTCTGTATGTTCTCCATCTCTGTATGTTCTCCATCTCTGTATGTTCTCCATCTCTGTATGTTCTCCATCTCTGTATGTTCTCCATCTCTGTATGTTCTCCATCTCTGTATGTTCTCCATCTCTGTATGTTCTCTAGCTCTGTATGTTCTCCATCTCTGTATGTTCTCTAGCTCTGTATGTTCTCCATCTCTGTATGTTCTCTAGCTCTGTATGTTCTCCATCTCTGTATGTTCTCCATCTCTGTATGTTCTCCAGCTCTGTATGTTCTCTAGCTCTGTATGTTCTCCATCTCTGTATGTTCTCCATCTCTGTATGTTCTCCAGCTCTGTATGTTCTCCATCTCTGTATGTTCTCCAGCTCTGTATGTTCTCCATCTCTGTATGTTCTCCATCTCTGTATGTTCTCTAGCTCTGTATCTTCTCCATCTCTGTATGTTCTCCATCTCTGCATGTTCTCCATCTCTGTATGTTCTCCAGCTCTGTATGTTCTCTAGCTCTGTATGTTCTCCATCTCTGTATGTTCTCCATCTCTGTGTGTTCTCCATCTCTGTATGTTCTCCAGCTCTGTATGTTCTCTAGCTCTGTATGTTCTCCATCTCTGTATGTTCTCCATCTCTGTATGTTCTCTAGCTCTGTATGTTCTCCATCTCTGTATGTTCTCCATCTCTGTATGCTCTCCATCTCTGTATGTTCTCCATCTCTGTATGTTCTCCATCTCTGTATGTTCTCCATCTCTGTATGTTCTCCATCTCTGTATGTTCTCCATCTCTGTATGTTCTCCATCTCTGTATGTTCTCCATCTCTGTATGTTCTCCATCTCTGTATGTTCTCCATCTCTGTATGTTCTCCATCTCTGTATGTTCTCCAGCTCTGTATGTTCTCCATCTCTATATGTTCTCTAGCTCTGTATGTTCTCCATCTCTATATGTTCTCTAGCTCTGTATGTTCTCTAGCTCTGTATGTTCTCTAGCTCTGTATGTTCTCTAGCTCTGTATGTTCTCCATCTCTGTATGTTCTCCATCTCTGTATGTTCTCCATCTCTGTATGTTCTCCATCTCTGTATGTTCTCCATCTCTGTATGTTCTCTAGCTCTGTATGTTCTCCATCTCTGTATGTTCTCTAGCTCTGTATGTTCTCTAGCTCTGTATGTTCTCCAGCTCTGTATGTTCTCCATCTCTGTATGTTCTCCATCTCTGTATGTTCTCCATCTCTGTATGTTCTCCAGCTCTGTATGTTCTCCATCTCTGTATGTTCTCCAGCTCTGTATGTTCTCTAGCTCTGTATGTTCTCTAGCTCTGTATGTTCTCTAGCTCTGTATGTTCTCCATCTCTGTATGTTCTCCATCTCTGTATGTTCTCCATCTCTGTATGTTCTCCATCTCTGTATGTTCTCCATCTCTGTATGTTCTCTAGCTCTGTATGTTCTCTAGCTCTGTATGTTCTCCATCTCTGTATGTTCTCCATCTCTGTATGTTCTCTAGCTCTGTATGTTCTCTAGCTATGTATGTTCTCCATCTCTGTATGTTCTCCATCTCTGTATGTTCTCTAGCTCTGTATGTTTTCTAGCTCTGTATGTTCTCCATCTCTGTATGTTCTCCATCTCTGTATGTTCTCTAGCTCTGTATGTTCTCTAGCTCTGTATGTTCTCCATCTCTGTATGTTCTCCATCTCTGTATGTTCTTTAGCTCTGTATGTTCTCTAGCTCTGTATGTTCTCTAGCTCTGTATGTTCTCCATCTCTGTATGTTCTCCATCTCTGTATGTTCTTTAGCTCTGTATGTTCTCTAGCTCTGTATGTTCTCCATCTCTGTATGTTCTCCATCTCTGTATGTTCTTTAGCTCTGTATGTTCTCCATCTCTGTATGTTCTCCATCTCTGTATGTTCTCCATCTCTGTATGTTCTCCATCTCTGTATGTTCTCTAGCTCTGTATGTTCTCTAGCTCTGTATGTACTCCATCTCTGTATGTTCTCTAGCTCTGTATGTTCTCCATCTCTGTATGTTCTCTAGCTCTGTATGTTCTCTAGCTCTGTATGTTCTCCATCTCTGTATGTTCTCCATCTCTGTATGTTCTCTAGCTCTGTATGTTCTCTAGCTCTGTATGTTCTCCATCTCTGTATGTTCTCTAGCTCTGTATGTTCTCTAGCTCTGTATGTTCTCCATCTCTGTATGTTCTCTAGCTCTGTATGTTCTCCATCTCTGTATGTTCTCCATCTCTGTATGTTCTCTAGCTCTGTATGTTCTCCATCTCTGTATGTTCTCCATCTCTGTATGTTCTCTAGCTCTGTATGTTCTCTAGCTCTGTATGTTCTCCATCTCTGTATGTTCTCCATCTCTGTATGTTCTCTAGCTCTGTATGTTCTCTAGCTCTGTATGTTCTCCATCTCTGTATGTTCTCTAGCTCTGTATGTTCTCCATCTCTGTATGTTCTCTAGCTCTGTATGTTCTCTAGCTCTGTATGTTCTCCATCTCTGTATGTTCTCCATCTCTGTATGTTCTCCATCTCTGTATGTTCTCCATCTCTGTATGTTCTCTAGCTCTGTATGTTCTCCATCTCTGTATGTTCTCCATCTCTGTATGTTCTCTAGCTCTGTATGTTCTCCATCTCTGTATGTTCTCCATCTCTGTATGTTCTCTAGCTCTGTATGTTCTCTAGCTCTGTATGTTCTCCATCTCTGTATGTTCTCTAGCTCTGTATGTTCTCCATCTCTGTATGTTCTCTAGCTCTGTATGTTCTCCATCTCTGTATGTTCTCCATCTCTGTATGTTCTCTACCTCTGTATGTTCTCTAGCTCTGTATGTTCTCTAGCTCTGTATGTTCTCTAGCTCTGTATGTTCTCCATCTCTGTATGTTCTCCATCTCTGTATGTTCTCTAGCTCTGTATGTTCTCCATCTCTGTATGTTCTCCATCTCTGTATGTTCTCCATCTCTGTATGTTCTCTAGCTCTGTATGTTCTCCATCTCTGTATGTTCTCCATCTCTGTATGTTCTCCATCTCTGTATGTTCTCTAGCTCTGTATGTTCTCTAGCTCTGTATGTTCTCCATCTCTGTATGTTCTCTAGCTCTGTATGTTCTCCATCTCTGTATGTTCTCTAGCTCTGTATGTTCTCCATCTCTGTATGTTCTCCATCTCTGTATGTTCTCCATCTCTGTATGTTCTCCATCTCTGTATGTTCTCCATCTCTGTATGTTCTCCATCTCTGTATGTTCTCCAGCTCTGTATGTTCTCCATCTCTGTATGTTCTCCATCTCTGTATGTTCTCCAGCTCTGTATGTTCTCCATCTCTGTATGTTCTCTAGCTCTGTATGTTCTCCATCTCTGTATGTTCTCCATCTCTGTATGTTCTCCATCTCTGTATGTTCTCCATCTCTGTATGTTCTCCATCTCTGTATGTTCTCCATCTCTGTATGTTCTCCATCTCTGTATGTTCTCCATCTCTGTATGTTCTCCATCTCTGTATGTTCTCCATCTCTGTATGTTCTCCATCTCTGTATGCTCTCCATCTCTGTATGTTCTCCATCTCTGTATGTTTTCCATCTCTGTATGTTCTCCATCTCTGTATGTTCTCCATCTCTGTATGTTCTCTAGCTCTGTATGTTCTCTAGCTCTGTATGTTCTCCATCTCTGTATGTTCTCCATCTCTGTATGTTCTCTAGCTCTGTATGTTCTCTAGCTCTGTATGTTCTCCATCTCTGTATGTTCTCCATCTCTGTATGTTCTCTAGCTCTGTATGTTTTCTAGCTCTGTATGTTCTCCATCTCTGTATGTTCTCCATCTCTGTATGTTCTCTAGCTCTGTATGTTCTCTAGCTCTGTATGTTCTCCATCTCTGTATGTTCTCCATCTCTGTATGTTCTCTAGCTCTGTATGTTCTCTAGCTCTGTATGTTCTCCATCTCTGTATGTTCTCTAGCTCTGTATGTTCTCCATCTCTGTATGTTCTCTAGCTCTGTATGTTCTCCATCTCTGTATGTTCTCTAGCTCTGTATGTTCTCCATCTCTGTATGTTCTCCATCTCTGTATGTTCTCTAGCTCTGTATGTTCTCTAGCTCTGTATGTTCTCCATCTCTGTATGTTCTCTAGCTCTGTATGTTCTCCATCTCTGTATGTTCTCTAGCTCTGTATGTTCTCCATCTCTGTATGTTCTCCATCTCTGTATGTTCTCTAGCTCTGTATGTTCTCTAGCTCTGTATGTTCTCTAGCTCTGTATGTTCTCTAGCTCTGTATGTTCTCTAGCTCTGTATGTTCTCCATCTCTGTATGTTCTCTAGCTCTGTATGTTCTCTAGCTCTGTATGTTCTCCATCTCTGTATGTTCTCCATCTCTGTATGTTCTCTAGCTCTGTATGTTCTCTAGCTCTGTATGTTCTCCATCTCTGTATGTTATCCATCTCTGTATGTTCTCTAGCTCTGTATGTTCTCCATCTCTGTATGTTCTCTAGCTCTGTATGTTCTCTAGCTCTGTATGTTCTCCATCTCTGTATGTTCTCCATCTCTGTATGTTCTCTAGCTCTGTATGTTCTCCAACTCTGTATGTTCTCCCTCTCTGTATGTTCTCCATCTCTGTATGTTCTCTAGCTCTGTATGTTCTCCAGCTCTGTATGTTCTCCATCTCTGTATGTTCTCCCTCTCTGTATGTTCTCCATCTCTGTATGTTCTCTAGCTGTGTATGTTCTCCATCTCTGTATGTTCTCCATCTCTGTATGTTCTCTAGCTCTGTATGTTATCTAGCTCTGTATGTTTCTAGCTCTGTATGTTCTCTAGCTCTGTATGTTCTCTAGCTCTGTATGTTCTCCATCTCTGTATGTTCTCCATCTCTGTATGTTCTCCATCTCTGTATGTTCTCCAGCTCTGTATGTTCTCTAGCTCTGTATGTTCTCTAGCTCTGTATGTTCTCTAGCTCTGTATGTTCTCCATCTCTGTATGTTCTCCCTCTCTGTATGTTCTCCATCTCTGTATGTTCTCCAGCTCTGTATGTTCTCCATCTCTGTATGTTCTTCATCTCTGTATGTTCTCCAGCTCTGTATGTTCTCCATCTCTGTATGTTCTCTAGCTCTGTATGTTCTCCATCTCTGTATGTTCTCCATCTCTGTATGTTCTCCATCTCTGTATGTTCTCCATCTCTGTATGTTCTCCATCTCTGTATGTTCTCCCTCTCTGTATGTTCTCCATCTCTGTATGTTCTCCATCTCTGTATGTTCTCCATCTGTGTATGTTCTCCATCTCTGTATGTTCTCCATCTCTGTATGTTCTCCATCTCTGTATGTTCTCCATCTCTGTATGTTCTCCATCTCTGTATGTTCTCCATCTCTGTATGTTTTCCATCTCTGTATGTTCTCCATCTCTGTATGTTCTCCATCTCTGTATGTTCTCCATCTCTGTATGTTCTCCATCTCTGTATGTTCTCCATCTCTGTATGTTCTCTAGCTCTGTATGTTCTCCATCTCTGTATGTTCTCACGTTCTCAAGAAGGTGTCAGTATGCAGCAATATTCCAACAAGGAATATTGAAGAACATTACCGTTGGCTTGACATTTCTTTTTTCAAATTTCTGTTTATCCAGCGTATCATTTTCCTTGTGGCAGTGATAATAATAATAATAATAATAATAATAATAATAATAATAATAATAATAATAAATAATAATAATAATAATAACAATAATAATAATAATAATAATAATAATAATAATAATAATAATAATAATAATAATAATAATAATAATCTTTATTTCTACAAGTACATGTACAGCTTATACGGGCCTAGCTGACATCACTGACATACTATATTATGCAGAGCATTTCCGGCAAATTAGGTGATTCCTTGGTATGAAGGCGACAACGATACGTTATAACTTACACCCGGAAAATTCTGGAGCGACTGGTCCCAAATCTTAAAACAAATATTACTCCCTATGAGAGCAACAGGCTCGGCAGACGGTACAAAATAACTCACATGAAAAGCAAGTGTGCCGTGAGTTTCACTGTCAGATAACGCAGTATGTGTAAGGGGTCCAGGACTATTCAGAAGCTTTCTATAATACATAGAATGAATTACCAACCGACCCCTTGTTGTCTTCAAGTGGGAACGCTGACAAGATCATTCAATCAGTTCCTGACCAGTCGGACGACTGTGGTTTGTACGCAAAACTGCGTGTGGTCAGCAGCAACAGTTTGGCTGATCAGGCCTTTATCCACCAAAAGGCCTGGTCTGGGACCAGGCCGCTGAGGTGTTGACCACGGCAATATTCTCCTGGTATCCTCCAGGAGTACTCATTACATGTGGTTAAGCAACACATGCAACGACCCCTGAAGGTAGAACTTACTTATTAATGTAAGCAGTTTCTTAATGCATAGTTGCAGGGACCTTGGCAATTAAGAAATAAACAAATTCTAATAGTGTTAGCTACTGTAATTTTAATGGGGCAATTAAGCAAGCTATATGATTATTTGTCTATATCCTTATATATAAATATAGAAGAGAATCCATTAAAGCACAAGAGTGTGTTTCAAGAACTTTTTTACGAAAGGAATATATATATATATATATATACATATATATATATATATATATATATATATATATATATATATATATAATATATATATATAATATAATATATATATATATATATATATTATATATAATTAATAAGGTCTTGAGGATGTCTCTCCAAGAGAGAACCGCAGTAATGGATTTAAATTAGATAAGTTTAGATTTAGAAAGGACATAGGAAAGTATTGGTTTGCAAATAGGGTAGTTGATGAGTGGAACAGTCTACCTAGTTGGGTTATTGAGGCTGGGACTTTGGGTAGTTTCAAATTTAGGTTGGATAAGTACATGAGTGGGAGGGGTTGGATTTGAGTGGGACTTTCACATCAGAGCTTATTTCTTGGGTGTCATTGAAAACTGGGTTGGGCAAATGTTTTGTTAGTGGGATGAATTGTAAAGGACCTGACTAGTATGGGCCAACAGGCCTCCTGCAGTGTTCCTCCTTTCTTATGTTCTTATATATATATATATTTTATATATATTATATATATATATATTATATTATATATATATATATATATATTATATATGCAATAAGATCACAATGAACAGGTGATTTTAAAATCTGCAAAACAACCACTGTGAAAGAGTGTAGATATACACCATTTCCTTGTTAAATTAAATAGCTTAGCCCATTCTATAAACTTTACTGTTGAGTTTGAAGAAAATAACTCATTGCCTTTTCTAGATGTTTTAATTATTAAGGGTAATAATGAATTCAAATTTAAAATTTACAGAAAACCTACAAATAACTGTTCCTATGTCCACTATTATTCTTCACATCAAGATAGAGTTAAACTGTCTGTTTTCTCATCAATGTTTTTGAGAGCTTTACGAATTTGTAGTCCAGAGTTCATAGATGAAGAAATATCCAAAATTTATGAAATAGGCAATGATTTGAAATACCCAAGAAACGTAATTGATAAATCTTTTAAAACTGCTAGAAATACTTTTTACAGTCCAAAAAGGGACAACCAGCCTTATTTAACTAAAAATATGTTGGTTCTCCCTTACCATGAAAACTTGGTTGATATGCCTTCTCTTCTTAAAACTTTTAATATTAAAGTTGTATTTAAAAATCTTGATACAGTAAAAAAACTTTTGATAAAGAATTTCCCCCAAAATGCTGACGGATGTGTCTATAAGATTCCTTGTAAAATTTGCGATAAAGTTTATTACGGTCAAACTGGTAAAAATCTCGAACTAAGATTAAAACAACATAAATATAGCATTAGAACTGGACAAGATTCCAATGCTCTATTTATTCATGTAAGAGATTTTAACCATCCAATTGATTTCCAAAAAGTCGAGAAAGTTGTATCAAGCAAGTCCATGGTTGACATATAATTGAATCTTGTTTCATAAAAAGTAATTTTGAAAATAATATGAATATTTCCTTTGGTTTATATAAATTAGATTCATTTTTAATTAATAAAATTTGGGAAGAATTTAATAATACATTGGACAAATAATAAATCTTATTTCTTGGGTAGAATATTTTGTTAGTAGGATGTGGTGAGGACCTGTCTAGTTGGACCAGCGGACCTACTGCAGTGTTCCTCTTTTATTATGAGTCGGGTATCGTCGCGCGTCAGGTGTTTCTTTGTTGTGGGAGTTGACTGTGAGGTGTGGTCTAAGCCCTTTTATTGCCTTCCTTTGATGTATTGCTTTCATAGTTCCTTGACGATGTGAGTAGTCACGAAAGCGCTTGGAATTTCACTACTCTTTTACAGTGGTTGTTTTGCATATATATATATATTTATATATATATATATATATATATATATATATATATATATATATATATATTTATATATATATATATATATTATATATATATATATATATATATATATATATATATATATATATATGCGGCAGGGCGACGGCTGATCAATTCGGGCTCGTGTGTTACACATCAGAAGGAAAGTATGCTAAACATAAGGACGTCAACGACATCATGAAGAGAAGCCTCACCACAGCCGGTTGTTCAGCCCAACGGGAACCTGAAGCGCACATATCTGACGGAAGTCAAAAGCGTCCTGATGGAGCCACTATGCTACCCTGGATGGATGGTAAGCAGATTGCCTGGGACTACACCTGTGCCGCCACACTGGCAAACACCTACTTGCCATACTCCTTAGCTGAAGGGGGTGGAGCTGCCAGCCACACGGAGAACCAGAAGACCCTTATATATGAAGGCCTTCACCCTTGCTATAACTTCATCTCAATAGGGTCGGAGACCCTTGGAGCATTGGGCAAGTGTGCTCTAAAGTTCCTCAAAGAGTTGAGTGAAAAACTCACACAGAAACCAAGAACCACAGGTCAACAGGCTTCCTCTTTCAGAGACTCAGTGTTGCGATCCAGAGGAGAGCTGGACGAAGTATTCAAGATGTAGCTCCGAGATGTTATCTATGTTGTTCTAATCCCTATTATATTTTTGTCAATGTATTTTGTTTTTAAATAAAGTATCCACAAAATATAAAGTATAGGGGTGGTAGGAGAAAGCAATATTTAAACAGCTTCAGGGAGAACCTCGAGTTTTCCCTGAGGATGAGGGGTCCCCAACTCACTTCAAGAGGTGGTACCTCTCTATATCATATATATATATATATATATATATATATATATATATTATATATATATATATATATATATATATATATATATATATATATATATATATATATATATATATATATATATATATATATATGTCGTGCCGAATAGGCAGAACTTGCGATCTTGGCTTAAATAGCAACGCTCATCTTGCCATATAAGACAAGCGAAAATTTGTGTATGCAATAATTTCGCCAAAATCATTCTGAACCTAACGAAAAAAATATATTTCACTGTGTTTGCATAGTATTAAATTACTGCAAAAAAATCTAAAATATATTTAGTTGGGTTAGGCTAAAATAAATTGAGCTTGTTATAATAAGGTTAGGTAACTTTTCTAAGATTCTTTTGGTGCAAAATTAAAAAATTTTACATTAACATTAATGAAAAAATAAATCTTTAAACGTATAAGAGAAAATTTCGGAAAGGACTTAATTTTAAATGAGTTCTTGCTAATTGACCAGTTTTGCATATTCGGCACGACATATATATATATATATATATATATATATATATATATATATAATATATATATATATATATATATATATATATATATATATATATATATATATATATATGCAAAACAACCACTCTGAAAGAATAGAGAAATTCCAAGCGCTTTCGTGACTACTCACATTATCAAGGAACTATGAAAGTGAAGCATCCAAGGAAGGTATATAAGGGGTCTGGCCAACACCTCACTATCAGATCCCACAACGGTTAAACACCTGGCGCGCGCCGGCCCAACTGGACAGGTCCTTTGCACATCCCACCAACAAACTATTCTACCCAAGAAAATTTAAAAAATTATTATTTGTCCAGTGTATTATTAAATTCTTCCCAAATTCTATTAATTATAAATGGATCTAATTTACATAAACCAAAGGAAATATTCATATTATTGTCAAAACTGCTTTTTATGAAACAAGATTCAATTATATTCCTGTCGACCATGGACTTGCTTGATACTACTTTCTCAACTTTTTGAAAATCAATTGGATGGTTAAAATCTCTTACATGAATAAATAGAGCATTGGAATCTTGTCCAGTTCTAATGCTATATTTATGTTGTTTTAATCTTAGTTCGAGATTTTTTTACCAGTTTGACCGTAATAAACTTTATCGCAAATTTTACAAGGAATCTTATAGACACATCCATCAGCATTTTGGGGGGAATTCTTTATCAAAAGTTTTTTTACTGTATCAAGATTTTTGAATACAACTTTAATATTAAAAGTCTTAAGAAGAGAAGGCATATCAACCAAGTTTTCATGGTAAGGGAGAACCAACATATTTTTTAGTTGAATAAGGCTGGATGTCCCTTTTTGGATTGTAAAAAGTATTTCTAGCAACTTTAAAAAGATTTATCAATTACATTTCTTGGGTATTTTTAATCATTACCTATTTCATAAATTTTGGATA
>NC_069425.1:10580694-10670694 GCF_026875155.1 Cherax quadricarinatus | reverse complement strand
AGATGAGAGAGAGAGAGAGAGAGGGAGAGAGAGAGAGATAGAGAGAGAGAGAGAGAGAGAGAGAGAGAGAGAGAGAGAGAGAGAGAGGAGAGAGAGAGAGAGAGAGAGAGAGAGAGAGAGAGAGAGAGAGAGAGCGAGAGGAATTGTTTAATATTGATGAAGATAGGGAAGCTGTGATTTCATGTATAGGGCAAGGAGGAATAACATCTTGTAGGAGTGAGGAAGAGCCAGTTGCGAGTGTGGGGGAAGTTCGTGAGGCAGTAGGTAAAATGAAAGGGGGTAAGGCAGCCGGGATTGATGGGATAAAGATAGAAATGTTAAAAGCAGGTGGGGATATAGTTTTGGAGTGGTTGGTGCAATTATTTAATAAATGTATGGAAGAAGGTAAGGTACCTAGGGATGGCAGAGAGCATGCATAGTTCCTTTGTATAAAGGCAAAGGAGACAAAAGAGAGTGTAAAAATTATAGGGGAACAAATAAGCTGAGTATACCTGGTAAAGTGTATGGTAGAGTTAATTTTGAAAGAATTAAGAGAAAGACGAAGAGTAGAATAGCAGATGAACAAGGAGGCTTTAGGAAGGGTAGAGGGTGTGTAGACCAAGTGTTTGCAGTGAAATATATAGGTGAACAGTATTTAGATAAGGGTAAAGAGGCTTTTGTGGCATTTATGGATTTGGAAAAGGCGTATGATAGGGTAGATAGGGGGGCAATGTGGCAGATGTTGCAAATGTATGGAACAGGAGGTAGGTTATTGAAAGCTGTTAAGAGTCTTTATGAGGATAGTGAGGCTCAGGTTAGAGTATGTAGGAGAGAAGGAGATTATTTCCCAGTAAAAGTAGGCCTGAGACAGAATGTGTGATGTCACCATGGTTGTTCAATATATTTATAGACTGAGTTGTAAGAGAAGTGAATGCTCAGGGGTGTTGGCAAGAGGTGTGGGGTTGAAAGATAAAGAATCTAACATAAAGTGGGAGTTGTCACAGTCGTTCTTTGCTGATGATACTGTGCTTCTGGGAGATTCTGAAGAGAAGTTGCAGAGGTTGGTTGATGAATTTGGTAAGGTATGTAAAAGAAGGAAATTAAAAATGAATATAGGAAAGAGTGACGAGGGTAACAAAAATTATGTAATGGAACATTGGATATCAGATTGGAGGGAGAGGGTATGGAGGAGGTAAATTTTTCCAGATATTTGGGAGTGGACGTGTCAGCAGATGGGCCTATGAAAGATGAGGTGAATCATAGAACTGACGAGGGTAAAAAGGTGAGTGGTGCACTGAGAAGTCTGTGGAGACAGAACTTTATCCATGAAAGTAAAGAGGGAATTGTATGAGAGCATAGTTATACCAACGCTCTTGTATGGGTGTGAGGCATGGGTGATGAATGTTGCAACAAGGAGAAGGCTGGAGGCCTTGTATGGGTGTGAGGCATGGGTGGTGAATGTTGCAACAAGGAGAAGGCTGGAGGCAGTGGAGATGTCACGTCTGAGGGCAATGTATGGTTTGAATATAATGCACAGAATTCGTAGTTTGGAGATTAGGAGGAGGTCTACCTGGAGGGCATCCCAGGGATCAACGCCCCTGCGACCCGATCCACGACCAGGCCTCCCAGTGGATCAGGTCCTGATCAACGAGGCTGTTACTGCTGGCCGCATGTAGTCCAACGTACGAATCACAGCCCGGCTGATCCGGCACTGACCTTAGGTATCTGTCCAGCTCCCTCTTGAAGATAACCAGGGTTCTATTGGTAATGCCCCTTATGGCTGGTGGGAGGCTGTTGAACTGTCTTGGGCCCCGAAAACTTATTGCATTTTCTCTTAAGTGTACCAGTGGCTCCCCTACTTTTCACTGGGAGTATGTTGCATCGTCTGCCAAGGCTTTTGCTTTCGTAGTGAGTGATTTCTCTCTGCAGATTAGGAACCAGTCCCTCCAGAATCTTCCAAGTGTAGATTACGATATATCTCTCTCGCTGAGCTCCAGTGAGTACAAGTCAAGTGCTTCCAGGCATTCCCAGTAGTTAAGGTGTTTGATGGAACTTATACGTGCAGTAAAGGTTCTCTGTACTTTCTTTAGACCTGCAATTTCACCTGCCTTGAATAGGGATGTTAATGTACATCAGTATTCCAGCCTAGAGAGAACATGTGATTTAAAAAGGATCATCATTGGCTTAGCATCTCTTGTCTTGAATGTTCTCATTATCCATCCTATCAGTTTCCTCGAAGATGTGATAGTGGCATTGTTGTGGTCCTTGAAGGTGAGATCTTCAGACATTACCACTCCCAGGTCCTTCACATTACTTTTCCGATCTATTGTGTGATTGGAGTTTGTAGTATACTCAGTGCTAGTTATTATTTCCTCTAGTTTTCCATAACGGAGTAGTTGGAATTTGTCTTCATTGAACATTATATTATTCTCCATTGACCATTGGAAAACTTGGTTTATATTTTCTTGGAGATTTGCCGTATCCTCAATGGATGACACTCTCATGCAGATCCTAGTATCGTCTGCAAAGGATGATACAGTTCTTAATAAACACAGAGTTCCACGAATCTGGGCCTGGGGCTGAGTGCATGGGCATGTCGTCGATGGCTTTCTCAAAGTTTAGTGGAGTTAGGGTTATCTCAGAAATTTGGCATATATTGGCAGGGTTTTGAGGCTCATTCATGAAAAAATTATTTGGATTGTCTATCTTTAGATGATTAGTGGCTCGCTGAACACAGAGTCGTATTGAGATTTCAATATCTCACTCATTTCTTTGTTGTCATCTGTGTAGGATCCGTCTTGTCTGAGCAGGTGCTCTATACTAGAAGTGGTTTTTTTCCTTGTTTATCGCATATGAAAAGGAATATTTCGATTTTTTTTTTCAATTTCACTAATCGTTTTTAGCTCCTCTTGTCTCTCCTGGATCCTGTATGAGTCCTTTAACTTTAGCTCAGTATTTACCACTTCCCTGGTTAGCTCTTCCTTCCGTGTTTCAGATAATCTGTCATTCTTAAGGAGCTCAGTGATTCTTCGCCTTCTCCTGTAGAGGAAGTCTCTCTCTCTCTAATTTACTTCTTCTCTTCTTTTTTTCTTAGGAAAATATGCCTTGAACAAACTTCATCTACCAGGAGGTTGATCTTTTCAAGGCACTGGTTAGGGTCCATGTAATTTAAGATATCTTCCCAACATATTTCATTTAGGATATACAGTAGTTTACTTGGTCCCAGTTGATGTTCTTGTTGTTGAAGTTGAATTTGGTAAAGGCACCCTCATAGCTGTATGCATTTTCCTTGTCAGGATCCCTGTGCATGTAAGTCTGGACTTCGATTAGAAGTCTGACTTAGGGTGTGTTTATTGCAGAAATTCAGAAGCAGGTGCGGGATTACCAAAACTATTATACAGAGAGCTGAGGAGGGCTTATTGAGATGGTTTGGACATGTAGAGAAGATGGAACGAAATAGAATGACTTCGAGAGTGTATAAATCTGTAGTGAAGGAAAGGTGGGGTAGAAGTCAGCCTAGGAAAGGTTGGAGGGAGGGGGTAAAGGAGGTTTTCTGTGGGAGGGGCTTGGGCTTCTAGCAATATACATGTCACCTTATCCACTTAGCCATCGATCCTACAAACAACATGAGCAGTGGTATGCAGTGGTATGCTCAAGGACTAATTGCAGCCTCCTCCTGTTTGAATACACGCCTCCACAAGCAGTATATATATATATATATATATATATAATATATATATATATATATATATATATATATATATATATATATATATATATATATATATTATATATATGCAATAAGATCACAGTAAACAGGTGATTTCAGAATATGCAAAACAACCACTCTGAAAGAATTGATAAATCTTTTAAAGTTTTAAAGTTGCTAGAAATACTTTTTACAATCCAAAAAGGGACAACCAGCCTTATTCAACTAAAAATATGTTGGTTCTCCCTTACCATGAAAACTTGGTTGATATGCCTTCTCTTCTTAAGACTTTTAATATTAAAGTTGTATTCAAAAATCTTGATACAGTAAAAAAAAACTTTTGATAAAGAATTCCCCCCCAAAATGCTGATGGATGTGTCTATAAGATTCCTTGTAAAATTTTCGATAAAGTTTATTACGGTTAAACTGGTAAAAATCTCGAACTAAGATTAAAACAACATAAATATAGCATTAGAACTGGACAAGATTCCAATGCTCTATTTATTCATGTAAGAGATTTTAACCATCCAATTGATTTTCAAAAAGTTGAGAAAGTAGTATCAAGCAAGTCCATGGTCGACAGGAATAAAATTGAATCTTGTTTCATAAAAAGCAGTTTTGACAATAATATGAATATTTCCTTTGGTTTATATAAATTAGATCCATTTATAATTAATAGAATTTGGGAAGAATTTAATAATACACTGGACAAATAATTTTTAAATTTTCTTGGGTAGAATAGTTTGTGGGGTGAGTTGTGCAAAGGACCTATCCAAGTTGGGTCGGCACGCGTCAGGTGTTTAACCGTTGTGGGATCTGATAGTGAGGTGCTGGCCAGACCCCTTATATAGCTTCCTTGGATGCTTTACTTTCATAGTTCCTTGATAATGTGAGTAGTCACGAAAGCGCTTGGAATTTCTCTATTCTTTCAGAGTGTTGTTTTGTTTTGATATATATATATATATATATATATATATATATATATATATATTATATATATATATATATTATATATAATATATATATATATATATTATTTTTCTCGGCAGTCGGGCAATATTTTTTATAGCAACATTGATCTGTAAAGAACAGAGAAGAGATACAAGGTAGAAAGTGAGGAAATGGTATGGTGATACCGACAAGATGTGGAAAAAGACACTTATGTACAGTTCAGAACATTTATTAAAGGAAACGTTTCGCCACGAGTGGCTTCTTCAGTCCTAATACAGAGAAAATTAAGAAAACATTTATATATATATAGCGGCAGGAGTCAGGTGAGGTGACGCGTGGGTAGAGGAGGTAGTAGTAGTAGTAGTAGTAGTATTAGTAGTAGTAGTAGTAGTAGTAGTAGTAGTAGTAGTAGTAGTAGTAGTAGTAGTAGTAATGGAACTAAGGAGGTGAGGCTAGAGAGGGACCTGCTGGCATCAAGTAACACCAGTTCCCAGGATGGGTAATGTCCTCTTGCTTAGTAATTTTGAAATACTGTAACTACCGGATTTTTGCTTTATAGTGTTACTGACAGAAATTAGTGCAGCTTCAATGCATTTTCTCCGTCTTAAGTCGTCTTCTTTAATAACTAGTTTAGCTTCATTGAATTTCATGAGGTGTCCAACATCGTCTCTATGTTGAACACATGCGTTTTTGCGGTCATCATTTCTGCAAGCATTTTTGTGTTCTGCTATCCTAATGTCCAGAGTTCTGGCTGTTTCCCCTACATATACTTTGTCACACCCCACATGGTATAGTGTAGATTCCTGCACTTGTGCCAGAATCATGCTTGGGTTTTTGTATCAGGTTCCTAATAGTAGTTGAAGAGCTGGTAGATATTTTAGCCAGTTTTCTGTCAAACATTTTTGAAACATTAGTGGCAACGTTGCTGACCGGTAAAACGATGTAACTTGGAGGCTTTTCTTCAATTTGATAGGTGTTGGTCTTGCTGAGGATACGTGTTGCACGTTTCCTGCAGTCACGTATGAAGTGTAGGGGAAAGTGTAGTGAACTAAAAGAGTTGGTGATGTATGTACATTCTTCTTCGAGGAACTGCGGACTGGAAATTCTGTAGGCTCTCAGAAAGAAGCCAATAACTACCCCTCTTTTAGTTCTTGTGTCATGGTGAGAGAAGAAATGTAGAAGATCATTCTTGTAGGTAGGCTTCCGGTAGACTTTAAAAGAAAGTTTGTTTTCCCCTGTGCGTAAGAGAACGTCGAGAAAAGGTAACTGGTTGTCCTTCTCCTCTAGAGTAAATTTAATAGTAGGTTCCAGTGTTGATGGTGTTGAGGATGCCCTGTACGTCAAGATTTTTGGGTACAATGACCAAAATATCATCTACGTACCGCATCCAAGTAACTGAACGAGGGATGTTACTGAGGATCCTTCTTGATTCCAGGTCCTCCATATATAAATTGGCAAGAACTGCACTAAGGGGGGATCCCATGGCTAGTCCGAAGAGTTGTTTGTACTTCTTGTCCTCGAACCTAAAACAGTTATAACGAACACAAAGTTCGACAAGACGGAGAAAATGCATTGAAGCTGCACTAATTTCTGTCAGTAACACTATAAAGCAAAAATCCGGTAGTTACAGTATTTCAAAATTACTAAGCAAGAGGATATTACCCATCCTGGGAACTGGTGTTACTTGATGCCAGCAGGTCCCTCTCTTGCCTCACCTCCTTAGTTCCATTACTACTACTACTACTACTACTACTACTACTACTACTACTACTACTACTACTACTACTACTACTACTACTACTACTACTACCACCTCTACCCACGCGTCACCTCACCTGACTCCTGCCACTATATATATGTGTTTTCTTAGTTTTCTCTGTATTAGGACTGAAGAAGCCACTCGTGGCGAAACGTTTCCTTTAATAAATGTCCTGAACTGTACATAAGTGTCTTTTTCCACATGGTAGAAAGTGCTGATAGTACCACCACTAACACGACTCTGGAGAGAAATGTATAAAATACGGAAAGAGACATACATGTAGTCAAAAAAGATCCATTATTGATAACGTTGACAATAAAGGACCTTATTACACTGCATGTATCACTGTTCCCACTACCACTACTCCCTTCCCTCACTATTCTTCCCAGTCATATCATTACCTCTCTTCCCTCCCTCCCTTCCTCCACCATCACTCCTCTAAACCATACCCCCGGCCGGGATTGAACCCGCGGTCATAGAGTCTCAAAACTCCAGCCCGTCGCGTTAGCCACTAGACCAGCTAGCCACAATAAGATTCATCCAACTAGGTATATTTCTACACCATAGGAAAGTTAGCACAGGCACCTCTGTGACCACAAATGCAAGTTTTTACAGACGAATCTCCAGCTAGCGTGGCCGTGACGAACTCTAGCTCAAGTCCCTTCACTGCCGTCAACATGACTCAAGAAATCGTAATGACACGATTGCAAATAAACCATACCCCCGGCCGGGATTGAACCCGCGGTCATAGAGTCTCAAAACTCCAGCCCGTCGCGTTAGCCACTAGACCAGCTAGCCACAATAAGATTCATCCAACTAGGTATATTTCTACACCATAGGAAAGTTAGCACAGGCACCTCTGTGACCACAAATGCAAGTTTTTACAGACGAATCTCCAGCTAGCGTGGCCGTGACGAACTCTAGCTGGAGATTCGTCTGTAAAAAC
This sequence comes from Cherax quadricarinatus, assembly GCF_026875155.1. NCBI lineage: Eukaryota > Metazoa > Arthropoda > Malacostraca > Decapoda > Parastacidae > Cherax > Cherax quadricarinatus. The sequence goes on along the minus strand of NC_069425.1, from coordinate 10,663,350 downwards.
TTGCATTTGTGGTCACAGAGGTGCCTGTGCTAACTTTCCTATGGTGTAGAAATATACCTAGTTGGATGAATCTTATTGTGGCTAGCTGGTCTAGTGGCTAACGCGACGGGCTGGAGTTTTGAGACTCTATGACCGCGGGTTCAATCCCGGCCGGGGGTATGGTTTATTTGCAATCGTGTCATTACGATTTCTTGAGTCATGTTGACGGCAGTGAAGGGACTTGAGCTAGAGTTCGTCACGGCCACGCTAGCTGGAGATTCGTCTGTAAAAACTTGCATTTGTGGTCACAGAGGTGCCTGTGCTAACTTTCCTATGGTGTAGAAATATACCTAGTTGGATGAATCTTATTGTGGCTAGCTGGTCTAGTGGCTAACGCGACGGGCTGGAGTTTTGAGACTCTATGACCGCGGGTTCAATCCCGGCCGGGGGTATGGTTTATTTGCAATCGTGTCATTACGATTTCTTGAATCACTCCTCTACCTCCCTCCCTCCAACACCGCTCCTCTACCACCCTCATTCCCCGCCCTCGTCCATCCCACCTCCCCTCCACTCTCAGAGGTGGAGACAGGGAGGGAGGGAGCCGAGAGGTTGGTACTAGTGACCACTGAACCCTGACCTCTGGGTATTAATTACGGAGATGTGGTGATATCTGTAATTAATATTTACACCTTATCTGTGTTCTGGTCTGTGGTCCACTTGTTGATGTATCTGTGTTCTGGTCTGTGGTCCACTTGTTGATGTATCTGTGTTTTGGTCTGTGGTCCACTTGTTGATGTATCTGTGTTCTGGTCTGTGGTCCACTTGTTGATGTATCTGTGTTCTGGTCTGTGGTCCACTTGTTGATGTATCTGTGTTCTGGTCTGTGGTCCACTTGTTGATGTATCTGTGTTCTGGTCTGTGGTCCACTTGTTGATGTATCTGTGTTCTGGTCTGTGGTCCACTTGTTAATGTATCTGTGTTCTGGTCCGTGGTCCACTTGTTGATGTATCTGTGTTCTGGTCTGTGGTCCACTTGTTGATGTATCTGTGTTCTGGTCTGTGGTCCACTTGTTAATGTATCTGTGTTCTGGTCCGTGGTCCACTTGTTGATGTATCTGTGTTCTGGTCTGTGGTCCACTTGTTGATGTATCTGTGTTCTGGTCTGTGGTCCACTTGTTGATGTATCTGTGTTCTGGTCTGTGGTCCACTTGTTGATGTATCTGTGTTCTGGCCTGTGGTCCACTTGTTGATGTATCTGTGTTCTGGTCTGTGGTCCACTTGTTGATGTTTCTGTGTTCTGGTCTGTGGTCCACTTGTTGATGTATCTGTGTTCTGGTCTGTGGTCCACTTGTTGATGTATCTGTGTTCTGGTCTGTGGTCCACTTGTTGATGTTTCTGTGTTCTGGTCTGTGGTCCACTTGTTGATGTATCTGTGTTCTGGTCTGTGGTCCACTTGTTGATGTTTCTGTGTTCTGGTCTGTGGTCCACTTGTTGATGTTTCTGTGTTCTGGTCTGTGGTCCACTTGTTGATGTTTCTGTGTTCTGGTCTGTGGTCCACTTGTTGATGTTTCTGTGTTCTGGCCTGTCCTACAAGAACGATCTTCTACATTTCTTCTCTCACCAAGACACAAGAACTAAAAGAGGGGTAGTTATTGGCTTCTTTCTGAGAGCCTACAGAATTTCCAGTCCACAGTTCCTCGAAGAAGAATGTACATACGTCACCATCTGTCTAGCATGACTAGCATGAGCCTAGCATGAGTCTAGCATGAGTCTAGCATGACTAGCATGAGCCTAGCATGAGCCTAGCATGAGCCTAGCAGGAGTCTAGCTTGAGCCCATCATGACTAGCATGAGCCTAGCAGGAGTCTAGCTTGAGTCCAGCATGACTCTAGCATGAGTTTAGCATGAGCCTAGCATGACCAGCATGAGCCTAGCTTGAACCTTGCATGAGCCTAGCATGAGTCTAACATGAGTCTAGCTTGAGCCTAGCATGTGCCTAGCATGAGTCTAACATGAGTCTAGCTTGAACCTAGCATGTGCCTAGCATGAGTTTAGCATAAACCTAGCATGAGTCTAGCATGAACCTAGCATGAGTCTAGCATGAGCCTAGCTTGAACCTAGCATGAGCCTAGCATGAGTATAGCATGAGTCTAGCATGAGTCTAGCATGAGCCTAGCATGAGTCTAGCATGAGCCTAGCATGAGTCTAGCATGAACCTAGCATGTGCCTAGCATGAGTTTAGCATGAACCTAGCATGAGTCTAGCATGAGCCTAGCTTGAACTTAGCATGAGCCTAGCATGAGCCTAGCATGAGCCTAGCTTGAAACTAACATGAATCTAAGATAAGCTTAGCATGAGCCTGGCTTGAACCTAGCATGAGACTAGCATGAGCCTAGCATGAGTCTAGCATGAGCTTAGCATGAGTCTAGCTTGAACCTAACATGAGCCAAGCATGAGCCTAAGATGAGCCTAGCATGAGTCTAGCATGAGTTTAGCTTGAACCTAACATGAGCCAAGCATGAGCCTAAGATGAGCCTAGCATGAGCCTAGCATGAGTCTAGCTTGAACCTAACATGAGCCAAGCATGAACCTAACATGAGCCTACCAGGAGTCTAGCATGAGTTTAGCTTGAGCCTAGCTTGAACCTAACATGAGCCTAGGATGAGCATAACATGAGCCTAGCATGGTTCAAGCTTGAACCTAACATGAGCCTAGCATGAGTCTAGCATGAGCCTAGCATGAACTTAACATGAGCCTAGCATGAGTCTAGCATGAACCTAACATGAGCCTAGCATGAGTCTAGCATGATTTTAGCTTGAGCCTAGCTTGAACCTAGCATGAGCCTAGCATGAGCCCAACATGAGTCCAGCATGAGTCTAGCATGAAGCTAACATGAGGGGTGGAGAACCAGTGGATCTCCAGGACACTTGGGGGTGACAACTGGCTGGGCAAGTACTGTAACAAGTCCAAGATGTTTGTCTGTCTGATACTGCAAGTACTGTAACAAGTCCAAGATGTTTCTCTGTCTGATACTGCAAGTACTGTAACAAGTCCAAGATGTTTGTCTGTCTGATACTGCAAGTACTGTAACAAGTCCAAGATGTTTGTCTGTCTGATACTGCAAGTACTGTAACAAGTCCAAGATGTTTGTCTGTCTGATACTGCAAGTACTGTAACAAGTCCAAGATGTTTGTCTGTCTGATACTGCAAGTACTGTAACAAGTCCAAGATGTTTGTCTGTCTGATACTGCAAGTACTGTAACAAGTCCAAGATGTTTGTCTGTCTGATACTGCAAGTACTGTAACAAGTCCAAGATGTTTGTCTGATACTGCAAGTACTGTAACAAGTCCAAGATGTTTGTCTGTCTGATACTTTTTACACTACTTATGTAATGTTTGCTAGGGATAATATTCATGCTTGGCAGCAGCGAGTCAAAAACCCAGATGTGCATATCGAAAAGGTGGTTAGTGGTCCATCTAGGGAGTGGTTTAAACTGATTTCCGACAGTGAAATCAAGGAATGGGTGGGATTTATAGTCAAAGGCCAGGAGGACTGACTTTTCATGGGGGCCAGGAGGACTGACTTGCCATGGGTGGCCAGGAGGACTGACTTGCCATAGGTGGCCAGGAGGACTGATTTGCCATGGGTGGCCAGGAGGACTGACTTGCCATGGGTGGCCAGGAGGACTGACTTGCCATGGGTGGCCAGGAGGACTGACTTGCCATGGATGGCAAGGAGGACCGACTTGCCATGGGTGGCCAGGAGGACTGACTTGCCATGGGTGGCCAGGACTTACCATGGGTTCAAGTCCCACTCATTCTATTATTTATTTTCAGTCGTGTTATTACGATTCCGTGAGTTCTGACAGCGGTCTGAATATTTTTCATTACTAGTGTTATGTTTTCTACCAATTGTATTCATGTTTCTGAGCAGGAAGGCCAAACTTTAGCTGTGTCATTGAAGATGGTGGGTAGTGGTCTCCCTGGAGGTTCATGTTAATTTCTGACAGTAATCTGGGTAATTATAATGTTTGTAAAACTGCAGATGGGACTGGAAAAATACGATATTTTGTGAAATAGAAACTAGTGTCTATAACGGGACTTTATAGGGGAATTGGTTATGTGCTAGAAATAAAAAAAAACTGCTTTAAAGATAGTAAAGAATCCTGTTAAGCGGGGGAGTTTATTATTCTAAATATCGTGGCACTAGGAACAAAGTAGCTAGATTAGACTAACAGCAAGTACTGGAAACAGATACAGTCCTATATTCGAAACTATGGTGAACCTAGGAATCAGGTAACACGCTGTCTATGTAATATATAAAGTTTTAAATTATTAAACACTGATATAACTATAATTTGGAGGAAATGAAAACTTTGATTTTGGGTGCAATTACCGACGCTCCGAAACTTAGAAAATATACACATGAAGACTTTTTGGGAATGAAAATTTGAAATTGGCTTCAAGTCATGAAATATAATTCGGAGGATTTTAAAGGTACCAAACTATTGGAGTTCTTGATCGGTGACTGAAAGTCAAACAAGTCCCTGAGGAGTTTTCATTTGCCTAATTATTTGAATTAATTTAGTGATAACTATTAGAAGATAGTACACAGTATGAAGGTTTTCCAGTACAGTTAATGAAGGTTGCAGTACAGTATTGTAGGTTGCCAGTACAGTAATGAAGGTTGCCAGTACAGTAATGAAGGTTGCCAGTACAGTAATGAAGGTTGCCAGTACAGTAATAAAGGTTGCCAGTACAGTAATAAAGTTGCCAGTACAGTAATAAAGGTTGCCAGTACAGTAATAAAGGTTGCCAGTACAGTAATAAAGGATACCATCACATTACATTTGTGTCTCTACTTCCATCGAGTCGTTATTTTATATCACTTCTCACCAAGTCCCTTCCATCAAATTACCGTCCAATAAGCCTGACATCAGTTATGAAAAAAATAATAGAATCCATAATAGCAGATATTATTAGGAGCCACAGGTGATGTAAATGAATTCTTCTAAGAATTCCTACAACCAGAATAACCATGTGAGCCATACAGCCCGGGACCTCACATTGTACCAACATTTTATCACAGCTACCTAGCTGAAATATCAGTTTATTTACAACACATTCACTTCAGAAGGTCATGTGAACAGTCACTATATTCCACAGTATCTGAGCCATGCCTATCTTTCCTCCTTGCATCTTTGTACTCTCTCTTTCAGTTTCTGTCTTGCTTGTCATGTTCTGTCAAGGTTGAGGTACACCCTCCGGTACGCCGATATGTCTCTTAGTTGTGCTTTCTCTACAGGATCCTGTTTTGCACCAACTGTATTAGCAAGTGATATTGCAAAAACCTTCAGTCTTTAAGATTTCCATTAAGAGACTGGCCAGGACTGCACTCAGTGGATTGTCTATAGGCATCAGTGGGAACATTGGTGAAGAATGACTAGACATTAAATGACGCCTTTTGTTTATTCTTAATGTTGATGTTTTTGATGTGGGCCAGGAGGTCTCCCGAGTGGTACCTACTTGTGGTACCTATCATGTTGAACACACATTTTGTAAAATGTCCAGCTAGTCTGTAAAGGGCATTTCGAATACCTGAAGTGATAGGACAGGTAGGAATCCCAAGTGTCTTTGGGAGTCCATATGACCTGGCTGGCCTAGCTTGTCCTGGCAATATATACAAAAGTTTCTTACTTTGTTCAGAACTATGCAGGATGCAACATGTTTTAGGTAAGAAGATTTTGGTATATTTATCCAGGTCTCGCGCTGTAATTGACGGATAATTGTTGGTGTCGTTCAGATCGAGAATTCTGCTGTTGTAATTACTAATGTTAAGAATTACACCAGCATTTCCTCTCTGCTGCAGTGATGTGTATGCTATTGCTATGTGCCAGGTTTTTCAGAACGGTGATATATCTTCTAGAGATGACAGGAGAAATACATTCAATGACAGCAGCAGCAATGATGACTTGCAGAAAACCTATCTGGAAGTCCAAGTCACTAAAATCGTAGTTTCTTGTGATGTTGTCGAGCTGTGGTTTAATTTTACTCCTCCAGATATGGAAACCAAGTTTTCAAACTACTTCGGCTTAATTATGAGAAGTGTACCTGCGAGCAGTCCTGGCTAATATTTTTTTATGAAAAACATAGAACCGGAAGGTTTTTGCAATATTATTCCTAATACAGTTACATGGCTCAGATATGTCCCTGACATTCTGGTCAGGCATCCCAGAAGACTCATTGTTCAAGATCTTCATAAGATCAACAACTAGATCTTGAACTAGATGTTTTACTATACAGGTTACAAAACAACGATATTCTTTCCTTCAATCTAAAGAAAACCTACAAATAAGAACGACCTTACTCATTTCGACTAGTACCAAACTTGCACACGAAAATCACTCCCTACGAAAGCAAAAGACTCAGCAGACAATGCAACATCCCTCCAATGAAAAGCAGGGGCGCCACTAGCACGATAAGAGACAACGCAATAAGTGTCAGGGGCCCAAGACTGTTCAACTGCCTCCCAGCATACATCAGGGGGATTACCAATAGACCCCTGGCTGTCTTCAAGCAGGCACTGTACAGGCACCTAAAGTCGGTACCTGACCAGCCGGGTTGTGGCTCGTACGTTTATCAGGTTCTGATCCATCATGAGGCCTGGTCGCAGACCTAGCCGCGGGGGCGTTGACCCCCGGAACTCTCTTCAGGTCTCCAGGCATACTCACACCACGACACTCGCACCAAGAGAGTCGTGCCGTTGGGTTTTTCCTAAGAGCTCTCTAATACATCACCATGACTTCACACGCTTACACGTCCCTCTTTACTCTATAAAAGATTACAAACGCAGAACTGTGAATATACTTCACTCTACCAACACCACCACCAAAAAGAAACAAAGATTCTTGATTCTACCTGGCGGAACATTGCCCAGCGACACAAAGGCCCATTCAAGAAGCAACATGTGGATACCTACCATTGTCATGTCTTCCATCAGAAACCTCACCAGCACCACAGAACAAAGTTCTGGCAAATACATCTCAACTGCTCTTTCTTATATGACACTACTCCATGCTGGTTCCTGTTTCAACATAACAAAATCACATGACTTGATGACGTCTTTCTCCACAATATATATCGTGTTTTCTCGTTCTCTTGATACAAATGATACCAAGGTTTGGAATACTGGGGGGCTTGGACATCCAACAGGCTTGAGTGAGTGGGTGGAAACAAGTGGTTTTACGATTTGATGTAGTGTTGGAGTGCACAGTCATTAAATGAATCATTGTGAAAGTGTTTTTTTCTTTCACGTTTCATACTACCTCAGTAGCAGACGACCGATATGTGTGTGAGTGTGCGTACTCACCTAGTTGTGGTTGCAGGGGTCGATTCACAGCTCCTGGCCCCGCTCTTCAATGGCCGCTACTGGGTCACTCTTCCTGCTCTGTGCGCTTTATCATACCTGTTTTGTGTGTGTGTGTATGTAAGTGTGTGTGTGTGGTGTGTGTGGTGTGGTGTGTGTGTGTGTGTTGTGTGTGTGTGTGTGTGTGTGTGTGTGTGTGTGTGTGTGTGTGTTTGTGTGTGTGGTGTGTGTGTGTGTGTGTGTGTGTGTGTAAGTGTGTGTGTGTGTGTGTGTGTGTATGTAAGTGTGTGTGTGGTGTTGGTGTGTGTGTGTGTGTAGTGTGTGTGTGTGTGTGTGTGTGTGTGTGTGTGTATGTAAGTGTGTGTGTGTGTATGTGTGTGTGTGTGTGTGTGTGTGCGTGTGTGTGTGTGTGTAAGTGTGTGTGTGTGTGTGTGTGTGTATGTAAGTGTGTGTGTGTGTGTGTGTGTGTGTATGCGCTTGCTAAGTGACCCATACACTACCCGGATATAATACCTGTGTCTGGGAGAGTGTGGTACGATAACAATATTGGTGTCCACTGCATTAGTGATACAGCCCAGTACCAACACTACATTCCAGTACCAGCACTACACTCAAGTACCAACACTACATTCCAGTACCAGCACTACACTCAAGTACCAACACTACATTCCAGTACCAGCACTACACTCAAGTACCAACACTACATTCCAGTACCAGCACTACACTCAAGTACCAACACTACATTCCAGTACCAGCACTACACTCAAGTACCAACACTACATTCCAGTACCAACACTTACACTTTCCAGTAAATACCGAAACACTACATTCCAGTACCAACACTACACTCAAGTACCAACACTACATTCCAGTACCAACATTACACTCCAGTACCAACATTAAACTCCAAAACCAACACTACAGTCCAGTACCAACACTACACTCCCGTACCATCACTACACACCAGTACCAACACTACACACCAGTACCAACGCTACAATCCAGTACCAACACTACACTTCAGTACCAACACTACACACCAGTACCAACACTACACTCCAGTACTAATACTACACACCAGTAACAACGCTACAATCCAGTACCAACACTACACTCCAGTACCAACACTACATTCCAGTACCAACACTACAGACCAGTACCAACACTACACTCCAGTACCAACACTACAATGAGTTATTTTCTTCAAACTCAACAGTAAAGTTTATAGAATGGGCTAAGCTATTTAATTTGCCAAGGAAATGGTGTATATCTACATTCTTGGGCATAAGACACAAAATATCATCAACATATCTGAACCATTTAGCTCTATTAGGGAGGATTGTGTTAAGTAACCTTGTTTCAAAAAATTCCATGTATAGGTTACTAAGAACAGGTGAAAGAGGATTCCCCATTGCCATACCAAACTTCTGAGTGTAAAACTTATCATTAAATACAAATTTTGCATCAACAATGCAAAGTTTAATAAGTTTAATGATAGTAGGAACTGGCAATGGTAAATCATAATTAACGAGTTCTTCAGATAAGAAACTTAATAAATCATCAACAGGAACTTTCGTAAACAAGGAAGTAACATCAAAACTAACCATGTTAAAATCATTTAAGTCAGTCAATGAGCTTAATTTATCAACTAAATCTATGTTGTTTTTAACATTAAAGTTAGAAATTTTGCCAACAATAGGGCTCAAAATGTCAACAAGCCATTTGGATAATTTATATGAAACTGACCCTATGGAGCTAATAATTGGTCTGACTGGATTCCCTGGTTTGTGTGTTTTTATTAGTCCATACATGTAAGGTAAAGATGGATTAGTGGAAGTAAATTGTTTGACTAATTCATCTTTGCCTTTCAGTAGAAGTTTTATTGTTTTATTGAAATTGCTGTTAACGGTTTCTAGGGGATTTTTCCTAAGTTTAGAATAGGTTTCAGTATCATCTAAGAGATTATTAATTTTTTTCTTGGTAATCATTTTCTTTCATAATTATTATTGCATTTATTTTGTCTGCTTTAGTAAGGCGCAAATTTTTATTGTTAAGTGAATCATAAGACTTAAAGAATCTTTGAGGGCAATTGGGAATGTTTGGTTTTAACATAGAGCTATATACCATTCCTTTACTAATATTATTTTCATCAGTGGATAAATCAGAAAATTTTTCAAAGTTACAAAAGGCTTTTGCAATTTCAACATTATTAAGTTTTTTTGAAGTTGCAAAACTTAGGCCAAAACCTAGAGCAGCAGTTGTATTTTTATCTAATATTTCATCTGATAAGTTAATTACAAAATTGTTATTAGCATGCTTTGTCCAATCACTATTTTCAATTAAAATGTCTAATTTTCTTTGTAGTTTGTTTTTGAGTTCATTACAAATTCTTCTGAGTTTATTATAGCAATGATCAAACATACTGAGTTTCCCTTCGGATGGAATGACCTTTAATGTTAAAAACAACATAGATTTAGTTGATAAATTAAGCTCCTTGACTGACTTAAATGATTTTAACATGGTTAGTTTTAATGTTACTTCCTTGTTTATTATAGTTCCAGCTGACAATTTATTAAGTTTCTTATCTGAAGAACTCGTTAACTATGATTTACCATTGCCAGTTCCTACTATCATTAAACTTATTAAACTTTGCATTGTTGATGCAAAATTTGTATTTAATGATAAGTTTTACACTCAGAAGTTTGGTATGGCAATGGGGAATCCTCTTTCACCTGTTCTTAGTAACCTATACATGGAATTTTTTGAAACAAGATTGCTTAACACAATCCTCCCTAATAGAGCTAAATGGTTCAGATATGTTGATGATATTTTGTGTCTTATGCCCAAAAATGTAAATATACACCATTTCCTTGTTAAATTAAATAGCTTAGCCCATTCTATAAACTTTACTGTTGAGTTTGAAGAAATAACTCATTGCCTTTTCTAGATGTTTTAATTATTAAGGGTAATAATGAATTCAAATTTAAAATTTACAGAAAACCTACAGATAACTGTTCCTATGTCCACTATTATTCTTCCCTTCAAGATAGAGTCAAACTGTCTGTTTTCTCATCAATGTTTTTGAGAGCTTTACGAATTTGTAGTCCTGAGTTTATAGATGAGGATATATCCAAAACTTATGAAATAGGTAATGATATGAAATACCCAAGAAACGTAATTGATAAATCTTTTAAAATTGCTAGAAATACTTTTTACAATCCAAAAAGGGGCAACCAGCCTTATTCAACTAAAAATATGTTGGTTCTCCCTTACCATGAAAACTTGGTTGATATGCCTTCTCTTCTTAAGACTTTTAATATTAAAGTTGTATTGAAAAATCTTGATACAGTAAAAAAAAACTTTTGATGAAGAATTCCCCCCAAAATGCTGATGGATGTGTCTATAAGATTCCTTGTAAAATTTGCGATAAAGTTTATTACGGTCAAACTGGTAAAAATCTCGAACTAAGATTAAAACAACATAAATATAGCATTAGAACTGGACAAGATTCCAATGCTCTATTTATTCATGTAAGAGATTTTAACCATCCAATTGATTTTCAAAAAGTTGAGAAAGTTGTATCAAGCAAGTCCATGGTCGACAGGAATATAATTGAATCTTGTTTCATAAAAAGCAGTTTTGACAATAATATGAATATTTTCTTTGGTTAATATAATTTAGATCCATTTATAATTAATAGAATTTGGGAAGAATTTAATAATACATTGGACAAATAATAAATTTTAAAATTCTTAATTCTTGGGTAGAATAGTTTGTTGGTGGGTTGTGTGAAGGACTTGTCTAGTTGGGCCAGTGGGCCTGTTGCAGTGTTCCCTTTCTTATGAGTCGCACGTCAGGTGTTGCTTTGTTGTGGGATGTGATAGTGAGGTGTGGGCTAGACCATTTATATGCCTTCCTTTGATGTATTACTTTCATTGTTCCTTTCTCAGTAGTATCAGTTCTCAGTAGTACCAGTAACCAGTTACCAGTATTATGACTCACTACCAGCCGTCTGCATGAATCACTGACTGTTATTCATGTTGCTGCTGACCATAGCATGTTTTTGAACGCCGCTCACCTCTAGGACCCAATTCGTAAGTCAGTCTTAAGATAGAGAGCAGAGAGGCAGGGCGGGTCTGGTGCTTCCCATATATTCCTTTATAATTATACTAGAACATCCAACGTGAGTGTTATTACCCAATCCACGTTATCGTACCCCCACATGCTTGTTTTACTGAACGATCCATACCAGGGTGCGCAACACCTGGTACATCGTGAACTAGCTGTAAGGCTAGTTCACTAGTGGCTGTGGAATTACTAACTGGTATACCCTTCTGCTAGGAGTACCCAACTCGGCTGTTCGATACAGTAATTCTTGGTTCATGACAAAGTCATTGATGGGTGCTGGTGGCTTCACAGTCAGAATAAGATCTTCCTGGAGCAGGAATCGAATCACACCAGACCACATGGGATCTGTTCTTTGAGCATTCTTTACATCCTCGGCAGTAAATGGAGGGTCTGCAGTTACTATACTAACATGTCACGATAAAGCATCTGCAACTATATTTGACTTGCCAGGTAAGTTTTCAAAGGTAGGATTGAACTCTTGGATAGTCAAGGTCCATCTGGCTAACCTTCCAGTAGGTTGTTTGTTCTGGAATAAAGGTATCAGTGGAACATGGTCTGTCAAGACATGAACAGGGTACTGATAAATAATGTCTCGGAAGTGCTTTAAAGACCATACTATTGCTAAAGCTTCTTGCTCAGTTACTGTATAATTATGTTCAGCCTTTGTAAGGACTCGGCTAGCAAATCCAACTGCGTTGTACTTGCCATCGGTCTTCTGAGCTAGTACGGCACCTATGCCAATAGAACTAGCATCAGTTGTCAGGCAGAAGGGCTTAGAAAAATCGGAAAATTTCAAAATTGGAGCAGATGTTAGTTTTTCTTTTAGAGTTTGGAATGCTCTTTCTTGACTGAAGGTCCAAACAAAAGGAGCATCTTTCTTAAGCAACTCAGAGGAGCAGCTATGGAAGAAAAATTGGCAATAAAAGATCTATAAAAACCTGCTAAGCCCACAAAGGATCTTACGGCATCAGCAGTTTTGGGAGTTGGAAAATTTAGTACTGCAGTTACTTTACTTTGGTCAGTCGTAACCCCTCTAGGAGTGACTACGTGACCAAGAAACTTGATTTCTGATCTGAAAAATTGACATTTATACAGTTTGATATTTAAATTGGCTTCTTCTCGCTTACCAAGTACTACATAAAGTCTTTTCAAGTGTGTATCCACGTCTTTAGATATGACGATTACGTCATCTAAGTACACCATAAGTGCATTACCTATGAGACCTCTAAAGATATTAGTCATGAGCCTTGAGAACGTGATAGGGGAGGATCGTAATCCAAAGGCCATATGGAGGAAGTGATAATGACCTGTAGGAGTGGAGAATGCAGTTAGCTCTTGGCTGTCCTCATGAAGAGGGACTTGCCAAAAACCCTTGTAACAAGTCCAGGGTCGAAAAGACTTTGTTATCTCCGATGTTACGTAAAAGATCACCTAGTACAGAAAGTGGGAAGCAATCTGGAATAGTTTTCGCATTTAACTTCCTAAAGTCAATCACTGGGCGCCAAGTACCATCCTTCTTAGGTACTAAGATCAAGGGCGCATTCCTAGTGAATTGCTAGGTGCAATAACTCCATCATCAAGCATTTGATTGATCAATTCTTCTGCGACAGCAACATGTAAATGAGGCATTCTGTACGCAGGTATATAGATAGGTCTAGTACCAGGTTCAAGTGGGATACGATGGGACAATAAGTACGTTATACCCATCTTCTCACCTGGTAAGGCAATGGCTTTACGACGTTTGTTCAACAGAGTCAACAAACGCTTGACCTCGTCTGGGAAGTCAGTGGGAGCTATGTCTTTCTCCTCAACTGGTGGAACGGATTGATCCAGTGAAGTGGACGAGGTCTTCCCGGTAGAAATAGCACCGAAGCTGCTGACCATAGCATGTTTTTGAACGCCGCTCACCTTTAGGACCCAATTCGTGAGTCAGTCTTACGATAGAGAGCAGAGAGGCAGGGCGGGTATGGTGCTTCCCATATATTCCTTTATAATTATACTAGAACATCCAACGTGAGTGTTATTACCCAATCCACGTTATCGTACCCCCACATGACACCTTGATAATGTGAGTAGTCACGAAAGCGCTTGGAATTTCTGTATTCTTTCACAGTGGTTGTTTTGCATATTCTGAGATCACCTGTTTACTCTGATCTTATTGCATATATATATATATATATATATATATATATATATATATATATAATATATATATATATATATATATATATATTATATATATATATATATAATATATATATATATGTCGTGCCGAATATGTAAAACTGGTCAATTAGCAAGAACTCATTTAAAATTAAGTCCTTTCTAAAATTTTCTCATATACGTTTAAAGATATATTTTTTTCATTAATGTTAATGTAAAAAATTTTTAATTTTGCACCAAAAGAATCTTAGAAAACTTACCTAACCTTATTATAACAAGAACAATTTATTTTAGCCTAACCCAACTAAATATATTTTAGATTTGTTTACAATAATTTAATACTAAACAAACACAACGAAATATATTTTTTTCGTTAGGTTCAGAATGGTTTTGGCGAAATTATTGCATACACAAATTTTCACTTGTCCTATATGGCAAGATGAGCGTTGCTATTTAAGCCAAGATCGCAAGTTCTGCCTATTCGGCACGACATATATATATATATATATATATATATATATATATATATATATATATATATATATATATATATATATATATATATATATATATATATTCGTAAGCGTATATACCTGGAGAGGGTTTCGGGGGTCAACGCCCCCGCTGCCCGGTCTGAGACCAGGCCTCGTACACTGAGAATATTCCTGGTTTAGAGAACCAGGAACTGCCGCCTTTAACGACCTTCGTAAAGACACCGGGACAAGGTTCGTCTTTTACAGAATGATGTTATGCTGTGGCGGGAGTTTTGTTCTTCTTTCACCTAACTGAATATACAGCCTAAGATCTGTTATTCTACCTCAGCTCATTTCAAGTTATACTGCCACGCCCCAGGATGCCACCCACAACAGTTAACATCCAGGTACCTACTTACTGCTAGATGAACAGGGACAGCAGGTGTTAGGAAACATGCCTAACGTTTCCTCCCGTACCGGGGATTGAACCAGGGCCCTTAGTATGAGCTGAGGGCGCTATCAACTGAGCCACGGTTCTGGGAATTATTTTCCCCGGATTAATAGATATTAAGAACATATGAGAGAATGTTTATACTGAATGTAAGTAGAAATCTGCAAGATTTACCTGTGTTCTTAAGTGTTCATCACGTACCGCTCCACGGACAACATAACGTCCTTAAAACAATTATTTCTGCCTGTGTGTCCTTGCTTAACTGGTTGTGCAGTCTGCAAACCTTGTGCATTGTGCAGCAGATAGGCTTCAAACTTAACGCGGTAAATGACCAGTCGTTCCAAATTTATTTACATTGTAATTCATTGTAATCTAATTATGAGGAGGGGAAGCGTTAAGCCCGTAAGGGAAGGGGGGATCATATAGTGCCTGGGAATGGTAGGTAATCAGGTTCAATCCAAGGCAGGGGATGATAAGTCCAGTTCCTTGGATCAAGAACTACCTCTCCAACTTGATGACAATGTTGATATTTTCTTATGGTGGTGGTAAGTTATCCTGTTCTGACATCCACCACAACACAACTCAGAGAACTTTACTGACAGAACTTTGCTGACAGAACTTTGCTGACAGAACTTTGCTGACAGAACTTTGCTGACAGAACTTTGCTGACAGAACTTTGCTGATAGAACTTTGTTGACTGGAAATTCATTGAACAATAAATTTATCAATAAAACTTGGGTAATGTTCGCACTATAATCAAGGAGATTTCAACGTGCGACAGAAAGGTATCCAATTCTATATAGTGGAAATGAACTGTGTTGTAACTAGTGCACTCTTGCACCCTCACGTCTAGTTAGTGCACTTATATACACACTCACATCTAGTTAGTGCACTCATATAAGCACTCACACCTAGTTAGTGCACTCATATACACATTCACGTCTAGTTAGTGCACTCATAGGTTTGTGCACTCACTCCAAGAACATTCCTAGTGCACTATGAGTGAAGTTAGTACAATAAGAGTGGGATACGAAGGATTCAGAGAGAGAGGGAGAGTGTTGAGAATCTTACCTCGTCCAGACAGCCTGCACCAATTACTGTAACCCTTCTGTCCTTTACTGTCAACGCTGGGAGAGGGTCGAGTACAGCCTCAAGGTCCACCTCCAAGCACACGAACTAGTGAGTACCTCTCCGATCACTTGCACTGAACACCACAGTAAGCGCTCACTACTCCAAATCCCTACTGATGGGTGGGGATGTGCTGTTGCCTTTCAAGCACTATCATGCACATACCTTCCTTTTCCAGCGCACATCACCGCCACTCGCCATTTCTAGATTATTTAATTACGATGTATTCCGCAGTGGGATGTATGGTGGGTTATGGGGTGTGGGGTGGGCGACGCACACTGTGCCCCACCCAGGAACACGCTATATAACTACACTTGCACAAGAAACAAAGAAAAGTTGAGAAGTTGCGGTGGGACTTCACTGGCAAGGCTGAGGCACAGCCTGAGGCACATATTTCATTAAAGTACCTAGCCTTCTCTCTGCCTCACATCTTGCAGCCACCCACCCTACCAGCCTCCATCATTCTCCTCCTTCCTGCTCGCAGACACGCTCTACACTCCACTTGCCTTCACCTCGTAGCTAACCACGACACTTTCACGCGTTGATCGCGCCGCCCTACACCTTTTATCACCGCACATAACATAGATAAAACACAAGATACATAAATGTTTGGAGGCACCATTCACGTACCAAGCCTCAGCTCACACTCAACGATGCTAGACTTAACTTACAAGAGCTGGGGAGGACCCTGCAACTGTCTATCCGTCATTACTGCCATTTATACTCACTGTCAGGCTTTTGTACGCTATACCATTACATAAACATTCTATATATAGCTATAGAATTAGTAAATATGTTGTAATATGGGATCCATATTAACAGTGAGAGTATTGTGCCTTAGGTGATGTTCAGGGTGTAGAGTAGCTGGGGATGAGAGAAGGTTGGGTATTGGGTGAGGGTGGGGGGCTGGGTGCTGTGCCCGTGCACAGCACCCAGCAGCAACAACAACAGCAACAACAGCAGCAGGTGCACTCACTCTCACACTCTACCAGCACTCAACCTCAAGCACAACAACTGCCCCCTTCAGCTTGTGCACAAAACAGCAAAATTCCCCGGCGTGGAGGGTAGCAGTGTTGGGTATGTGGGTATGAGTGAGGCAGTGGGATGATGCATGAGTAAGGTCAGTAGGGTTCAAGCATCTTGAGTTCCCATTTTCGTGGAGCCGGCGTTCAGGTGCGTTTTCTGTGCATACCAACGGACAAGTTACCACAAAGGCGAGTGAGTGCTTATATTAAGGTAGTCACACCTCGCTAATGATACCAATACCCCCACCATCCACCCTTCCAGTCACTACCCTCACCTTACCACCACAAACTTTATCATAATGGTAATACGTCACTTTCTGTGACCATTTTTGGGGGAGTTATCCTAGGTAATTTATACATATGTTACTATTGATGATAATTTGTGTAACTGTGTTAATGTGTACTTGTACATAGATAAACTTAATTACTTACTTGCTACTTACTTACTTGCTTACTGCTTGCTTATTTACTTGCTTACTTGCTTACTCGCTTACTGCATGCTTATTTACTTGCTTACTTGATTACTTGCTTGCTTACTTGCTTAATTACTGTCTTGCTTTCTTCCTTGCTTACTCGCTGACTTGCTTACTTCCTTAATTACTTGCTTACTTGCATAATTACTCACTTTCTCGCTTACTTGCTCACTTAATTAGCCTACATCAAAATTTATATTGGACTTACAGGTAATATTAGTACGGCAGCTGCACTAGACAGTTAGAAAGTTAGAAAACCATATTTATTTTAGAAAGGCAGTTAGATTTTCTAGTAGAGAATGACTAAGTCTCCCTAAATAGTTATACTAGACCTCCATTTAACTAATAACATCGCTGCCTAAAAATAGCTCCTCCTGACCCCCCCCCTCCGGGCCCTCTGACCTCTCAGGGGGGGACCGGGTGGGTGGGGGTGGGAGAGGTGGGGAGGGAGAGAGAGTAAGGGCGGGGTGGGTCATGGGGAGTGGGAAGGGAGAGGGAGGTTGATGGAGGAATGGGGCAGTAGATGAATTGACAGCTGGACCACTAGTTGTGACGTCACTACCAGTCACTGACGTCATTATCAGTCATTGACGTCACCATCAGTCACTGACGTCACTAAAATTACTAACGCTAATACCAGTCACTGAAGTCGTTAACGCCACTATCAGTCACTGAAGTCACCAACGCCACTACCAGTCGCTGAAGTCACTAACGCCACTACCAGTCACTGAAGTCATTAACGCCACTATCAGTCACTGAAGTTACCAACGCCACTACCAGTCGCTGAAGTCACTAACGCCACTAGCAGTCACTGAAGTCATTAACGCCACTACCAGTCACTGAAGTCACTAAAGCCACTACCAGCCACTGAAGTCACTAAAGCCACTACCAGTCATTGAAGTCACCAACGCTACTACCAGTCTCTGAAGTCACTAAAGCCACTACTAGTCACTGAAGTCACTAAAGCCACTACCAGTCACTGAAGTCACTAAAGCCACTATCAGTCACTGAAGTCATTAACGCCACTACCAGTCACTGAAGTCATTAACGCCACTACGAGTCACTGAAGTCACTAACGCCACTACCAGTCACTGAAGTCATTAATGCCACTACAGTCACTAACGCCACTACCAGCCACTGAAGTCACTAAAACCACTATCAGTCACTGAAGTCATTAATGCCACTACCAGTCACTGAAGTCACTAACGCCACTACCAGTCACTGAAGTCACTAAAGCCACTACCAGCCACTGAAGTCACTAAAGCCACTACCAGCCACTGAAGTCACTAAAGCCACTACCAGTCACTGAAGTCATTAACGCCACTACCAGTCACTGAAGTCACGAAAGCCACTACCAGTCACTGAAGTCACTAAAGCCACTATCAGTCACTGAAGTCATTAACGCCACTACCAGTCACTGAAGTCACTAACGCCACTACCAGCCACTGAAGTCACTAAAGCCACTACCAGCCACTGAAGTCACTAAAGCCACTACCAGTCACTGAAGTCACGAAAGCCACTACCAGTCACTGAAGTCACTAAAGCCACTACCAGTCACTGAAGTCATTAACGCCACTACCAGTCACTGAAGTCACTAACGCCACTACCAGCCACTGAAGTCATTAAAGCCACTACCAGCCACTGAAGTCACTAAAGCCACTACCAGCCACTGAAGTCACTAAAGCCACTACCAGCCACTGAAGTCACTAAAGCCACTACCAGTCACTGAAGTCACTAAAGCCACTACCAGCCACTGAAGTCACTAACGCCACTACCAGCCACTGAAGTCACTAAAGCCACTACCAGTCACTGAAGTCATTAACGCCACTACCAGTCACTGAAGTCACTAAAGCAACTACCAGCCACTGAAGTCACTAAAGCCACTACCAGCCACTGAAGTCACTAACGCCACTACCAGCCACTGAAGTCATTAAAGCCACTACCAGCCACTGAAGTCACTAAAGCCACTACCAGTCACTGAAGTCATTAACGCCACTATCAGTCACTGAAGTCACTAAAGCCACTACCAGCCATTGAAGTCACTAAAGCCACTACCAGCCACTGAAGTCATTAAAGCCACTACCGGTCACTGAAGTCATTAACGCCACTATCAGTCACTGAAGTCACTAAAGCCACTACCAGCCATTGAAGTCACTAAAGCCACTACCAGCCACTGAAGTCACTAAAGCCGCTACCAGTCACTGAAGTCACTAAAGCCACTACCAGTCACTGACAGCCACTGGAGTTTACCTGGAGTTTACCTGGAGAGAGTTTCGGGGGTCAACGCCCCCGCGGCCCGGTCTGTGACCAGGCCTCCTGGTGGATCAGCGCCTGATCAACCAGGCTGTTGCTGCTGGCTGCACGCAAACCAACGTACGAGCCACAGCCCGGCTGATCAGGAACTGCCTTTAGGTGCTTGTCCAGTGCCAGCTTGAAGACTGCCAGGGGTCTGTTGGTAATCCCCCTTATGTGTGCTGGGAGGCAGTTGAACAGTCTCGGTCCCCTGACACTTATTGTATGGTCTCTTAACGTGCTAGTGACACCCCTGCTTTTCATTGGGGGGATGGTGCATCGTCTGCCAAGTCTTTTGCTTTCGTAGTGAGTGATTTTCGTGTGCAAGTTCGGTACTAGTCCCTCTAGGATTTTCCAGGTGTATATAATCATGTATCTCTCCCTCCTGCGTTCCAGGGAATACAGGTTTAGAAACCTCAAGCGCTCCCAGTAATTGAGGTGTTTTATCTCCGTTATGCGCGCCGTGAAAGTTCTCTGTACATTTTCTAGGTCGGCAATTTCACCTGCCTTGAAAGGTGCTGTTAGAGTGCAGCAATATTCCAGCCTAGATAGAACAAGTGACCTGAAGAGTGTCATCATGGGCTTGGCCTCCCTAGTTTTGAAGGTTCTCATTATCCATCCTGTCATTTTTCTAGCAGATGCGATTGATACAATGTTATGGTCCTTGAAGGTGAGATCCTCCGACATAATCACTCCCAGGTCTTTGACGTTGGTGTTTCGCTCTATTTTGTGGCCAGAATTTGTTTTGTACTCTGATGAAGATTTAATTTCCTCATGTTTACCATATCTGAGTAATTGAAATTTCTCATCGTTGAACTTCATATTGTTTTCTGCAGCCCACTGAAAGATTGGTTGATGTCCGCCTGGAGCCTTGCAGTGTCTGCAATGGAAGACACTGTCATGCAGATTCGGGTGTCATCTGCAAAGGAAGACACGGTGCTGTGGCTGACATCCTTGTCTATGTCGGATATGAG
Source organism: Cherax quadricarinatus (assembly GCF_026875155.1). Lineage (NCBI taxonomy): Eukaryota > Metazoa > Arthropoda > Malacostraca > Decapoda > Parastacidae > Cherax > Cherax quadricarinatus. Next base: position 10,642,899 of record NC_069425.1, on the reverse strand, counting down.
GATGAGGAACAAGATGGGAGCTAGTACGTGCCTTGTGGAACAGAGCTTTTCACCGTAGCTGCCTCGGACTTTACTCTGTTGACGACTACTCTCTGTGTTCTGTTAGTGAGGAAATTATAGATCCATCGACCAACTTTTCCTGTTATTCCTTTAGCGCGCATTTTGTGCGCTATTACGCCATGGTCACACTTGTCGAAGGCTTTTGCAAAGTCTGTATATATTACATCTGCATTCTTTTTGTCTTCTAGTGCATTTAGGACCTTGTCGTAGTGATCCAGTAGTTGAGACAGACAGGAGCGACCTGTTCTAAACCCATGTTGCCCTGGGTTGTGTAACTGATGGTTTCTAGATGGGTGGTGATCTTGCTTCTTAGGACCCTTTCAAAGATTTTTATGATATGGGATGTTAGTGCTATTGGTCTGTAGTTCTTTGCTGTTGCTTTACTGCCCCCTTGTGGAGTGGGGCTATGTCTGTTGTTTTTAGTAACTGAGGGACGACCCCCGTGTCCATGCTCCCTCTCCATAGGATGGAAAAGGCTCGTGATAGGGGCTTCTTGCAGTTCTTGATGAACACAGAGTTCCATGAGTCTGGCCCTGGGGCAGAGTGCATGGGCATGTCATTTATCGCCTGTTCGAAGTCATTTGGCGTCAGGATAACATCGGATAGGCTTGTGTTAATCAAATTTTGTGGCTCTCTCATAAAAAATTCATTTTGATCTTCGACTCTCAGTCTGGTTAGCGCTTGCTAAAAACTGAGTCATATTGGGACTTGAGTAGCTCACTCATTTCCTTGCTGTCATCTGTGTAGGACCCATCTTGTTTAAGTAGGGGCCCAATACTGGACGTTGTTCTCGATTTTGATTTGGCATAGGAGAAGAAATACTTTGGGTTTCTTTCGATTTCATTTATGGCTTTTAGTTCTTCCCGCGATTCCTGACTCCTAAAGGATTCTTTTAGCTTAAGTTCGATGCTTGCTATTTCTCTGACCAGTGTCTCCCTGCGCATTTCTGATATATTGACCTCTTTTAGCCGCTCTGTTATTCTTTTCCGTCGCCTGTAAAGGGAGCGCCTGTCTCTTTCTATTTTACATCTACTCCTCCTTTTTCTTAGAGGAATAAGCCTTGTGCATACATCGAGTGCCACCGAGTTAATCTGTTCTAGGCATAAGTTTGGGTCTGTGTTGCTTAGTATATCTTCCCAGCTTATATCGGTTAGGACTTGGTTTACTTGGTCCCACTTTATGTTTTTGTTATTGAAGTTGAATTTGGTGAATGCTCCCTCGTGACTAGTCTCATTTTGTCGGTCTGAGGCTCCACGCATACATGTCTGAACCTCAATTATGTTGTGATCTGAGTATATTGTTTTTGATATGGTGACATTTCTTATCAGATCATCATTGTTAGTGAAGATGGTCTAGTGTATTCTCCAGTCTAGTAGGCTCTATTATTTGCTGGTTTAAATTGAATTTTGTGCAGAGATTTAAAAGCTCGTGTGAGTGTGAGTTTTCATCAGAGCTGCCTCCTGGTGTTATTACTGCAACAATATTATTTGCTATATTCCTCCATTTTAGGTGCCTTAAGTTGAAATCCCCCAGGAGCAAGATGTTGGGTGCAGGAGCTGGAAGATTTTCCAGACAGTGGTCAATTTTTAACAGCTGTTCCTGGAATTGCTGGGATGTTGCATCCGGAGGCTTGTAGACTACCACAATGACTAGTTTTGGTTCTCGACCTTTACTGCTAAAACTTCCACTACGTCATTTGAGGCATTAAGCAGTTCTGTGCAAACAAGTGACTCTGCAATGTACAGGCCAACCCCCCCTTTTGCCTGTTCACTCTGTCACATCTGTATAGGTTGTAACCTGGGATCCATATTTCGTTGTCCAAGTGATCCTTTATGTGGGTCTCAGTGAAAGCCGCGAACATTGCCTTTGCCTCTGCAAGCAGTCCACGGATGAAAGGTATTTTGTTGTTTATTGCTGGCTTTAGACCCTGTATATTTGCAAAGAAGAATGTTATCGGACTGGTGGTATTGTTGGTACTGGGGGGGGATTTTTTTTCCGGCATTAGTATCTGTATCTGTTGGTTTGGAGTGGAGGCCATCGACTGTGGTTCCACTCCAGGAATGACTGGATTTGGTGTACGATTTCTGCCATTTCCTGCCAGTTTTTTTTCCTTCCTGGCACTAAAAAACCTCTCCCTCTTGAGTGGCTGTGGCTACCCAGGTTTTCCCATGGCCTGGATGTTTTGTATCTTTTTGTCCCCTTTAGATGGTATGCCAAGTCATTAACGCCACTACCAGTCACTGAAGTCACTAAAGCCACTACCAACCACTGAAGTTATTAACGCCACTACCAGTCACTGAAGTCACTAAAGCCACTACCAGTCACTGAAGTCACTAAAGCCACTACCAGTCACTGAAGTCATTAACGCCACTACCAGTCACTGAAGTCACTAAAGCCACTACCAACCACTGAAGTTATTAACGCCACTACCAGTCACTGAAGTCACTAAAGCCACTACCAGTCACTGAAGTCACTAAAGCCACTACCAGTCACTGAAGTCACTAAAGCCACTACCAGTCACTGAAGTCACTAAAGCCACTACCAACCACTGAAGTTATTAACGCCACTACCAGTCACTGAAGCCACTAAAGCCACTACCAGTCACTGAAGTCACTAACGCCACTACCAACCACTGAAGTTATTAACGCCACTACCAGTCACTGAAGTCACTAAAGCCACTACCAACCACTGAAGTTATTAACGCCACTACAAGTCACTGAAGTCACTAAAGCCACTACCAGTCACTGAAGTCACTAAAGCCACTACCAGTCACTGAAGTCACTAAAGCCACTACCAGTCACTGAAGTCACTAAAGCCACTACCAACCACTGAAGTTATTAACGCCACTACCAGTCACTGAAGTCACTAAAGCCACTACCAGTCACTGAAGTCACTAAAGCCACTACCAGTCACTGAAGTCACTAAAGCCACTACCAACCACTGAAGTTATTAACGCCACTACCAGTCACTGAAGTCACTAAAGCCACTACCAGTCACTGAAGTCACTAAAGCCACTACCAGTCACTGAAGTCACTAAAGCCACTACCAGTCACTGAAGTCACTAAAGCCACTACCAACCACTGAAGTTATTAACGCCACTACCAGTCACTGAAGCCACTAAAGCCACTACCAGTCACTGAAGTCACTAAAGCCACTACCAACCACTGAAGTTATTAACGCCACTACCAGTCACTGAAGTCACTAAAGCCACTACCAACCACTGAAGTTATTAACGCCACTACCAGTCACTGAAGTCACTAAAGCCACTACCAGTCACTGAAGTCACTAAAGCCACTACCAGTCACTGAAGTCACTAAAGCCACTACCAGTCACTGAAGTCACTAAAGCCACTACCAACCACTGAAGTTATTAACGCCACTACCAGTCACTGAAGTCACTAAAGCCACTACCAGTCACTGAAGTCACTAAAGCCACTACCAGTCACTGAAGTCACTAACGCCACTACCAAAATAAGAATCGTAACGTGATTCCTTCACAGAACGAGGGAGTGGCTGCCAAGGTGATAACATCACGTACAATTTTTCCTTGAATGAAGTTAAGGAAAAATAGCCCTCCTTACCTCCCTATCTCCCTCCCTCCCTCCCCTCCCTCCCTCCCTCCCTCCCTCCTTCCTTCCTTCCTTCCTTCCCTACTCCCTTCCTTCCTTCCCTCTTTCCTTCCTTCCTTCCCTCCCTCCCCCACCAGCCACAGTGTGGCTCCGGCATTAAGGAATTCGGACACCTGGAGTTTACCTGGAGAGAGTTTCGGGGGACAACGCCCCCGCGGCCCGGTCTGTGACCAGGCCTCATGGTGGATCAGAGTCTGACCAACCAGGCTGTTACTGCTGCCTGCACGCATGCTGACGTACGAACCACAGCCCGGTTGGTCAGGTACTGACTTTAAGTACTTGTTCCTTGCCTTCTTGAAGACAGTTGAAGGAACGTTTGAATCAGTAGCAGCTGCAGATACAGCTGTGTCAGTTGCAGTTACTGGAGTGGCTGAGTCAGTTGCAGTCTATGGGCAAATGGGCATTCATTAACTTGATCCCCAAACCACAGTACAGGTGGGGATTGAACTCGCAACAAGTGAGTCACAAAACTCCAGACCGGCGCAATCGTGTCATTACGATTTCGTGCGATGTGCGCCCTTCACTCTGGCTCTGCTATGTAGATGACATCTTTGCTCTGTGGCCTCATAGATCTAGTCTCTTCCAACTATTTCTTGATGCTCTTAATAATCTTGCCCCTTCCATTATGTTTAAAGCTGAATGGAAATCTAATTCCTTGCTTCCTTTCCTTGATGTTCATGTCCACCGCTCAGATACAGGTTTTGCCTTTTCCGTTTACCGCAAGCCTATGCACAGTGGCATGTACATTCACTACTTTTCTTGTCATGCTTCCTCTGTCAAGAAAAGTGTTTTATCTCCCTCTTTCTCCGTGATCTCCGCATTTGTGATCCTCAGTTCCTACAATCAGAAATTTCCACTCTTCATAATTAATTTTCCCGTCTTGGCTACCCTTCCCATTTCATAGACTCTGCCTTCTCACGTGCTAAACGTAATTTCTTCTCTCCCAAACTCTCTACTCCTGGAAACTCTCCTGTCCTCTGCCTTCCCTACATTTCCGGTCTTTCTAATCTCAACAACTCTCTCCGTTCCTTAGACATCAAACTTACTTTCCGCCAGACTAACACTCTTGGCAATAATCTCGTCCATACCTCTCCTCCCTCTACAGATGTTCCTGGTGTCTACTCTATTTCTTGTTCCTCTTGTCCTCTTCAATACTTTGGAGAAACTGGTCGATCTCTTTCTGACAGACTCTGGGAGCACAAAAGTAATGTTAGGCTTGCCGACACTAACAATGTTTTTTTCTGTCACGTCAGAGATCACAGCCATCCTATTGACTGGTCTTCTGCTAAAACTGTCTTCCCTACTTCCAACTTTAACAGTCGCCGTCTGGTTGAATTCTCCCTAATACACAACTTTCCTTGTATGAATCTTAGTCCTGGCTTCGTCTCTGTAGATGCCTTCCTCTCCCACTACATTGTAAAATGCTCCAAACTTCAGAACACCCGTGACTTAACCTGATTCCTCCTTTTTCTTTTTCTCTCTCTTCCCCTTTCCTCTTTCCTTTTTCTTCTTTGGGTTGTCTTTCTTCTGCCTTGTGTATTTGTTCCTTCTTTATTTATTTATTTATTTATTCCCCCCTCTGTGTTTTTGCTTTTACCCTCTGTGGGCACCAGCTCCCTTCCAGTGCTCCTCTTTCTTAGTACTATTTGACTGGCTCCTCCTTCTTACTACCTTCCCCACTACTACTACTACCTTCTATCTCCACTATTACTGCTACTACTACTACTACTACTACTACTACTACTACTACTACTACTACTACTACTACTACTACTACTACTACTACTACTACCACCTCCTGCCTATATATACCCTTCCCTCTCTCCTTTTCGTTAGTGTGACTTTGTAAATGGTCCAAGTCGGACCGAAACGTCGCCGTAAGCTTCTCTCTTTTATGTGTGATGAATGGTTTGAAAAACCGACAAGTTGAAGATTGAGACACTTATGCAGCATATGGGAATCTTTATTCAGGAAACGTTTCGCCACACAGTGGCTTCATCAGTCCAATACAAAGAGGAAGGCGTAAGGAGAGGAGGAGAATGAGGTAATCAGTCCCTCAACCTGGAGTCGATGTGTTCAGTCCATCAATCTTGTAGAATGTACAGCATAGGGCCGTAGACGTGGCTTATATACTGTAGTGAGGTGACGTGAAGCAGATGGAGGCGGGGTCATAGTGGTACCATCCACTAGTCGAAGTAGGTCTTCGTCCAAAGGTTGAACAAGTGTTGAAGAATTCTTTGTAACAAGACCCCATGATGCTGCCGTGTCTGACAGTTGTGATGAATGGTTTGAAAAACCGACAAGTTGAAGATTGAGACACTTATGCAGCATATGGGAATCTTTATTCAGGAAACGTTTCGCCACACAGTGGCTTCATCAGTCCAATACAAAGAGGAAGGCGTAAGGAGAGGAGGAGAATGAGGTAATCAGTCCCTCAACCTGGAGTCGATGTCCTGAATAAAGATTCCCATATGCTGCATAAGTGTCTCAATCTTCAACTTGTCGGTTTTTCAAACCATTCATCACAACTGTCAGACACGGCAGCATCATGGGGTCTTGTTACAAAGAATTCTTCAACACTTGTTCAACCTTTGGACGAAGACCTACTTCGACTAGTGGATGGTACCACTATGACCCCGCCTCCATCTGCTTCACGTCACCTCACTACAGTATATAAGCCACGTCTACGGCCCTATGCTGTACATTCTACAAGATTGATGGACTGAACACATCGACTCCAGGTTGAGGGACTGATTACCTCATTCTCCTCCTCTCCTTACGCCTTCCTCTTTGTATTGGACTGATGAAGCCACTGTGTGGCGAAACGTTTCCTGAATAAAGATTCCCATATGCTGCATAAGTGTCTCAATCTTCAACTTGTCGGTTTTTCAAACCATTCATCACAACTGTCAGACACGGCAGCATCATGGGGTCTTGTTACAAAGAATTCTTCAACACTTGTTCAACCTTTGGACGAAGACCTACTTCGACTAGTGGATGGTACCACTATGACCCCGCCTCCATCTGCTTCACGTCACCTCACTACAGTATATAAGCCACGTCTACGGCCCTATGCTGTACATTCTACAAGATTGATGGACTGAACACATCGACTCCAGGTTGAGGGACTGATTACCTCATTCTCCTCCTCTCCTTACGTCTCTCTTTTATGTTCGGGTTATTTGTGTATTGTACCAGTCACGGTATTGTGCCTTTTTTTTGTTATTCGTGAGTCTTACTCCCCAACCATCGCAGTCGACAGTTGTGTTGGCACTATGTCCTGGGGGTGTGTAGACGTGGACTGACTGGTAAACCCTGGTGAAGAGTGTAGACATGAACTACCTGGTAAACCCTGGTGAAGAGTGTAGACATGAACTACCTGGTAAACCCTGGTGAAGAGTGTAGACATGAACTACCTGGTAAACCCTGATGAAGAGTGTAGACATGAACTACCTGGTAAACCCTGATGAAGAGTGTAGACATGAACTACCTGGTAAACCCTAGTGAAGAGTGTAGACATGAACTACCTGGTATAGATAAGAGAACTTAACAATTTGAACATCCCAGAAAATGTAGAAATCACCCTGGTAACTAGGTGGATTAAAGCCATGTGAGAATCACCCTGGTAACTAGGTGGATTAAAGCCATGTGAGAATCACCCTGGTAACTAGGTGGATTAAAGCCATGTGAGAATCACCCTGGTAACTAGGTGGATTAAAGCCATGTGAGAATCACCCTGGTAACTAGGTGGATTAAAGCCATGTGAGAATCACCCTGGTAACTAGGTGGATTAAAGCCATGTGAGAATCACCCTGGTAACTAGGTGGATTAAAGCCATGTGAGAATCACCCTGGTAACTAGGTGGATTAAAGCCATGTGAGAATCACCCTGGTAACTAGGTGGATTAAAGCCATGTGAGAATCACCCTGGTAACTAGGTGGATTAAAGCCATGTGAGAATCACCCTGGTAACTAGGTGGATTAAAGCCATGTGAGAATCACCCTGGTAACTAGGTGGATTAAAGCCATGTGAGAATCACCCTGGTAACTAGGTGGATTAAAGCCATGTGAGAATCACCCTGGTAACTAGGTGGATTAAAGCCATGTGAGAATCACCCTGGTAACTAGGTGGATTAAAGCCATGTGAGAATCAGCCTGGACGTCATGACCACACTCACACAGCCATCAGGGATTTTTTTAGTATTAGTAGTCAGAGAAAAATGGCATAAAATAGTGAGAATGTGTCAGCACTTGGGACCATGTTGGACTGGAAACACATTATTATATTATAATCAAGGGGAAGCGCTAAACCCGGAGGATTATACAGCGCCGGGGGGGGGGATGTGGAAGGCATTCAGGCTTAATTCGGGGAACTGGAGCACAGATCCAATTCCCTAAATCAAGAGCCCCTCACCAACATCAAGGAACCTTCCTTGAGGGGACTGGAAACACAACCAGTGATGAACTCGGAGCAACAGTTGTTACTGAGACCATCACATAAAATACCTATCACAGGAACAAATAAAATAACATTCCTACCAGTAATCGTACAAGGTCTTAAACCAAGTAACAACAACAACGTCCATCTATTATTATGTTTACAGCTTTTATCGAGACCCAGGTATAAGACTACCATGACAGTGAAATATGAATGTCTGGATACAATCCTCTTAGGTGTGACCGAAACAATAGACAACAACAGGAGGATCTGTGGGTCAAAGAATCGTTCATATACAATGAGTTACTTAACATTACAAACGATGTAGTTGAAGGTCTGGTGGTCAAAACTGAAAAATCAGAATCTCGTTTTTGTACTCGTATATAAGATGCCAGATGTAACTTCCCAGCAGTTTGAAGACATAAGATTTGTTGGGAATTTTGACCCGGAGGGTTAGCCACTTAGGATGACCCATAAAAGTATGCTTGTCATCGAGGACTGTCTGTCTATTTCCACTGTGGTCCTTAAAATCATGTCCCCAGGATGCGACCCCCACCTACTTACTGCTAGGTGAACAGGGACAGCAGGTGTAAGGAAACACACTCAATGTTTCCACCCCGTGCCAGGGATCGGGCCAAGGACACCAAGTATGTGAGGCAAAAGCACTGCCAACCAGGCTACGGGACACCTATTACAAATCAGTGGTGACCTGTACTTGAGTGGTGACCTGTACTTAGCTCAGTGGTGGCCTGTACTTAGCTCTGTGAAAACTTGTCTCTGTGCTCTCTGTGAATCTGAACCAAGCTGTACTCTTTTGAGCTGCAGTTAGAATGATAACAAATTCTCACTATAGGCAGCACACTCCACCAATATTCAATACACTAAACCTATTCACCATACAAAACATTCATACTTATTACTGCACCTATTACATACATAGAACACTTAACTCTGATATTAACCCTCCCCTCAAACATCTCCTTGCCAACCTCAACAGAACACATGACCATAACACAAGGCACAGATCACTCTTTGATGTTCCTCGTGTCCATCTCACACTATGCAAAAACTCAATGCACATAAAAGGCCCTAAAATCTGGAACTCATTACCTGTAAATATAAAAGAAACACTACCTGTTTATAAATTCAAGTCTCTTCTCAAAGATCACTTACTCACCCAAAACCAAATAAATACTGAATAACTGAACCTTATAAATTGTATATCTTAAATGTTTCTCACAATTATATCACATAAATGTTAAACCTAAAACCCAATCTAACTTTATTATTTTTTAAATACACTACCTAACAGAATACTCCATTCTACTGAATGTACAACAATGCATACAACCATATGACCTGTCTTTGTAATACTCACTTGTGCTTTATAGTAATCTGTTTACATTAAAGTTTTATCACCGATGTCATCATTGCTTAGTTCATCTTAAGTTAATTTTAAGCCAGCCCGTAATGCTATGCATAGTATAAGTGGCTTTGGCATACTGCTCTTTTCTGTATTTTTTGTACCTCTGTATGTGTGCACAAATTTTTAAATAAATAAATAAAATAAATAAATAAACTCTACCAGCAGCTAAAAGAGGAGCTTAGGGTTGCTAAGTTCGAAGTACGGCGATTGACGGAGGAAAAGAAGAGGATTCGTAGTAATCCTCCTGTTGTTAGTCCTCAGGTCAAGAGGGGAACCTGGTCAGTGGCCGGGCAACAAGGAACGAAGCTGAAGATCAAGACTGTTGGAGTGGCAGAAACCACGAAGAACCAGAAGACTACTGTGGAAACTTCCAACCCATTTTTGGTGCTACCTGACGAATGTGGGTTGTCTACTGGAAACTTCGCCAGTGAAAGTAAGAACATGTTTTTGTTGGGGACAGACAGGTTAAGTTTGTGGATAGGGCTTTTTGTCTTAGGGACAGAAAGAGGAGGCAGAGGGTATGTTTTCCTCGGGCTGGGATGGGGAATATTGTTAGCCGTCTAGACTATATCATGAAAGTTAATGGGAGCAATCCTATTATCTGCCTCAGTGCGAGAGGCAACGATATTGGCAGACGTAGGAGTGAGGATCTGATTAGCAGGTATAGGACAGCAACATAGATAATCAGGAAGGGTGGGAACCCTGTGATATGATGCATTTTGCCCAGGAGAGGAATTGGAAATGAATGGTTGTTCAGGGCAATTGGTGTCAATTGCTGGCTGGACAGACACTGTAAGGAAAATTTGGTAACATTAACATTCATAGACAACTGGGACTTCTTCGATGGCAGCAATGACATGTATGCCAGGGATGGGATTCACTTATCCAGGTTTGGGGTGGGAGCACTGGCCAACGCAGTTGAGGGAGCAGTTAGATCTTTAAACTAGAAATAGATAGTGGTATGGGTTTTTGTGGAAAATCAATGAATTCTCAGTGTAACGATAGTGTGAGTTTTAGGGAAACCAGTTATAGGCAGAATGAAGTAGAGTTATTGGTGAATATTGGAAACCCAGTGGCACTAGGTGACAAGGACAGTAACAGGTATAGTAGAGGAACAGAAATCAGCAGGAAGAGAAAAGGAAGGGGGGAGGCTTTCTAAACATGTTTTAGTCTAATACACATAGTGCAATAAATAAGACGGACGAATTGAGATTAGTTGCAAGTGCGGGTAATATTGATGTTTTTGCCATAACTGAGACGTGGTTTAATATGAAAAATCGGGACATGCCTGTAATATACCGTCCCCCAAACTTAGATAGGGAACAAGGGAGACTACTTTGGGAGGAAATTGTTAGGGCCACAAGACACGATAACGTAGTAATTCTAGGGGACTTCAACTTTAGTCAGATTAACTGGAATTTTTTGACTGGGAATTTAGAACCTAACGACTTTTTAGAAGTAGTTCAGGACTGTTTATTGAAGAGGCTTGTGACAGAACCTACGAGGGGAAATAAACTGTTTGATTTAGTTCTGGCAAACAATGACACCCTTGTTAATAATTTAGAAGTTACAGAGGAACTCGGCGCAAGTGACCATAAATCAATTACCTTTAGCATTGATTGGAAGTATAACAGTAGGAACGACTGTCCCAGATTTTCGCTTAGCAGATTACAATTGGCTTAGAGAACACTTATCATCGGTTGACTGGGGTAACGAAGAGAGCTATCAATCTGACAGCCTTCCAAACACTATACATGCTGCCCAAAGAACGTTTATCCCGTATAAAGAAATTAGATCGAATAGAAATGACCCAAAATGGATGAATAATAGGCTCAAATATCTTTTAGGGCAGAAGAAAGGAATTTATAGGCGCATCAAAAGAGGTGAGGGTCATCTTATGAATCAGTATATTGACAATAAGAGGAACGTTAAAAAGGGAATAAGAAAAGCTAAACGAGACTACGAAGTTAAAGTTGCTAGGGATTCGAAAACTAACCGAAAAGGGTTTTTCCATATTTATAGAACAAAAGTTAGAGATAAGATTGGTCCCCTTAAAAATAACTGGGCATCCAACTGACAAGGAGAATGAAATGTTCTCGATTTTCAATAATTATTTTCTCTTGGTTTTCACACGGGAAGACACTAACAATATCCCAGAAATTAATTTTATAGTGGGCCTAAAGAAGATAATTTATGTAATATCACAGTCACTAGTGAAATGGTTATGAAACAAGTAGACAGACTGAAACAAAATAAATCGCTGGGTCCTAATGAGCTTTTGTCAAGGGTTCTTAAGAAATGCAAAATGGAACTCTGTGAACCATTAATTAATATTTTTAATTTATCTCTTCAAACAGGTGTAGTGTCTGATATGTGGAAGATGGCTAATGTAATTCCTATTTTTAAAGCAAGGAACAAGTCGTTACCGTCAAATTACCTCCCAATAAACCTGACCTCAATTGTAGGCAAATTACTAGAGTCAGTTATAGGTGATATTATAAGAAGCCATCTGGGTAAGCACAGCTTGATTAATGATACTCAGTATGGATTCACGAGAGGCCGTTCCTGTCTAACTAATTTATTAACCTTCTTCAGTAAAGCTTTTGAGGCTGTTGATCATGATAAAGAATTTGATATTGTTTATTTAGATTTTAGTAAGGCTTTTGATAGGGTACCACACCAAAGACTGTTAAAGAAAGTGGCAGCTCATGGCATTGGGGGAAAAGTTTTGTCATGGATAGAGTCATGGCTCACAGACAGGAAGCAGAGTGTCCATAAATGGGGTTAAATCCGAGTGGGGATCTGTAACAAGTGGCGTTCCACAGGGATCAGTCTTAGGCCCGTTGTTGTTTATAATATATATCAATGACCTTGATGAGGCAATTACTACTGATATGAGCAAATTCGCCGATGACGCAAAGATAGGTAGGATAACTGACTCAAACGTAGATGTCATGGAACTTCAGGAGAATTTAGACAAACTCAATTCATGGTCATAAAAGTGGCAGATGCAGTTCAGTATAGATAAATGCAAGGTTCTGAAGCTCGTGAGTATCCATAACCCCAGCACATATAAGTTAAATAATCTTAAACCAAGACAGCAATGCCTAAGCGTACGTAATAAGGCAAATAGATTACTGGGATTTATATCAAGAAGTGTAAGCAACAGAAGTCCAGAGGTTATACTACAGCTTTATACATCATTAGTAAATCCTCACCTAGATTATGCAGCTCAGTTCTGGTCTCCATATTACAGAATGGACATAAATTCGTTAGAAAACATTCAGCGTAGAATGACTAAATTAATACATAGCATTAGAAATCTTCCTTATGAAGAAAGATTGAAGACTCTTAAGTTACATTCACTTGTTAAACGAAGAATGAGGGGAGACCTGATCGAAGTGTATAAGTGGAAGATAGGTATTAATAAAGGGAATATAAATAAGGTCTTGAAGATATCTCTCCAAGAAAGAACCCGCAATAATGGATTCAAATTAGACAAGTTTAGATTTAGAAAGGATGTAGGAAAGTATTAGTTTGGAAATAGGGTAGTTGATGAGTGGAACAGTCTGCCTAGTAGGATTATTGAAGCTAAAACCTTGGGTAGTTTCAAATTTAGGTTGGATAAATGCACGAGTGAGAGGGGAAGGATTTGAGTGGGACTTGCATATGAGTGGATAGAATTATCAAAGCTTATTTCTTGGGTGGCATTGAAAATTGGGTTGGGCAAATATCTTGTTAGTAGGATGGATTGTAAAGGACCTGCCTAGTATGGGCCAACAGGCCTGCTGCAGTGTTCCTCCTTTCTTATGTTCTTATGAAGATGTTGCCCATGTGTCTGATTCTTCATCTTTTCGGTACTTTACACCATTCATGTAGAGGGTTGATGGTGTTGTAGCTGGAGACAGTATAAAACAAAGACATCAGTTACTCCGCCTTGATCAACATCATCACCATCGTACTGGATGGGTCGTAAAATCTATTTCTCACGGTCTTAAAGATTTGTCATTGAAACTTTCTGGAAATATTATATCACAAGCTATTTCATAAATCTTCAATATTTCCTCATATATGAAGTCAGGACTGTAAATACGTAGAGTTCACAAGAACATGGAGAGGAACACAGTCATCTGATGACGCTCAGAAGACAATAATGATGCTGAGAAGACAATAATGATGCTGAGAAGACAATAATGATGCTGAGAAGACAATAATGATGCTGAGAAGACAATAATGAGGCTAAGAAGACAATAATGAGGCTAAGAAGACAATAATGAGGCTAAGAAGACAATAATGAGGCTAAGAAGACAATAATGAGGCTAAGAAGACAATAATGATGCTGAGAAGACAATAATGATGCTGAGAAGACAATAATGATGCTGAGAAGACAATAATGATGCTGAGAAGACAATAATGATGCTGAGAAGACAATAATAAGGCTAAGAAAACAATAATGAGGCTAAGAAGACAATAATGATGCTGAGAAGACAATAATGATGCTGAGAAGTCAATAATGATGCTGAGAAGACAATAATGATGCTGAGAAGTCAATAATAAGGCTAAGAAAACAATAACGAGGCTAAGAAGACAATAATGATGCTGAGAAGACAATAATGATGCTGAGAAGTCAATAATGATGCTGAGAAGACAATAATGATGCTGAGAAGTCAATAATGATGCTGAGAAGACAATAATGATGCTGAGAAGTCAATAATGATACAGTAGGAGGTGTGTGATCCGCTCCTTGATGATCGACATCTCGCCCTTTATTCCTGAGCCTGTGAGAAACAGCTCACATCTCGCCCTGCAGCTCTGAGCTTGTGAGCAAAAACTCGCATCTTCCTCTGATCTGACCACAAACAAACTGTCAGACTACAAATGGTTTTTAATTCAGAAGTGAATGTTGTCTAGTGTGGCCGAGGCAGTCATCTCTACCTCCAACCTTCCTCAAGGCAAATACATACACAAATACGTATTCATATACATATACATTACAAAAAAATATGCACATACAATCACATATACAAATACATACACATACAGATACATATTTACACACATACAAATATATATACAAATACATACATATTCACATACAGATACACACACAAACACATATACAAATACATACATACAAATACATACATACAAATACATATACAAATCATTATTTCTTAGTGGGGTACAAAATAACGTTGAGTGGGTATAACAAAACACTGGTGGGCACACAGCACCTCGCTGGTATCTTCGGTATTTCTGCCAAAATTCTTCTTACGAAGTGAGTGCAATTTTTTAAAGGCTTCGCAATTTTTTTATATATATTTTTAAAATTTTTGAGGTAATTTCTTACAGGAAATTTCCGTTTCTGATTGTCAGTGTATCTGATTGTGTCAGTGTATCTGATTGTCAGTGTATCTGATTGTGTCAGTGTATCTGATTGTGTCAGTGTATCTGATTGTGTCAGTGTATCTGATTGTCAGTGCATCTGATTGTGTCAGTGTATCTGATTGTGTCAGTGTATCTGATTGTGTCAGTGTATCTGATTGTGTCAGTGTATCTGATTGTGTCAGTGTATCTGATTGTCAGTGTATCTGATTGTGTCAGTGTATCTGATTGTGTCAGTGTATCTGATTGTCAGTGTATCTGATTGTGTCAGTGTATCTGATTGTCAGTGCATCTGATTGTGTCAGTGTATCTGATTGTCAGTGTATCTGATTGCGTCAGTGTATCTGATTGTCAGTGTATCTGATTGTGTCAGTGTATCTGATTGTTAGTGTATCTGATTGTGTCAGTGTATCTGATTGTGTCAGTGTATCTGATTGTGTCAGTGTATCTGATTGTGTCAGTGTATCTGATTGTCAGTGTATCTGATTGTGTCAGTGTATCTGATTGTGTCAGTGTATCTGATTGTCAGTGTATCTGATTGTCAGTGCATCTGATTGTGTCAGTGTATCTGATTGTCAGTGTATCTGATTGTGTCAGTGTATCTGATTGTGTCAGTGTATCTGATTGTCAGTGTATCTGATTGTGTCAGTGTATCTGATTGTGTCAGTGTATCTGATTGTCAGTGTATCTGATTGTGTCAGTGTATCTGATTGCCAGTGTATCTGATTGTGTCAGTGTATCTGATTGTGTCAGTGTATCTGATTGTATCAGTGTATCTGATTGTCAGTGTATCTGATTGTGTCAGTGTATCTGATTGCCAGTGTATCTGATTGTGTCAGTGTATCTGATTGTGTCAGTGTATCTGATTGTCAGTGTATCTGATTGTGTCAGTGTATCTGATTGCCAGTGTATCTGAGTGTCAGTGTATCTGATTGTGTCAGTGTATCTGATTGTGTCAGTGTATCTGATTGTGTCAGTGTATCTGATTGTGTCAGTGTATCTGATTGCCAGTGTATCTGATTGTGTGAGTGTATCTGAGTGTCAGTGTATCTGATTGTGTCAGTGTATCTGATTGCCAGTGTATCTGAGTGTCAGTGTATCTGGGGAATATATCTGGAGAGGGGGGTTCCGGGGGTCAACGCCCCCCTGCTCGGTCCATGATAAAATTTTCCATTAAAGACATTCGTAAAAATATTATTTGTTTGCATTAATTATTACGCTGCCGTATTTTGTATTTAATTTACGAAAGCCACGCTAACATTATTATTATTATTATTATTATTATTATTATTATTATTATTATATTACTATCATTATTATTACTATTATTATATTACTATCATTATTATTATTATTATTATTATTATTATTATTATTATTATTATTATTATTATCATCATCATTTTTATTAGTTTTATTAAGAAATTTTAGAAATTAGATATATCTAAGAACTATTAATAACAAGAACAAGAATATCTTATTATCATAGAGACCTGAAGGCTCAAGTATTTCCTCCCACAAATATTACTCACCTCTCGTTAGTTTGTGTTATTGTAATGCTATTAACTTTCTACATTCTTTATAATAAGAAGTAATATTGTCTTCCTTCGTTGTATCACAATGTTCAATGTTATGGTCAATAAAGCAAGGTTTTATTGGTCAAGTATGACAGCGGTGGTCCCTTGTTTCACCGGCTTCAAGTTAGTTACGGAATGTAATTACTGGGGTATCTCTGTGACCTGAACCAGCAGGTGTGTTGTTACTACCACCACCACTACCAGTACCACCATTACCAGTACCATCACTACCAGTACCACCACTACCAGTACCACCACTACCAGTACCATCACTACCAGCACCACCACCGCCATTACTACTACCCCTAACAATACCACCACCACTGCCAGTACCACCACTACCAGTACCATCACTACCACTACCATCACTACCAGTACCACCACTACCAGTACCACCATTACCAGTACCATCACTACCAGTACCATCACTACCAGCACCACCACCGCCATTACTACTACCCCTAACAATACCACCACCACTGCCAGTACCACCACTACCAGTACCATCACTACCAGTACCATCACTACCAGTACCACCACTACCAGTACCACCATTACCAGTACCATCACTACCAGTACCATCACTACCAGCACCACCACCGCCATTACTACTACCCCTAACAATACCACCACCACTGCCAGTACCACCACTACCAGTACCATCACTACCAGTACCATCACTACCAGTACCACCACTACCAGTACCACCATTACCAGTACCATCACTACCAGTACCATCACTACCAGCACCACCACCGCCATTACTACTACCCCTAACAATACCACCACCACTGCCAGTACCACCAACTACCAGTACCATCATCTACCAGTACCATCACTACCAGTACCATCACTACCAGTACCACCACTACCAGTACCACCATTACCAGTACCATCACTACCAGTACCATCACTACCAGCACCACCACCGCCATTACTACTACCTAACAATACCACCACCACTGCCAGTACCACCACTACCAGTACCATCACTACCAGTACCATCACTACCAGTACCACCACTACCAGTACCACCATTACCAGTACCATCACTACCAGTACCATCACTACCAGCACCACCACCGCCATTACTACTACCCCTAACAATACCACCACCACTGCCAGTACCACCACTACCAGTACCATCACTACCAGTACCATCACTACCAGTACCACCACTACCAGTACCACCATTACCAGTACCATCACTACCAGTACCATCACTACCAGCACCACCACCGCCATTACTACTACCCCTAACAATACCACCACCACTGCCAGTACCACCACTACCAGTACCATCACTACCAGTACCATCACTACCAGTACCATCACTACCAGTACCACCACTACCAGTACCACCATTACCAGTACCATCACTACCAGTACCATCACTACCAGCACCCACCACCGCCATTACTACTACCCCTAACAATACCACACACCACTGCCAGTACCACCACTACCAGTACCATCACTACCAGTACCATCACTACCAGTACCATCACTACCAGTACCACCACTACCAGTACCATCACTACCAGTACCATCACTACCAGTACCATCACTACCAGTACCATCACTACCAGTACCACCACTACCAGTACCATCACTACCAGTACCACCTACACTACTGCCAGTAGTACCACTACCAGCACCACCACCATCACCACCACTACCACCACCACCACTACCCCACCACCACCACACCACCACCACCACCACTACCTCCACCACCACCACCACCACCTACACTACCACTACCACCACACCACCACCACCACCACCACTACCACCACCATTACCACTACCACCACTACCACTACCACCACCACCACCACCACCACCACCTCCATCAGAGGTACACTAAGAACGGGTTGTAGTACCGGACCGTAAGTCAACAAACATAAACATCCATAAGAATAAATTCAAACACAAACACCAAGGGTAGTTTTTTTAGGGGGGGCGTACATCCCTACATCAGCATTTGCAATATGTAAGTTTTCAAGAAAACTTTCTAGATATACCTTCTCTACTAAGAATTTTACAATTAAAGATGTATTTAAAAAACCTGATACATTAAAAAATGATTAAGAATTTCCCCAAAAATGCTGGTGGTTGTGTGTGCAGGATTCCTTGTAAAAAATGCTATAAAATTTATTATGGTCAAACTGGAAAAAGTCATGAACTAAGATTACAGTATCATAAATATAACAGTGGAACTGGACAAGAGTCTAATGCTCTGTTTAATCATGTGAGATATTTTAACCATCCAATTGATTTTCAAAAGGCAGAGAAAATTGTATCCAGCAGATCCATGGTTGAGAGAAATATTATCGAGACAAAGTTTCGTATAAAATTGTAACGATTTCAATATGAATGTAAGCTCAGGGTTATGTAAATTAGATCCTTTTAGCGTGTTGGGTCGTGTGTGAGGTCATATGTAAGGTCATATATCAGCCTTGTAAGTCTTCTGTTGTCCTATTATTTTTACTATTCCTTGATAATGTGAGAAATCGCGAAAGCGCTTGGAATTTCGTTTTTTCACCGTGGATACATTAATATGTGTACTGCTCGTGAAGACTGGTATTCCAGAGGGGAGGAGAATGACATTAATCCTGGAGCTTCCATGGCCACGTATGTGCTGGCATCAAGGGTGACATGTCCAGTTTGAAGCACTGATGGCCGAGTGCTCTAAGACGTCTCGGAATTTTGATGGGCTTCTCGCGAAGCGTGCTAAAATATCCTGGGTCCGAGTCCCTGCTCAAGCTTAATGAATTTCAAAATTAATATGACTGTTTAACAGAAAGTTATCTGAGTTTCTGTAGGTCACTTCCTAGGCCTATCATACCTCATCCCCATAACACTGTCAGAGAGGGAAGATTGTAGAGTCTGAATATATTTTCTCCTCTCAAAAGAACCAGGTTCCTTATGTCTCATGCTCCCCCGAATGCAGTGGCTAGACTTCTTGTCTGTGTGAAGAATGTTTCTCTTGTGTATGCAGTCCCCGTTAAACAAAAGTCACTGTCAGAGTCCTCCAGGATTCTATAGTAATGAGAAACAACTCACATCTTCTTCCTTGATGAGTAACATCTCACCCTGTAGCACTGAGCTCGGGAGAAACAACTCACATCTTCCCGGTCCTTGACGAGTAACATCTCACCCTGTAGCTCTGAGCTCGGAGAAGAAACAACTCACATCTTCCCGGTCCTTGACGAGTAACATCTCACCCTGTAGCTCTGAGCTCGGGAGAAACAACTCACATCTTCCCGGTCCTTGACGAGTAACATCTCACCCTGTAGCTCTGAGCTCGGGAGAAACAACTCACAACTTCCCGGTCCTTGATGAGTAACATCTCACCCTGTAGCACTGAGCTCGGGAGAAACAACTCACATCTTCCCGGTCCTTGACGAGTAACATCTCACCTGTAGCTCTGAGCTCGGGAGAATAAACTCACATTTCCGGTCCTTGACGAGTAACATCTCACCCTGTAGCTCTGAGCTCGGGAGAAACAACTCACATCTTCCCGGTCCTTGACGAGTAACATCTCACCCTGTAGCTCTGAGCTCGGGAGAAACAACTCACAACTTCCCGGTCCTTGATGAGTAACATCTCACCCTGTAGCTCTGAGCTCGGGAGAAACAACCCACATCTTCCCGGTCACTGTAGAGCAACTCCGCTCATTGGAGGGTGACCCCATACCCAGACACTCTCTGGATCACTACTCTAGGGTTACACAGTACTCTTGAAGAGACAAAATAAAGATTAATTACATACATAAATACACAGTATTGTCACCTTAATGAAAAGAGACAAGAAAAATGGTTGCCCTATTAAAATTATTTGACTTTTCTGTAAACAAATTACACAAGAGACAAAAAATCTGGCCACTTAAATTACTTTACCTTAACAGTAATGTTAAGAACGATTCAAAGAATTAACAATTACATGGCCATTAATGTAGTGAACCGTAATATTAAAAGTTACGAACTTAAAGCCAACCTCATAATTCTAGCATTCTTGGACTTCATACTATTAAAGAAAGTTATCGGGGTTGTGATGAGTGTAAATATTACCAAGACACGAGGTGCTTTAATATACCTGAGACTTCAGAGCTAAAACTAAGTTCTATATACATAGGCATTGAAAATTTGTCAGTTACCTGGGCAGATCATGGACACACTAGTTTTATATTGAAAAATAATACTGCATTAAATTTCACAAGTTTAACTTAAAAGAAGTGAAAGTTAAAACTCTGGACAATTTACCACTATTATTAGGCTCTAGAATTTTAAAAAGTTGAGCTCTAGCTCTTCTGGATCCCAGAGAGGCCCACAATTTTTATGTATTTTTACCTGCACCATTGCAATGGATTCCACGATGGGAATCACACTGAGAGACCTGTATAAAGGCCATAATAAGATAAGATAAGATAAGATAAGATTTCGTTCGGATTTTTAACCCCGGAGGGTTAGTCACCCAGGATAACCCAAGAAAGTCAGTGCGTCATCGAGGACTGTCTAACTTATTTCCATTGGGGTCCTTAATCTTGTCCCCCAGGATGCGACCCACACCAGTCGACTAACACCCAGGTACCTATTTGCTGCTAGGTGAACAGGACAACAGGTGTAAGGAAACGTGTCGAAATGTTTCCACCCGCCGGGAATCGAACCCGGGCCCTCCGTGTGTGAAGCGGGAGCTTTAGCCACCAGGCCACCGGGCCACCAATAAGAGAGTTAATATTTAAAATTCATAAAAATACTTCACTACCAAGGATGAACCCGAGTACTTAAACCTCGAGACATGTACAGGAAGATGAATCAGTAAACATTAACACTTAGAAATGATTTACTACATTAGTGGATTTATGTAGCTAAATACATTAAGACCTAGATGTATTGGGAATTTACACAGCCCAATATCAGTTTAAACTGTATCTAATTATGATACACTACAGTTTAGGGTTTGAAGCCAATCAAACGAGGCATTCTCTAGTTATTCATGGAAAACAATTTGCTTAATAAAAATTGATAAAGTACGAAATCAATGTGAACCTTTCTTAGTGGAAGACCTACCAACACTGATAATTTGAAGTTGATCAGAAAAGGCACTCTCGAGTTATTGGTCAGAATACTACAATTCTAAATTCATTATGTTAGGAAAGTGGCAAATTTGCATCTCCAAAACCATAACTTCTTGAGTGCCATCTTGTTTGCATGGCACATCTGTTTTTAAAGACTGAAACTAATAACTAGAAGAACTCACAGGTAAGGACCCACAAGGGGTGAGGGGGGAAAGTGGGGACAGATGAAGACTAGGTGGAGGAGAGAAAGAGGCTACATAAGATATACCCTAGTTATTTCAGAGAAAAAAGACACCCATTTTAAAAATAAAGTTAACAAATTGGCGCCTACACACTCCAATAAAAATCTCACCCTTCTCAGTAGGATACACCAACAGTGTAAGTCTGAAACCCATCACAACGGACTATCTCACTGGAAGTACATCTGGGGATGCACATGCCAATAATTGCCTGAACCTTTCTGCACTATAGTTACAGTGCACGAACACTGACAGCTTAAAACCAATCGGATAAGGCATTCTCATGTTATAAACGATAACCTGGGAGGAAGGAGAAAGGAAAAAAAAATAGGCAAGCACTTTATTTCTGTATTAATGTTGGCAAAATTACTGACAATATGTAATTATTTCTATAAGTGGCGTACAGTGTACAACTGACAATGGAGTAATTGACATGAATAGACTCCTTTATAAAACGCTCCTTGTTACGCCAAGAATTTGGAAGTCTTAAAACTAACTTATAATTACTAGAAAATGAGACAAATATAGTAGATTACTAGAATGCGATGGTTGACTATATTTGGCATTAAGTACTGTAACAGTTTGGTATATGCACTGGTACAACATTTGCATCATGGAATACAGAGGTAGAAGACATATTCGGTTATTACATATATTGAAACAGATGGGTGATAGTGTGAACATCAGTATGGCTGATAATATGATTTGAATCAAAAAGTTACTAATGATACATCTGGCTAAAACATAATTTATAAATCTGTGTCTGGCTTCGTACAGAAGTATGTTACGTTCAGATCTCAGGCAAAACAGAGCATGTAATGAAGATAAGGAGTCAGAAACAAGTGAATGAAGTAGAAACATGCATAAGCTTGAGGGCAATAAGTATGGGTAACAGTTATGTGTGTCAAGTGAAACACTAGTCATTAATTTTAATACATCATTGTATTATAGTTTCGTCAAGCTGGATTATAATAACAGCACTAATAAATAACAAAAAAGGCACAATACCGTGACTGGAACGATACACAAATAACCCGCACATAAAAGAGAGAAGCTTACGACGACGTTTCGGTCCGACTTGGACCATTGACAAAGTCATACTAACCAGAGGTGGAGCAGGACGGCTATATATAGGCTATATATATACTACTACCACCACCTCTTCCTGCCTATATATAGCCGTCCTGCTCCACCTCTGGTTAGTATGACTTTGTCAATGGTCCAAGTCGGACCGAAACGTCGTCGTAAGCTTCTCTCTTTTATGTGCGGGTCATTTGTGTATAATAACAGCACTTCTCGTTCTCCCACTGTCAAAGTTAAAGGAATCATTAGCGTAGATGGTTTTCCTGTTACCTCACAATATTTCCTGCAAGGGCAATGGGATGAAGTAGTCAATACGGCTTGAGCAATGGTGGGCCTTAACAACCCCAATCACCAAAATAAAAAACAACAGAGGTAGTCTCTGCTGGGCCTTAGGCGAAGTGGTTAACCCGCTCTACTTGGGAACTTTTTCTTAATCTTTCTACTTGTAAAGGGAACGCCAGTTCACTTTTTATTTCATCGCTCATCTTTGGTTAGTTGTGCCGCCTGAGCGGTTAGTTAATTGTGTGTTTCATGCTCATCCTCTGACCAACAGCGCAAAAAAAACAATAAACAGGATTACAGAGGTCACAATGGGTCTTTACCATATTCCACTGGGTACTGTTGCATCACAAAATTATATTTTACAGTCATTTCATATATTGGAATTTCTTCATATAGCTAATGCAATACAATACAAAGTTACAGTCTCAAGAACATTTAAGTATCGTATCTTATTATCACTAGGTTGTAGGTTGGTAGACAGCAACCACCCAGGGAGGTACTACCGTCCTGCCAAGTGAGTGTAAAACGAAAACCTGTAATTGTTTTATATGGCGGTAGGATTGCTGGTGTCTTTTTTCTGTCTCACAGACATGCAAGATTTCAGGTACGTCTTGCTACTTCTACTTACACTTAGGTCACACTACACATACATGTACAAGCATATATATACACACCCCTCTGGGTTTTCTTCTATTTTCTTACTAGTTCTTGTTCTTGTTTATTTCCTCTTATCTCCATGGGAAACTGGAACAGAATTCTTCCTCCGTAAGCCATACGTGTTGTAAGAGGCGACTAAAATGCCGGGAGCAAGGGGCTAGTAACTCCTTCTCATGTATACATTACTACAGTTAAAAAGAGAACTTATATTTTTCTTTTTGGGTCACCCTGCCTCAGTGGGATCGGCCGGTGCGTTGAAAGAAGATCTTATTATCAATAATTAAGTTTATTTAGGCACAGGTTCACATAGGTTCAGTTATCATACATAGTGTAAATTACCTAGGATAATCCCCCCAAAAATCAAAGTGACTTATTTCTGTTAGTCATTTTAGAGTTGCAGTCTCTAAGACTGCTTCATTCATCTAGTCGATGCAAAATGTGGGTAGAGTCTCAAGATTACAGATATCTTAGTATTAACAGTGGTGTGCTGCAGCGCTGTATGATTGTAATAACAATGTACAAGGTATACAGTCCTAGCTGATATCAGTGACATACTACTATATAGAAAGCCGCTTGTTATGCAGAGCATATCGGGGAAATTAGGTTAGTTTTGTCCCAGGATGCGACCCACACCAGTCGACTAACTCCCAGGTACCCATTGTACTGATGGGGAACATAGACAACCGGTGTAAAGAAACACGCCCAATGTTTCTTCCCTCGCCGGGAATCAAACTCGGACCTCGCCGTGTGAAACGAGAGCTGTAGCCACCAGGCCACGGGTTTGTCTGACTTTTTTTTTTTTTTGGTTATCCTACGTAATTTACACATATGTTACTATGTATGATAATTTGTGTGACTGTATTTATGTGTACCTGTTCCAGTATATGGCCCTGCCTCCGTTCACACTATTTTGTCATCTTCAGCTCCACACAAACCTTATTGCCAGAGATACTTATTGTCTACCTTAACAACTACCTTAACAACTACCTTAGTCTACCAGTAACAACTTGCAATCTACTAACCTGATTACTTTCTCCACAGATATGCTTAACGTTACATTTCATTATAGTGTACAATTGATTTACTAGTTCCTGTTTACTGTTGGGCGATATTTCTTCGCCGAAGCTTGGTTCAACACAACGTAAGCTGTCAGTAGCCTTTAAAGAAATAAAAATGAACATCGTCTTTACAGTCTCCTTACGATCCTCATTGGGGAGAGGAACCTTTACCTTCATTGTTATCGTCTTGGAGCTCTCATGATGAGCTACTCAAATCGTATTAAGACTAAACCTTGCAGTATACCTGGAGAGGGTTCTGGGGGGTCAACGCCTCCGCGGCCCGGTCTGTGACCAGGCCTCATGGTGGATCAGAGCCTTATCAACCAGGCTGCTACTGTTGGCCGCACGCAACTCGACGTACGAACCACAGCCCGATTGGTCAGGTACTGACTTTAGGTGCTTGTCCAGCCCCTTATGTATGCTGGGAAGCATTTGAACAGTCCTGGGCCCCTGACACTTATTGTGTTGTCTCTTATCGTACTAGTGGCACACCTGCTTTTCATTGGGGGAATGTTGCATCGTCTGCCGAGTCTTTTGCTTTTTTAGGAAGTGATTTTCGTGTGTAAGTTTGATACTAATTCCTCTAAGATTTTCCATGTGTATATAATCATATATCTCTCCCGCCTGCGTTCTAGGGAGTACAGGTTGAGGAACTTTAAGCGCTCCCAGTAATTGAGATGTTTTATCTCCGTTATGCGCGCCGTGAAGGTTCTCTGTACATTTTTTAGGTCAGCAATTTCACCTGCCTTGAAAGGTGCTGTTAGTGTGCAGCAATATTACAGATTAGATAGAACAAGCGACCTGAAGAGTGTCATCATAGACTTGGCATCCCTAGTTTTGATGCGATAGATACAATGTTGTGATCTTTGAAAGTGAGATCCTCTGACATAATAATAATAATAATAATAATAATAATAATAATAATAATAATAATAATAATAATAATTTTTGTTTTGACATGATACATAGTTGTACAAAAGAATGCAATAGTTGGGTGTACATGCCAAAACCCCCTTTGTATGCAGAGCATACATTAGTTTTTCTCTCTATTGTGTGGTTGGAATTTGTTTTATACTCCAATATAGTATTAATTTCCTCACGTTTTCCATATCGAAGTAATTGAAATTTCTCATCATTGAACTTCATATTGCTTTCTGCGGCCCGTTTAAAGATTTGGAGTCTTGCAGTGTCTTCAATGGAAGACACTGTCACACAAATTCGGGTGTCATCTGCAAATGAAGACACGGCGCTGTGGCTGACATCCTTGTCTATGTCAGATATGAGGATGAGGAACAGGATGGGAGCGAGTACTGTGCCTTGTGGCACAGAACTTTTCACAGTAGCTGCCTCAGACTTTACTCTGTTTACTACTACTTTTTGTGTTCTGTTAAGAAATTATAGATCCATCTGTCAACTTTTCCTGTTATTCTTTTATCACGCATTTTGTGGGCTATTACACCATGGTCACACTTGTCAAAGGCCTTTGCAAAATCTGTGTATACTACATCTGCATTTTTTGTCTTCTAGAGCATCCAGGACCTTGTCATAGTGGCCCAGTAGTTGGGACAGGCAGGAGCGACCTGCTCTAAATCTATCCTGCCCTGGGTTGTGTAACTGATGGGTATCTAGATGAGTGGCGATTTTGCTTCTTAGAACCCTTTCAAAGATTTAACGATATGGATATTAGCGCTTCCGTCTGTAGTTCTTTGCTATTGCTTTACTGCCACCTTCGTGAAGTGGGGCTACATATCTGTCGTTTTTAACAACTGTGGGACGACCTCTGCGTCCATGCTCCCTCTCCATAGGATGTGAAAAGCACTTGATAGGGGTTCCTTGCAGTTCTTGAAGAACACGGAGTTCCATGAGTTTCGGCCTGGGGCAGAGTGAATGGGCATGTCATTAATCGCCTTTTCGAAGTCATTTGGCGTCAGGGTAATATCAGATAGGCTTGAGTCTACCAAATTCTGTGGAACTGTGAACGACTCCTCAAAACTTGCACTGCCGTTACGGACGGTTTGCGAGTGAAGTTTAACACTATTCTGACGCTCCAGGACGCCTTCATTGTCGTGCGCAACGATGATGTTGAGGCTGAAAAGCTACTCACCTCCGCCGCCACCACCACTCTCACTGACCGAGGCTTTACTGTCATGTCCTCTCCGGCTTTAAGGGTCGAGAGGA
Organism: Cherax quadricarinatus; assembly: GCF_026875155.1. Lineage (NCBI taxonomy): Eukaryota > Metazoa > Arthropoda > Malacostraca > Decapoda > Parastacidae > Cherax > Cherax quadricarinatus. Next base: position 10,615,806 of record NC_069425.1, on the reverse strand, counting down.
CTGTCTTCCTCAAGAAAATGGGCCAATTTCATGCTTCACAACCCACTGATGACCCCAAGACCTCCATTGAAGATCAGAACTCCTGGGCTACAGTGGGGGGCATTATCAAAATCCCTATTGCTTCATCCATGTTAAAAATCACTTTTACTAATGAGACCATGGCTGTCCATGCTGTGGCTGAGGGTCTGGCCATCTATTATTACTTCATAAGCCCCAGTTATAATGAAGCAGAAAGGTACCACCATATCCCACACTGCTGGAATTGCTATTCTTGTGTGCACAGTACTAAGGACTGCTCCATTAAAGACAGGAAGTTCTACACGACATGTGGTTGTGAGGGCCACGATTTCAAGACATGCTCCGCTACTACTCCGCCAACACCAACTTGCCTGAATTGCAAGAACAATCACCACACTCTTGCTGCAAAATGTCCTACACGGCTTGAAATATTGAAAAAAAAAATCAAGAAGTAGCACAGAAGAAATCCTCTTCCAGATCTCCCACTTACGCTGCTATCGCCAAATTACAGGCTGATACCACTAAACGTCTCCAGGCTACTCAACCCTCCACCACCACCTTCATACCTGATTGTGACCCAACCAAAATTTACTACTGTATGGTGTGTGCAGAATATAGCTCTCCCTGGAACCTTCAACACCACCATTAATGAACTCTTCAGGTTGAGCAACATGCCAGAGTTTACTTTTCCTACTTCCCCACCTTCTTCAGCCATACTCAAGACCACCTCAAATACTGTCAGTGTTTCCACACCAGTAAGCTCCTCTACCACCACCACCACCTTCATGTGACGAGACTCCTCCGAATCCCACTGAGAGGCCACCATAGACTTCTTCCACCACTACTGCAATGGACCAATCAGCCAGCACCATCGATGACTCGCACTCTATATCTTCTTAGGAAGAGGAGGAAGATGTCGATGACTCCTGCACCAGTTTACCTACTTGGGACAACCTGACTTTCTACACATCTTCGAATGAGGACACCATGACCTGCACAGAACTGTACAAAGGGGTCTGTGCTGGGTCTGTTAAATTTCCTTGTGAGACTCCACACCATTTCACTCTTGCCCAAGTTCTGGAGTTCATCAAACCACTCCGTTTTACTTTTGGTAATAAAACAAAACTGTACCACCTCTCCAGAACCATTTCCAAGAAATTTGAGAACGGCTCTTCCTCAAATTCTCCACGCTAAATAACACCTACAACCGAGATGCGTCTGTTGTCCCAACCTGCCTCCTCTCCTGCGACCAAGCCTGCTGCAAGCTACCCAAAAATCAAGACTTCCACCAACTAAGAACGATGCATTCTCGTCCTCAGACTACTCCTGCTTCTCCAGTCCGCTCCACGAGCGCCCCCCTCAAGGGAGGTTCCTTGACGCTGGTGAGGGGCTCTTGATCTAGGGAATTGGATCTGTGCTCCGGGTTCCCTGAATTGAGTCTGAATACCTTCCATCCCCCCCCACATGCGCTGTATAACCCTACGGGTTTAGTGCTCCCCATAATTATAATAATAATCCACGAGCGCCTAGCTGCTAGGTTAAGCCCTGTCATTATTTCTCCTAAAGGAAACGTTTCGCCACGAGTGGCTTCTTCAGTCCTCCTTCAGTTCTCCTACTCATAACCCTCCTCTCACCAGTTACCCTTCCACTATCCCCACTTTCGCGCTCACCTCATAAGGGTCTTACCTAAACTTTCATGCCTTGGTTCCTCTGGCTGTCATGACCCATATCCCCAGCAACAACAAACCGCAGATTCTGTATAAAAGTAAGAGATAAGATTTCGTTCGGATTTTTAACCTCGGAGGGTTAGCCACCCAGGATAACCCAAGAAAGTCAGTGCGTCATCGAGGACTGTCTAACTTATTTCCATTGGGGTCCTTAATCTTGTCCCCCAGGATGCGACCCACACCAGTCGACTAACACCCAGGTACCTATTTGCTGCTAGGTGAGCAGGACAACAGGTGTAAGGAAACGTGTCGAAATGTTTCCACCCGCCGGGAATCGAACCCGGGCCCTTCGTGTGTGAAGCGGGAGCTTTAGCCACCAGGCCACCGGGCCGGGTAAGAGTTCTCAGACTTCTACACCAGCCTTCATCGAGTGTAGGCGTCTTGCTCTTGCCTGAATATTAGTCACAAATTTTCCCCATTCTCTCTGGGACACTTGTCCTCATCTTTGCCCGCCGGGCACATTGTAGGAGGGGCACCTGTCATCGACTCAATTATAGCCAGCTCCAGTTTTCCGTTCTATGATATTTCTTTAATGGTTTTGGTGGGAAGCCGGTTACTGAACTCCATTGTGGGCGTTCCGCTCTGTTGGAGCTACAGGGCTGTATGACTCTTGTGGGTTTAGCGCTTAATGTTGATTATAATAATAATCTGCTGGAGCTTGGCGAGTCCACTTTAGCTCCTCTTTCTAATAATAATAATAATAATAATAATAATAATAATAATTGGCGAGTCCACATGGTCTATTTAGAAACTTCTAGTTTCCGTTTCTATTCACGAAGGGACTACCAATGGAAATTAGTCACTTTGATTTTTTGGGTTATCCTAGGTAATCTACACATATGCTGCTATATGTAATAATCTATGTAACTGTATTCATGTATACCTGTGTAAACTTACTTCCTGATCTTTCATGGCCTGAGTCTGGTCATCACCGTCCACCGGGAAGTAGGACTCGATACTTCATAAGCTGTCACTGGCCCTTATAAGCCCAACAAGGAGACTGAGAAGAAAGATCTGTTACTTTATATATGTAACATGGATGGTTCGGTAGAAGATGCAATATTAGCAAGTTTGGCAGAGTTAGCTAGTGAAGGAAGCAGAGGCTGCTGCATCAGAGGTTGCAGGAACTCCACGTACAGGACTGATGCTGTGTACTTCACCCTGCCAGAGGATCCTCATAGGTAAGGAACCTAATAGAAATAAGTCAGCATGACTCACGAAATCGTAATGACACGACTGCAATCGTGTCATTACGATTTCGTAAGTCATGTTGACGGCATTGAGGGGACTTGAGCTAGAGTTCGTCACGGCCACGCTAGTTGGAGATTCGTCTGTAAAAACTTGCATTTGTGGTCACAGAGGTGCCTGTGCTAACTTTCCTATGGTGTAGAAATATACCTAGTTGGACGAATCTTATTGTGGCTAGCTGGTCTAGTGGCTAACGCGACGGTCTGGAGTTTTGAGACTCTGACCGCGGGTTCTATCCCCGCCCGTGGTATGGTTTAGAAATAAGTCAGTTTTGGGGTTATCCTAGGTATTTATACATATACTGCTATGTATGATAATTTATGTAACGGTATTTATGTGTAGCTGTACCTGAATAAACTACCGGGTATTGTGTACTGTGTTCCATTATTTTGATTACATAGTAAATTTGGTGAGGTATTTTAGGGTCTGAAGTTTGTTTGAGTAAAGGTATACATTCCAGTGATGGTAGATGAGTTTCTGACAGTGTTTGTCTTAAACTGTTTACAGTACTATTTTGAAGTAATCAAAGTGAACTTGGCTCCAGGTTTATAAGATAAGATTTACGGATTTTTAACCACAGGAGGGTTAGCTACCCAGGGTAACCCAAGAAAATCAGTGCGTCATCGAAGGACTGTCTGTCTTATTTCCACTGGTCCTCAGTCTTGGCTCCAGGATTCAACCCAAACTAGTCGACTAACACCCAAGTACCTACTTGCTTGCTAGATGAATGGGAGAACAGATGTAAGGAAACACACCCAATGTTTCCACACTTGCCAGGAATCAAACCACAGACACTCAGCGTGTGAAGTGAGAGCATTGCCTACCAGGCCAGGTTATAATTTTAGACACTCCATATTCAATTAAGAGCATCAGTCACTTACTGCCCTCTCTTTTAATTTCTTTCATTCTTCTGCCATGTTTTTTTTCATTAATATGTGCCCTTTTTTGTAAACATTTGCTAATAATTTCTTTATTATTTATTTTAGTTATCTCACTATCCCTGTGACAGCAAAAGACATGGCAGGAGATGCACCATTCCCCCATGAAAACCAGGGGTGTCATGATTACACTGAGAGACAACACAGTAAGTGTCAGGGGCCCAAGACTGTTCAACTGCCTCCCAGCATACATAAGGGGGATTACCAATAGACCCCTGGCTGTCTTCAAGTAGGCACTGGACAGGCATCAAAAGTCAGTACCTTACCAACTGGGCTGTGGTTCATACATCAGTTTGCATGCAGCCAGCAGTAACAGCCTGGTTGAGCAGACGCTGATCCACCATGAGGCCTGGTCTCAGACTGGGCTGCAGGGACGTTGACCCCCGAAACCCTCTCCAGGTATACTTCAGGTATAATCCTCTGACTCAATTATCTGTTTGGGATTTAAATTTATTACATATAGAATGCCTTCTTATGTAAACAATCTGAAAGTTTTATTTAGTACTATGCACACTTCCTCTTCCATTTCATTGATTTTTTTGTTTTTTGTCATTTTTAATTTAGGAAAAGGAAGACAATGGCTTGTTGAGGTTCTCCTAGACATGCACTTGACCATCATTAACGATGTTATCCAAAAGCCTCGGCTAACACTCAGATTGCATGAGGTATTACATTGCATTCTGAGATTGGTTCCTGATGCATGAATTGCCTTCAAATTCATGATCTGCTGCCATATCTACTGGATGATCAGTTTGTATTACAACAAACCCAAAACTACACAAACTGACTAATGTCATATCTTTGCTTAGGGGTGACAGGGGCCAGGAAAACATCCTTGTTTTTCCCGTTGAAATGTGTTCCACACCAGTGAATTTTAAATCCATTGTAGTGGAGTGTCGTACTTAAAATATTGGTGAAAGATTGCAAATCTAAATTAAAGCTTTTGCTATTCATTACCACAATATATTAAATTAAAACAAATTTCTGTAAAATATTTGGCTTGTGATGTATACTACTGTATACAGTATTTCACTTTGCCAGAATAATAAATATTGTTTCCTGGGTACAAGGCAATTATAATGTGTGTCTATTAAACTTGTATATACATTATGTATTCAGTTACATAAAACTTTACAGGTGTGCTGTTTGGCTGAAAATCTTGAGCAAATTTGTATCTGAAACTGATGAGAAATCTAAGATATGGATATGCTCAGATCACTTTTGTTCAAGAGATATCTCTCTTATCAATTCTCAGCCAGAACTCACACCTTCAGCAATTCCAAACATCCAAGTATATGCAAAATCTGGTAAGTATGCTTTGTTCTGAAAACTATTGTGACATTGCTTATACAGTATTACACTTTCATTATTTTTACTGTCTTTATTGTACACGTGCTGTATATCTGTTATAGTTTACAGAGCTCTTTTCCCACAGTATGTATATATATTACCAGCTGTAAGTCTGCCTGGACTGTAACTCTAAGGATATTCTATATTTTGTTCCCAAAAACCAAGTTTTTAAGAATTTACTCCCTAAGGCTGAGTTTACTTTTTATGGAAATTTGTATTAATTCATTGTTATTAAAATCCATTAATTTTTGTACTGGAATTTGAAATGGAAAGTGTAATTAAAAGATGCCTGCCAATTTTTCTTTGATAAAATAACTTATATGAAATTACAGATGGAGCAATGCCAAAACTTTCAGTGATACCCAATTTCAGGCCAGTACCAATACCAATGCTTTCTCTATATTTTATGTTTTTAAACCTATGAAAGCTGTGTTCAGTATGTACAGGGAAGGCTTGTTGTCCAATAGGTATTAAATAATACAGAGAGGTTAAATATAAAATAACTTAATTTCTCTGAGATGCCAATATTATTAGTCATTACCAATTACAGGCACGCTTAAAAGGCTTACAAATTGAAAAAAGAAAACATTAAATATTTTAATCTATTTTTTTTTTTTTTTTTTTTTTTTCAACAAGTCGGCCGTCTCCCACCGAGGCAGGGTGACCCAAAAAAAAAAGAAAGAAAATCCCCAAAAAGAAAATACTTTCATCATCATTCAACACTTTCACCACACTCACACATTATCACTGCTTTTGCAGAGATGCTCAGAATATAACAGTTTAGAAGCATATATGTATAGAGATACATATATTTATTAATCTGATGAAGGCATAATCAAAAATAATTTATGAAAATCAGTGTCTGAATAATTTCCAGGTACATATATTAAACAAACTAAAACATCCAAGACTCATTGTTGAGCTAAAGCTTGAAACAAATTTTGAATACTGAAAAATGCACATCTTTTAAAATACTGTACAGTAAATTCTTAATTTACTGGATTAATAGGGAAACAGGTGGCTGGTAATGGTGATTGGTTTGCTGTGATCATAAAAATAATAGGCAATTCTGTAACCAATAGACTTTGTGCATTATTTACAAATCAGTTGACCCAACATTTTATTCCCGTATTTCCAAAATTTTGTAGGTAGTAGATTGGCAGACAGCAACTGCCCAGGAAGGTACTACCGTCCTGCCAAGTGAGTGTAAAACGATATCCAGTAATTGTTTTACATGATGGTAGGATTGCTGGTGTCTTTTTTCTGTCTCTTAAACATGCAAGATTTCAGGTACGTCTTGCTACTTCTACTTACACTTAGGTCACGCTACACATACATGCACAAGCATATATATACACACCCTTCTGGGTTTTCTTCTATTTTCTTTCTAGTTCTTGTTCTTGTTTATTTCCTCTTATCTCCATGGGGAAGTGGAACAGAATTCTTCCTCCATAAGCCATGCTTGTTGTAAGAGGCGACTAAAATGCTGGGAGCAAGGGGCTAGTAACCCCTTCTCCTGTATAAATTACTAAATTTTAAAAGAGAAACTTTTGTTTTTCTTTTCGGGCCACCCTGCCTTGGTGGGATACGGCCGGTTTGTTGAAAAAAAAAAATTGGTTATATTGAAGGTTTACTTTTATTAACCTGGTGGCTGCCACTATTATTTACTAATCTGATATTGCCTGAATCTTCTGGAACATACCCTTCACAAATAACAAAGTTTTACTGTATTCAAATTAAAATTTTTATTTTGTTTCATGCAGTACTACACAGATAATGTAGTTTACATGTAATATACATGTAGCATTGTTTGGCACAAAAGAAAGCTACTACACAGTAAGTATGAATTACCTCCAATAAATGTATTACTTCATTTATCCATTTATTTCATGAAACAGGTAATAATCATACCATTAAAAATATTTTCTGTGTATTCAAGGTTTTGAAAGTAAGGACAGTAGATTGAGCTGGGGAGATGACCAGTTAAGTTTCACATCACAAGCAGCATCATTGCCCAAGATGAACGTGGAAACTCAGAATGCACCAAAACCACTTGAGGATTGTGTTCAACTGCTGCCGGAATCTAGTAAAGATCATTTTAGTGAGTCTGGGAAATTTTGTATTAGAAAATTAAGAGTAAAGGTGCTTGTGCATGCGATAATTCCTTCAGTGTTTCCATTTGGAAATATAACTGTATTTAAAATACAGTGGACCCCCGGTTATCATAATTAATCCATTCCCAAGAGAGTGACTAAACCCGAATCTGACGATTTCCGAATTCATTTTCCCCATAAGAAATGATGTACATAAATCCAATTAATCCGTTCCAGACACTCAAAAGTATTAAAAAAAAAATTTTTTACATGAAATATACATTTACCTACACAGAAAACAATGAGACATGCAGAATAAAACAATAATAAAATGACACTTACCTTTATTGAAGACTTGTTGATGTGTGGCATACAGGAGAAGGGGAGAGGATGGAGGAGTTAATATTGTTTGGAAGGGGAATCCCCTTCCATAAAGACTTCAGGTACCAAGTCCTTTTCTGGGGTTACTTCCCTTCTTTGTTTTTTAATGCCACTAGGACCAGCTTGAGAGTCACTGGACCCCTGTCACTCAAAAAGGTGTTCCAGAGAGGTTTGTTTCTGGCATATGTTAAGAATTGTGGCGGCGGCAGGGGAGTGTTGGGAAACAGGACACGATAGTCCTTCAATATGACACTAATATTAATTCTACAGCTTATTTATCTAGCACAATTCATCTAATATAACATACTAAACAATATTAATAACATAGAAACATGATACATACTCTAGAATGAATAAAATATGTCATGTGTCTCTCTCCTTAACTGACAAGTGTTGTATTGTTTGTTTTTGGGTGTTTAAGGGCCACTGAAAAATAAGCCTTCTATAATGGTGGTGAAGGCAGCAGCAAGAGGTGGTGGTGTTATCCAGTATCCCTATATAACTCTAACAACATTGGAGGAGTCAGTTTCGTGCTGTTCTTTTTCTGTCGATTAATTGCTTAACTTACTTGCTACAGGCTATAAAGAGCTGAGCTGTATAACCCTTGTGGTTTAGCGCTTCTTTTTGATTATAATAATATAAAGGGCTGAGAGAGAGGGGAGAATGTGCCTTCTTCAATGATTCTGTGATATGTACAATACTAAAGCAGCAGCAGTCGATAAAGGCTATAGTGCTGGCTGGCGCTATAGCCTTTATCGACTGCTGCTGCTTTAGTATTGTACATATCGCAGAATCACTGAAGAAGGCACATTCTCCCCTCTCTCTCAGCCCTTTACCAAAGGGCTGGCTGGCACTAGGAACTTTCTTGGGGCCCATGGTGGCTTATTTAGTAGTTGCAAGCACCAAAAAAATGGAATAATACGAAATGTATGAACACGTGGGATCGTGCTAACTGGCTGATAAACAATGGCACATTGAGTATTGGGCCGCTGTTACTGTGTGGATGTGTTTGGGATGAATTACTATTGCCGAACTTAATGACGATCACCAAGCCAATATTTTGACGAAAAAACATTACTATTTCTGAATGTTATGAAATCTGACAACTACAAAGTCCGGGGGTCCACTGTATCAGAAAGTAAAAGGACAACACTGGCAGAAGCAGAGGGTTGCATTATTGCATATATACTGCAGTACACTGCCAGGATAACATAACAGAACATCTTTATGAACATAGCATAATGATAGTGTTCTTAACATTTCTTTTGAATGTATTATAGTATGGTACAGCTGTCCATTGTAGGTAGTAGACTGGTAGACAGCATCCACCCAGGGAGGTACTACCGTCCTGCCAAATGCATGTGAAACGGAAACCTGTAATTATTTGACACTGGTAAAATTGCTGGTGTCTTTTCCTGATCTCATAAACACGCTAGATAACAGGTACATCTTGCTATGTCCTCTTGCATTAAGGTCACACTACACATTTATGAACATGTATATGTATACATGTCTATCAGAGTTCTCTTCTATTTTCCTAATAGTTCTTGTTTCTATTTATTTCCTTTCATCCCCATGGGAAGTGGAAAAGAATATTCCCAACGTAAGCCATGCATGTTGTAAAAGGCAACTAAAATGCTGGGAGCAAGGGAATAGTAACCCCCTGCTCCTGTATAAATTACTGTAACTAGAAAAAACTTTCATTTTCTTTTTAGGTCACCTTGCCTTGGTGGGAGATGGCTGGTGCATTGCAAAAAAAAAAAAGTCCATTGCTTTATGCATTAGATGCATACCAGATCCTTGACAAGTGTATTAAACTCAATCAGGCCATCATTACATTTACAAAAAGATACACAAACCACATATGGGAGACTGAAACTTATGACCATGTTTTGGTTTGACTTGAAGACCATTAACTAGTTAATATTGTAAGTCACACTGAAACATTATCATAAGTTTCAGTCTCCTGTGTGCGGGTTATTTGTGTATTGTTCTAGCCATGATATTGTGCCTATTTATTGTTTATGAAAGAATTTAAGGAAACTGGTTAGTCTAGACTTGAATCCAAACTGCAACAGTGCTTGCACTATTGCAGTTTGGAAAGTCATCTGAGCTGTGGTGCCAGCACTGGCAAGACAGTGATTGAATGAATGACAGTGAATGTATTTCCTCCCCCTTTTTTTTTGGAGGGGGGGGGGTCACCCAACCTCAGTGGAAATAGGCCGATTTGTTAAAAAAATCTTCAAAATGTTTTGTGAATTTCACTTATCATACTTATATATATTGTGTAACAGTTAGTTTTATCTCATAGACCACTCTGGATTTTGAACCTCCTCCTTTAAATTGAGACCTAGCTGTAGACATGGATCAGAGAAATATTTTTTTCACTATTAACCACTAATTTGAAGAGGAAACTTCAGATGCCATTCAAGTTTGTTCTGGATCATTATCAAGTCACAACTGAGAGACAATAGGAAGGAGCAGAAGGCAAGGCAAGTGAAGGAGTACTTTAATCAGTAGGATGGAATCCCTACAGTGTTTATTTTAGACTGCGTTTTTAAACCGGAATTTTTTGTAATTTTGTGTAAACTGGCCAAATTACAAACTTCTGTGCACATTATAGGGTAGTTCTGATAGTTGAGTGGGCAGTTTCTTGTGCTCAAGTAATAGAACAGAAGGATGCTCTTGAAATAGCTAAGAATTGGGTCAGATTGATCATTGGAATTGGCTTAAAAAAAATTGGGCATAATCGCCAATGTTTAAATTGCGCCAAGGCTGCCAACTTTCGACCTGCTTAATTCCATTATTGTGCCATTAAATACAAAATTTTTGGTGTCACTACCTTCAGAAAAAGATTCTCTACTATTTCAGATAGTAAATTATTATTATTTTTAAACTGCAACACTTTCAATTTCAGGGGTTGCAACAGTGACAGGGTTAAAGACTTTTGAGGATGCACCTGAAATATATGGTATGCTAAAAACATGGCTCACTTTGTTTGAGTCAATTTAGCAGTGGCATTACTAATTACTAACAGTTGAGAAAAATGTGCTATATTATGCCAAAGAAAAGAACTATAAGATATTAAAAAGTACATCTATCCCTGTCACTTTTGAAAACAATATGAATAATTTTTCATAAATTAACATATTGGCCATTTCCTGCCGAAGTAGAGTGACGGAATAAAAGAGGAAACTCGTTCATTATTCATTCAGTCACTGTTTTGCCAGAAGTGAGATTACATCATAGGTCAGATGTTCGCTCTAAACTACAACATCCCTGCCCCTCTTTTATAATATTCTTAATTGGTCTTTTCTGTTATACAGGCTCAGATGTTAAGAGAGAAAACATGATAACAATTAAGGAGGAGCCACTGCCTGAGGTAAAAGCCACTTACAACACCTTTGGGGATTCACAGGTAACGTGCGAGACAAAAGAAGTTGTATTCAAGAGAAAACGGGGTCGTCCAAGAAAAGGAGCTTCTGTTCCTCAAACAATGAAGCCTCAGACAATCACAATAAATGATTCCCAGAAATCGAGTTCTGGCCCTCATGTTGGAAAATCAACCTGTAATACAATCACAAAATCACTGGCATATGACAGCACTGAGGACCCAGGAGATGCAGAGACTGACACTGAAAGTAAATCAAAGAGGAAAAGAAGATCAAAAGTTTTAAATGATTATGTATCAGATTTTAACACTTCTGATGAGGAGGATGTAAATTTAATAAATGATTTTTCTAAGTTTACACACCAAGGTAGAGGCAGGGGTAGAGGCAGAAAAAGTGAACCCTCAGAGACATATGATGACCTTTTTAGTAACTATGTTGGAGTTTTTGGAAAGAAATTTTCATTACCGGTGAATGAAGATTTTCTAGATGATGATATACTTGAAGAAGTGAATGACATTGAAGGAAGCATTTACTCATCTTCCATATTTAATAAATCCAGTTCAATCAATGAATCCAAGCCAATACATGAGTTTGAAGATAAGGTAGAGGTGATGCTTGGTCCAGGTGGTAGGACCAAAATACAAATTGTGTATACGGGTAAGAACTCAATAGTGAATGATGAAGAAAGCCTCATCTATCATGTGATCACAACCACAGGCAAGACTACAAGTGTTACACCTCTCACAATCCCTAAGCTAACTAATGATGCAGAGTGTGAGAGTGACAACATCAACTATCCATCTACATCACAAGCAAAGTGTGAGGCAAGTGATGAAGGCAAAGCTGACACTGATTTAGAGGTGGATGGCAGCAAGCCCAGACTATCATCACGAGGAAGAAGGATCAAAAGCAAGCACATGATGAGGTAAGATTTTGTAGCCAGCTTCTGTGTTGTATTACTATTATTATTATTATTACCAGTAGACCCTCAAGATAATTATTTTTTTATTAACACAGCCATTTCCCACTGAGGCAGAGTGATCCAAAAAAGAAGAAACACTTTCATCATTACTCACACTATCACTGTCTTGCCACAGGTGTGCCTATACTACAGTTAAAAAACTGCAACATATCTCCACCCCTCCTTCATAGTGCAATCACTGTACTTCTCACCCCCAGGACTCGAGTCTGACTAAATGGTTTCCCAGAATCCCTTCATAAATATTACTTTGCTCACACTCCAACAGCACGTCAAGTCATAAAAACCATTTGCGTCCACTTGCTCTTATCTAACACGCTCATGCACTCTTGCACACAAAAACTTCATTTACTCCCTCCCTCCAACCTTTCCTAGGATGACCCCTACTCCGCCTTCCTTCCACTACAGATTTATATGAAGTATTGGTATCCGATAATGTTGACGGTACTGGTATCGGCCTAAAATTGAGTACCATAAACCCTCGATATAATGGGATATCAGTCCCATTATACCTTGGTGGGAGATGGCCAGTGTGTTAAAAGCTTATTGAAAAAATTGAGAAATTGAATGATAAGGATTCAAGCAAAATCTTTAATGGATTAAGATAATATACAGGTGTGCTTAAAACTCATGATACACAGTATGTATGAACATTGTACAATGGACCCTTGGTTTTTGTAGATCTTAGTTATCGCTGATTTCGGTTTTGGCCAACTTTTTTTCGTCAATTTTTGGCTTTAGTTTTTGTCAATTACCTCCATTTTCGTCGATCATACAGAACCTGTCCAGTCCCCAGCGTGCAGATAAAGCCACCTCCGCACGCATTCTCAGCCAGTGTAGCGTTGTTTCTGGGTCATTGAACATATCCTCCCAGGTCATGTGAAGCATTTCGTAATAATCCTTTGTTTTTGCCACTTGTTTATCATGTGTGACTGCTAAATAAGCAACCATGGCCCCCAAAGAAAGCTCCTAGTGCTAGTGCTTTGACCCTAAGAGAGTTCTCGAAGAATCACTTCAATATCTTCCGCTGCATAGGCCTTATAGATAAGGCTTGGCAGGGAGTGACTTCCAGGACGATGAACTCTGCTTGGAGAAAATTGTGGCCAGATTGTGTCCAAAAGGAAATTGCTTCACAGGAGGAGGAAGAAGAGATGGAAGAAGGTGCCTTCTTCAAAGATTAAGGAGATTTGTGCAATGTGAACTAAAGCGCATTCATTTGTGGAGGAACATCACCCTGAGAAAGCTGTCGCAATCTGTGCTGGTGACTTTTACAATGACAAGAAACAGACCTATCTGGACAGATATTTTGTGTGACAGGGATCCAGTGACTCCCAAGCTGGTCGTAGTGACAGTAAAAAACAAAGGAGGGAAGTGACCCCAGATAAGGACTTGGTACCTCGAGTCCTTATGGGGGGGAATTCCCCTTCCAAACAATAACCTATCCTCCCTCTCCCATCCTCCCTGCCTTCCTTCCAGCAACAACAGCCTTCGATAAAGGTAAGTGTCATGTTTAACCCTTTGACTGTTTCCGACGTATAAATACGTCTACGAGCCAATGTTTCTGACGTATTTATACGCACAAATTCTAGCAGCTTCAAATCAAGCGGGAAAGGCCTGGTAGGCCTACATGAGAGAGAATGGGTCTCAGTGGTTGGTGTGCACCCTGTGAAAAAAATCTGGACCCAGCGGTGCATTGTGGGAACGCCATGTTGTTAGTCCATTTTCACCATGCCTCTCGGTAAGAAGTTCCTCACTCCTCGGCGGATTGGAGGTCTTTTGTTCCCAAGTGATAGCTCTAACAGCGATGAAAATGTCAGTGACAGTGAATTCCAGGGTTTTGAAGTGAGTGTTACCGGAAAAAGTGCCCAGGATAACGTAATTAGTGATGACCCACAACCTTCCACCTCTGGTGCTGGGCCGGCTTGTTCACGTTCGCGTTCGCCTGTACCAGGACAATAGAGGAAACTATTTGGTCGTGTACAACACCCAGATGTTAGCAGTGATAGTGATAGTGATTTCAAGGTCATTGAAAGCAGTTCTAGTGACAGTGAGAGTGAATATTCCCCAGTGAAGCGGCAGTATGTACGATGTAGCATGTGGTCTGGTAGTGTTTCATATGTTGTTCCAAGGGGAAGGAGAAACTCTGGGAGCACATCCCGTGGCCCTACACCACGACCTGATAGTGAAGATGACGATATTGTAACGATGGGTATGAATGATGTGAGTGATGGAGCAGGCAGTGGTGGTGATAGTGAGGGTGGCACGGCCCATATGGTACCATCAGCGGGCCACGCTACTACCCACACTGCTGACTCTGCACAACAACCAGCCTCACCCTACCCCACACTCCCACAACCTGCACCACCACAACCTGCACCACCACAACCTGCACAACCACAACCTGCACAACCACAACCATGGTACAATATCCAGACCCCACCAGCAGACCGCATCTGGGATTGGCAGGACGGTGACGAGTTTATTCCCAGTCCCCATGACTTTGATGAAACACAAAGTGGAATAAAGCCATCTTATCCACTTGGGAACAATGCCAGTGAACTGGACTGCTTTGAGTTATTCTTCGATGAACCCCTGATGGACATCATTGTCAGGGAAACAAACACATACTGTGATTACACCATGGCAAATACAATTCTCTCACCAAAATCACGGCTACACAAGTGGAAGGAGACAACTGTGGCAGAGATGTACCTGTTTTTTGCCACAATAATGCTTATGCCACATGTGTATAAGCACACTGTCACCACATACTGGGCAACAGAACGCCTGATTTCAACTCCAGGTTTTAGTGACATTATAGGTGTCAATCGTTTCCTGATACTGTTACGTATGTTACACTTTTCAGACAAAACCAGGCCTGACAGAAGCGACAGGTTATATAAGATCAGAAATGTGTTTATGCACCTGAAACAAAAATGCTGCATGTATTTTTATCCCTTCAGGAAGCTTGTTATTGATGAGTTCTTGATTTTATTCAAAGGAAGACTCTCATTCAAGCAATATATACCAAGCAAGAGGAAATGCTTTGGTATAAAGCTATTTGTACTGTGTGATTGCAGAAGTGGTCTAGTTTTGGATATCATTGTGTACACTGGCAGTAATACTTTGAGAGATACCATGAAGTTATTGGGTATCTCTGGTGATGTGGTTTGAACAATGATGGAACCATATCTTGGTAAGGGGCATATGTTATTTACTGATAACTGGTACACAAGCCCCTTACTCAGTGATTTCTTGCGAGTGAACTTGACAGACGTGTGTGGCACAGTGCGTCGTAATCGTAAACATATGCCAAGGTTCGACGCTGGCACTCGCAGAGGTGAGGTGCAAGCCTTTGCTGCCAATGACATCATGGCATTTCGGTGGCATGACAAACGTGATGTCACATTGTTGACATCAGTTCACAGAAACGAAATGGTACCCAGTGGCAGGGACAATAGAGAGACCAATGAACCCATTCTAAAGCCTGCAGCTGTCATGGACTACAACCTCAATATGCGCTTAGTGGACAAATGTGACATGCAGATTGGGTTTGCAGACTGTGTACGCAAGAGTTATAAGTGGTATATAAAACTTTTTTTCCATCTTGTTGATATCTCTATGCTAAATGCTTATAACACATACAAGTTGAAGACCAACAAAACACCAAAATATGGTGAATTTTGCCTGTCAGTAATCAGACAAATAATTGCAAAGTACCAAGGAGCAACTCCTGCAATAGACCAGCGCCCACACACGTCATCTCGTTTCAGGCCTGGTGATCACTACCCCATACAACTGCCTCCTACTGCTGCCAAGAAAAATGCTCAGAAGAGGTGTTATGTATGTATGCATACCACAAAACGCCCACAAACACGCAGACACTCGTTTTATGTGTGAGGAGTGTGAAGTGCCCCTCTGCATATACCCATGTTTCAAAGAGTTCCACAAGCTGCAGCAGTTCTAGGAACATGTTTAGTGACTGTACATATGTATATATATTATGGAACAATAGTAATAAACATTGTTTTGTATTGTTTGTTTGTGTAAACAAAGTGTATACACAAACTAATAGTGATAAAGTTTGTTCTGTTATTGTGTTGTAAACAGTGAGTGTATATTTGAAGAATGCACCTTACATTGGTCTCACAGGCCACATAAGTTACCTGGAACAGAAAAATATTGAAAAATGCAAGAAACCTTTGAATTAGAGTAAATAAAAGAATACCGGGTGGGCGGCAGTCGCCGCTGTTGCCATACGCACGTCACTTTCTGCAAACTTTGCGGCTCTATATCTCGGTAAGTACTGATGGCAAAAAAATTTTTTTAAGCTTAAAACATTCACAAAAATATTCCTAACATTTTCATAAGAAATTTTTTTTTTTTTTTTTTTTTGATATTTGGCGACATAGAATGACAGTTTCAGAGAGGGGCCTGAAACAGTCAAAGGGTTAATGTTCATTCTTTTGTGTTTGTAAATGTATATTTAAGGTAAAAAATTTTTTTTTGTTGATACTTCTGGGTGTCCGGAACGGATTAATTCCATTTACATTATTTCTTATGGGGAAAATGGTTTCGGGTTTGGCTGATTTTGGTTTTGGCCAGTGGCTCTGGAACGGATTAAACATGAAAACCAAGGGTCCACTGTACTGTACTTTTTTTTCCAGGACTTACAACCAGCAAGTGGCATCCCTGCAACAGAAGTATTATCGTGCACTACAGGAAATAAGA
Organism: Cherax quadricarinatus; assembly: GCF_026875155.1. Taxonomy (NCBI): domain Eukaryota; kingdom Metazoa; phylum Arthropoda; class Malacostraca; order Decapoda; family Parastacidae; genus Cherax; species Cherax quadricarinatus. The sequence continues at coordinate 10,598,949 of NC_069425.1, read as the reverse complement.
AAAAGACCAAGAGTATATACTCTGGCAGATCTTGTGTATGGTGCCTCAAGATTTCTGACAGAAGATCAGCTGATATTCTTCACACTACAGCTCAAGTCCAGCTGTAATAACACACAAGGCATCAGGTCAGTTTGGTTACAGTTTTTCAAAATTTGTTTACATATCTTATGATTAATTGCAAATTTGTATAGTATGTAAATAAAAATTCTCCATGGGGAAGTGGAACAGAATTCTTCCTCCATAAGCCATGCGTGTCGAAAGAGTCGACTAAAATGCCGGGAGCAAGGGGCTAGTAACCCCTTCCCCTGTATATATTACTAAATGTAAACTAAATGAAACTTTCGTTTTTCTTTTGGGGCCACCCCACCTCGGTGGGATATGGCCAGTGCATTGAAAGAAAGAAAGTAAATAAAAATATAATTAAAATATTAAAATTAGTATGCAAGTGTTGCAACCCCTGAATGCTTGCAATGATTATTATGTATATATATAATTATTACCTTTTCATATAATTTTATATTGCTTATATTTGTGATAATAGCTAAATCGTAAATGTATTGCTTTATATTGTTATTTGACTTATGTTGTTAGGATGTAACATATTATGTGCTCAGTTCAAGTCTTGATTGTCAAACTACTGTAATTATCGCTTGTTGCTCGTTATACTGCCGGCTTCTGCTTCTTGATGGGCGACTGCTGCCCACGGAGTTATCACGTGATCGAGGGGGGGGTGTCCTCACCTCGTCTGAAGTATTCAGTCTGCTCTAGACTCTCTTGGTGGTTGGACAGATTGTCTGTCTCATTATTCTTGTCAGTTCTGTAGAACTCTGTTCACAGAACATTGTATAGACTTAGTGATTTTCGACGTTGTACTGAGGTTGTGTGTCGCTTAGACACTCCGAGCATCTCAGGTCCTGAGCTGTTGCTTCTGACTTAATTTGAACTGGTTTCTGTGTATGATCACAGTCGGGTATTTTCTTATGCTGAACTTAGATTCAGTATTATGGGAGTTTTGTGACTTTTGTGGAGGATCTGCTGATGGTCCCTACTAGCTGTCGTTATATTATCTCCTTGTTCCTGATTCTGTGTCGCAGTTGCTTGTTATATTGTTGTTCGGCTTATCAGTCGTTTTGTTGTTCAAGCAGACTGTTCTGGTTGCCAGTCGGTCAGGAAGTTAGTTTATTTAAGGACTTTGTCAGTCACTTGTTTAAGTCTAGTCGAGTCGTGAGACATAACGAACTACTTAGAGCACTTACACGCATACACAAACTTGTACATATTTGTAATATCTTATTAAATGTTAATGTACCAGACGGTACTTAAGAATTATAAATGTGATATGTGCTTTCAGCACAATAATATTGAACTCGAGAGAATTGATATTACAGTGGACCCCCGGTTAACGAACTTTTTTCATTCCAGTAGTATGTTCAGGTGCCAGTACTGACCGAATTTTTTCCCATAAGGAATATTGTGAAGTAGATTAGTCCATTTCAGACCCCCAAACATACACGTACAAACGCACTTACATAAATACACTTACATAATTGGTCGCATTTGGAGGTGATCGTTAAGCGGGGGTCCACTGTATTTTGATTACTGTGATTAATTTAATTTAATTTGATAATGTACCTCTAGACTTAATAAATTTATTAAATTTTAATTTCTCTAGTTAGTAGCTTACCAGTTGTAATCCTGAAGCACTATTAATTCATATTGAATTCTAGTGGATAATTGGACAAGGATACTGACTACTTGTTACGAAAACCCAGTAACAGGCTGGATGCTAGAAGGGCAGTCCTTTCTAGTATTCACTGGAGATCTCTAAGCTTTTAGAATCGCATTTTTTTGTACAACATGGGGGCCTGTTCGGGATGCTCTTGATCCAAGGTGTTGGAGACAATTGTCCAGTTGACCATTACTAGTACCTCTATGGTCAAAACAACTTTGAGTACTTTCTAATCTGAGACTTGAGTTTAGGTCTTGTACAACATACCAGGTGGATGTATGTACCTGGACTGAGTCTCTTGATCCAAGGAGATGGAAAATACTGTTTTTGTGTTCTAACTCTAAGACGACCAACACTAAAATTCCTTTCAGGATGTAGTTTCCAATAATCACTCTCTCGTTAGTACAATTATTTTCGTTATGTATGCCAAAGTGAAAACAGTTAAGGATACTCTGACTTTGTTTGAGTTTTAAGTACATTAAAATTCAGAGGTGTTTGCGATAGCCAAATATCTTCGGTGTTTGTTGAGTTTATAACAGGAATTACACCGCTGAAATGTCAGAGGCAATTAATTAAAGAGATGTTGTTTCCTGCTCATACAGAAATGTTGATTATGATTCAGTATTCAGAAAGCCTAGTGTCACATTAGGAAGTATGACTCTAATTTGAGAGAAGAAAGAGCACTAAGGCAGGAAGTGAGACTAGCGTTGAACCCTAGTGTAGCTCCAGTTCTCGCTCACGCCTTCCCTCCTAACAGGTAGCTTGACGCCGCACCACCTAGTACAGTGTAGTACACCTTGTAGCGACATATCCTAGACCAGATCTAGACTCTCTAGAGAAGGCTGGACAAAGTGTCCGACTAAGGAACGTCCTGACAACGTTAATTTCCTACTCCTCCATTAGCTTACTGGTCCTATCTCCCAGGAACAGTTTGAGAGGTTTGAAAGCCTCATTATGTTGCAGAATGCGCAAATAGAGGCACATAGCGTAAACATTTTAGAAGACGATGTCTAGAGAGAAAATGTTGTCTGGGAAAGACAACAAGACTGATAGATACACAGGACCCATTTAATGTGCAGGAATGCTGCATCAATGGTTCTCTAAGTTTTTTTAACGGGACTTCTTAGACACCTATTTTGATGTGTTTGAGAACCAGCACTGCTATGAACTGGCCCGGTAAGCACTGGGCTACTGTTGCAATACAGCGTTGACAGGAAGAGTCAAACTTGTACCGCTGCTTTACATTTACTAAGTACATTTAGTTATGACGCTGTCATGGCAAACTATTCTTGAGACATATACTTGTTACCTGTAAGTTATCAAGAGCTTTTCGTACATTACAACGACGACAGATCAGACTTGTGTAGAATTTGCTCGTGAGGAAAAAAGTTGCTTTTGAGAGATGGTCTAGAGCGGCCAAGTGTAACAACTACGACAGCTAGTTCAGTTGTTTTCCACGGAGAGTTTAACAACCGTAATGTTGCTGACATACAAGATATCTGATCGATTCATTCTACTGGATATTCTGGACACTGCAGCATTAGCCAGACAATTACGAGATTTCTCACAAACTTGTACGTACTAATAAACACAAGAAACAAGGTAACTAAAAATTGTCCTAGAAGTTGGCAACCTAAATCAACTGTCATGTGGCCTGATGTTACTGCTACGGTAACTTCTGTACCTTTCCAGGAAAAATCACAATCCTGAATCTGTCTCTGTGGACCTAGACAGAAATCTGATATCGAGAAGAGAAAGTTCAATGTACATATTGTACAGAAATAAAGGAACCATGCAGCGTAGTGCGATAAGTTAGAAAAAGAGATAGAGAAGCAGTCGTGCGGCTGGCGCCCCCACGCAAGTCGTATCCTTCTTCCGAGCAACAACGGCACAATAATCCTAGTTTATTCTCTGATCCTACTGTTTTAGATATTTTACTCAGAACAGATGGACTAGCATCAGAAAGTGTATCTGATGAAAAGAATTCGTTCAGCAAGAGTCCTTACTTTTGAGAGGTTAAAGTAGGATTATTTAACGACTCACATTAACTGAAATAATTAATTTCAGAGTCATGGCAGGTTTACTCTCACGTTATTAAGAGAAGATGTTCTGCCCGTTAAATGACGTTACCTATTGCAGATTAGATGTATTGTTAGAAGCCTATGGTGGGGCACTGGTATAAAAGTACCTCTTAACAAAGTTTATATTCGAACAAGCTCATTATACTGGTTAATTCAGTGGGTATATCCAGTGGTGTATTTCCCATCAGGTCAGTGGGACTTGTTGATAGGGAACGATATCTTCATTGCTGGTTCATGTAAAGAACCACTTGTGATGACTAAATAACCACTGATGATAATTATGCCATGAAGCTTGTTAGAGAGAAAACCTATTTTATTTCCTCTCAGTGCAATTACTAGAGCTTGTCAATATTTCAAAAACCTTCTGGATATATATCCTGTTTTGAGTTAGTGGATGACCATGATTTGGGGTTTTGAATATGTTGTTTAGTGGACGCTCTGCGCCCATGGATCATTAACACTGACTCCCCCGGTCCACAGCCTCGTCAGGATCACACCTGATGTTAAATTTCAAAACCCATGATGATTTTAATCAGGATCTGTTTGTTGATCAGTCACTGGAAAGACTGAGTGACTATAGCAGTTACTGAGAGTGAAGCAAAAGGATCTGATAATTGTTACTATTATAGAATGGTGCATGTAGTTGTCAGCTGATAAGTTTACACCACAGGTCATAGCATCTGTAGTGTTACCAGATTACATTTCGTGAAACAAGCCATTGATTTGCTCACAATAGTCCCATAGGAGGGACATTTGGGTGTCAAGACGCAAACTCGGTAAACTGGCAAACATATTACTTGGCCAAAGATGAAGAGAAACAGTTGCTGGCATGTGCGACGTTGTCCACGGGTGTCAAGTGCCAGGCAAGCCAGCGCACACACCGCCACCTCACCTTCTCACTGAGTTCAGTGTATTCAAAGTTCAGTTCTGTCTAGACTAGACATTGTTCAGCTTTGTTCAAACGGTTTGAAGCGCTGCTAACCTCTGCTTCTGTGTTGAAAAGTCCTAATTTCATTCGTCCATTCTTTTTAATATAGATGCGAGTGGCTATGCAGTGGTGGATGAACTGTGCTACTCCAACAGACAACATCCATGCATTCTCCATTCTATATGTTTATATATCTACTTAAACGACACCAGAAAAAATTATGCCACTATGAGAGAAAGAGGCTCTACGCTTCTTGTGGTGGTTCCTGGGAACATTTTGTCGAGTTTTTGGGCATTCCCCATTTAAAATTGACGTAATTTATGCCCAATATCTTTTGTTACGTGCTATGTCAAATTCAGTAAGTAACGTAATCCCTCCATGCCCATATTAACTATACAGTACTATGTCATGTCTAATTAGTTAAATTTATATATTCACAGTATTTGTTGTGTGTGGTAAGGAGAATAAGCCTGAGTGTTGAGTGGGTTAGTGTGGTGGTGTGGGTGTTGTATGCGTGACGCAACACTGACCTGCCGCAGACCCCCCCCCCCCTCCACTACAACCTGCATTATGCTGTTTTCATACTCAGATGTCCCATACTGCATTAGTTTCTCACAACCACTACTAAGAGTGGAGGAATGCAGTTCCTCTACTATGATCGAAAGCCTCAGCGGGCATGCTAGTCTGCGCTAGCCTTTCTTACACTGATGTTACATAACCTCGAGTATGCAGAGATACGATTACTGTGTAATGCCTCTATTACTAGGGCATATCCTTGTGACGGGAGCTGTGAAATTTGTAGAAGTGCTTGGGCACGGAGAGTGGACTGATTAATTTATATTTATATTGTTAGTAATGTAAACCTGAGTAATCAGTAATGTGAAAACAGTAATTGCAACTCCTTGTGCGACCCTTGTTGTGTTGGGGGGGGGGGTTGTTGCCCCCCCTGAAGGGGTGGCAATGATTTGTTTTTTTTTTTTTTTTTTTTTTTTCAACAAGTCGGTCGTTTCTCCCACCGAGGCAGGGGTTGACCCAAACAAAAAAAAAGAAAGAAAATTCCCAAAAAAGACAATTCTTTCATCATCATTCACCACTTACACCACACTCACACATTATCACTGCTTTTGCATAGGTGCTCTGAATACAACAGTTTAGAAGATATACGTATAGAGATATCACAACATATCCTCCAAACTGCCAATATCCCAAAACCCTCTTTAAAGTGCAGGCATTGTACTTCCCATTTCCAACTCGAGTCAACTATATGAAAATAACCGGTTTCCCTGGAATCCCTTCACTAAATATTACCCTGCTCACACTCCAAAACAGATCGTCATGTCCAAGTATCATTGTCTCCATCACTCCTATCTTAACACGCTCATGCACGTTGCTGGAAGTCCAACCCCACACAACTAAACTCCTTTAACCCTCTTTCCAACCCTTTCCGAGGCGGACACCCAACCCCCTTTCCTTCCCTATAGATTTATATGCTTTCCTTGTCATTCTACTTTGATCATGCTCTCTAAATGACCAAACCACCTCAACAACCCCTCTTCTGCCCTCTGACTTATGTTTTTTTAACTTCCACACCTTCTCCTCATTTCCACCACTCCGAATTTTCTGCATATATTTACACCACACATTGCCTTTGACCGGACATCTCCACTGCCTCCAACCGGTCTCCTCGCCTGCTTGCATTTACCACCAAGCTTACATCCACTAAGAGTGTTGGTACTACTTTACTTTCATACCTTCCCTTCTTTGCCTTCCATAGATAAACGTTTTTTGATCACATAACCTCAAAGCACCACTCACCTTTTTTCCCTTCAAGTTCTATGTTTAACCTCATCCTTTTCATAAATCATCGCGGACACGTCAACTCTAAGGTATCTGAAAACAGTCACCTTCATACTCCTCCTCCCCAATTTGATATCCAATTTTTCATTTATCTAAATCATGTGTTACCCTCATCACCTTACTTCTTTTCTATGCTTACTCTCTTTCCAACTTTTATACTTTTACAAACATTATCAAACTCATCACGAACCTGTGCAATATTTTTCTTTAGAATCCATAAGCACATATCATCAGCAAAAAGGAACTGTGTCAATTTCCCCTTTTTGAATTTGATTCCATAATTTAATCCCACCCCTTCTCCGAACACCCTAGCATTTACTTCTTTTACAACCCCATCTATAAATATATTAAACAACCAGGGTGTCAGTACACATCCTGTCTAAGACCTATTTTACGGGAAGTTCTCCTCTCTTCTACACACCCTAACCTGAGCCTCACTTTCCTCATAAAAGCTTCTTTACAGCATTTAGTAACTTACCACCATTATTCCATATACTTGCATCATCTGCCACATTGCTCTCCATCTAACCACTTATCATATGCCTTTTCTAAATCCTTTAAATGCAATAAAACTTCCCTACACTTTATCATAAATGCTGTTTCACATATATCTTCAATGTAAAACATGATCTACACATCCTACCCTCTTGGAGCCTCCCGTGCTCGTCTGCAATTACATTCTGTCTTACCTCTAATTCTTTCAATTAGAACCCTACAGTATACTTTTTCCTGGTTTACTCAGAATACAACGTTATTCCTCTATAATTTTTACATCTCTTTGGTCCCTTTCCCTTTATATAAAGGGACTATACATGCTCTCCGCCAATCCTAGGTACCTTCCCCTCTTTCATACATTTATTAAACAAAAGTACCAACCACTAAACACTATATCCCCTGCTTAACATTTCTGTCATGTCCCATCAGTTCCCAGCTGCTGTACCCCCTCATTCTACGTAATGGCCTCACGTACTCCACCAACTTACATTATGCTCTTCTTCACTCCTTAAAGTTGGTATACTCCCTGGCAAGTGCATGAAATTAACCGCCCTCCTTTCTGCCTTAACATTTAAACGTTTCTCAAAATATTCTCGCCATCTACTATACCTCCCTCTCCCCATCTACTAACTCCCCTACTCTGTTTTTAACTGACAAATCCATTACTTTCCCTAGGCTTTCTTTAACTTGTTTAATCACTCCAAAATTTTTTCTTAGTTTCATTAAAAATTTCTTGACAGTGCCTTCTCCCACTTCTTTCATCTGCTCTCCTTTTGCACTCTCTCACCACTCTCTTCACCTTTCTTTTACTCCAATATACTCTGCTCTTCTTATAACACTTCTGCTTTGTAAAAAAACTCTCGTAAGCTACCTTTTTATCTTTTATCAACCTTTCTTCATAATTCCACCAATCAATCCTTCTTTCCTCCAGCCCCCACCCTCCTATATCCACAAACTTCTGGCCCCAATTCAATACTGCATTTTTAAACTATTCCAAAACCCTCTTCAACCCCCCACTACTTCATTTTGCACTAGGCCCCCTTTCTGCCAATAGTCGCTATATTCTCGCCCGACTTCCTCCTACTATAGTTTATACACTTTCACCTCCCTCTTACTTGTGTTGCCACCTTCCTCTTTTCCCATCTACCTCTTTACTCTAACTGTAGCTACAACTAAATAATGATCCGATATATCAGTTGCCCCTCTATAATAATGTACTTCCATGGAGCCTACCCATCAACCTTGTATCCACAATACATAATCTATCAAACTACTTTCATTACGTGGCTACATCATACCTTGTATATTTATTTATCTCTTTTTCTAAAAATATGTGTTACTTATTACCAAAATTTCTTTCTACACATAGATCAATTAAGACTCCCCATTTACATTTACCTGGCACCCCAAATTCTACCTATACTCCCTCCATAACATTTTTACCACTTTATCATTTTGAAATCCCAAACCACCATTATTCACAATTGATTCAAAAACTCCCAGCATTCAACTCAAACTTTTCCCAGAATCTCTCTCTTCCTCTACACTTCTTCTCTTCTCAGGTGCATACACGCTTACTATAACCCACTATTCCATCCACTCGTTATTTTTATCACATAATCTTGAATTTATACATTTGTAGTCATCTTCTTTTCCTGCCATTAGTTATCCTTCACATTATTGATACTCCTTCCTTTAGCTCCTAACTCTATTGAAAACCCTGACTAATCCCAATTTATTCCTTCTCCATGAAAAACTCCCACCCCCTTTCAGCTTTGTTTCACTTAAAGCAAGGACATCCAGTTTCTTTCATTCATAACATCCACAATCCATCTCTTTCTTATCATTTCACAACATCCACGCACATTCAGACTTCCCCACTTTGACAATTTTTCTGCTTCTTAGTTCTTTTTAGTAATCTTTACAGGAGGAAAAGGGGTTACTAGGCCCATTGTTCCCGGAATTTTAGTTGAATTTTACAACCGAATGGCTTACGAGGAAAGATTCTTATGCCTCTTCCCATGGTTTTAAATAGGAAAAGTTATAGGACAAGATACTTTAAGTTAAATCAAAGAAAACTCAGATGAGTGTTGTATAAATAAACGTGTACATGTATGGTAGTGTGACCTAAGTGTAAGTTGAGTAGCAAGACGTACTGTAATCTTTGCATATTTACTGAGACAGACAAAAGACTACCAGCAATCCTACATCATGTAAAACAATTACAGGCTTTCGTTTTACACTCACTGCAGGACGGTAGTACCTCCCTGGGTGGTTGCTGTTACAACCTACTACCTGATTATTATTGTATATATTTAAATTATTCCCAGTTATATAATTTTATATTGCTTATATTTGCGATAATAGCTCTAAATCGGATACTGTATTTCTTTTTATTGTTATTTGGATTTTGAGTTGGTAGGGATTGTAACTATTATGTGCTCAGTTTCAAGTCTTGATTATCAAAACTACTGTAATTATCGCTTTGTTGCTCATTATACTGCCGGCTTCTGCTTATTGGATGGGGAATGCTGCCCACGGAGTTTATCCGTGCAATCGAGGGGGGGGTGTCCTCACCTAGTCTGAAGTATTCAGTTGCTATTAGGACTCTCTTGGTGGTTGGACAGATTGTCGTCTCCATTAGTCTTGTTAGTTCTGTAGAACTCTGTTCACAGAACAATGTATAGACTTAGTGATTTCGAGTTGTATGATGGTTGTGTGGTCACTTAGACACTCCGAGCATCTCAGGTCCTGAGCTGTTGCTTCGAACTTTAATTTGTACTGGTTTCTCGTGTATGATCACAGTTGGGTATTTTCTTATGCTGAACTTAGATTCAGTAATATGGGAGTTTTGTGACTTTTGGGAGGATCTGCTGATGAGTCCTACTAGCTGTGTTATATTATCTCCTTGTTTCTGATTCTGTGTCGCAGTGCTTGTTATATTGTTGTTCGGTTTCAGTCGTTGTGTTGTTCAAAAGCAGGACTGTTCTGGTTGCCGCAGTCGGTCATGAAGTTAGTTTATTATTTAAGGACTTTGTCAGTCACTTGTTTAAGTCTAGTGAGTCGTGAGACATACGAAACTACTGTGAGCACTTACACGCATTACCACCAAACTTGTCATATTTGTAATATCTTATTAAAGGTTAATGTACCAGACGGTACTTAAGAATTATAAATGTGTATGTGCTTTCAGGCACAATAATATTGAAACTCGAGAGAATGATATTTTTTTGATTACTGAGATTAATTTAATTTAATTGGTAATATACCTCTAGACTTATTAAATTTATTACATTTTAATTTTCTTTAGTTAGTAGCTACCAGTTTGTAATCATGAAGCACTATTAATTCGTTATGTATTTTCTATTGGATAATTGGAATGGTTACTGACTACTTGTTACTGAAACCCAGTAACAGCTGGATGCTAGATGGGCCAGTCCTTTCTAGTATTCACTGGAGATCTCTAAGCTTTTAGAATCGCGTTTTTTGTTAAACGCAAGCTTTCTTGATTACTTAGATGTGAAAAAATAAAGGTATTAGTAAGTAAAGTGAAATTTAGAAGGGGGTTATACTATTTCTCCAAACAATCTGTACATCGGTATCACAAGTTCACTTGCAATTTTAACTGGGGGGCTTTTACACAGCTTTCATTTATCTTAAAAATTGCATTAATTTATTTTATCAAATCATAGATGTTTATAAACCAAATATAAAGCTAAATATAGAAGCATCAATGTAGAATTCCAAATAAATGCAAGTCAAAATGAGTTTAGCAGTTTTGTAAATAAAATAATAATACGTATACTCTTATCTTAATATTATTACTGTGGAACTCAAATATCTATACTGCTTCCAACTCAACCAATTATGTAAGTGTATTTTTGTAAGTGCTTTTATAAGTTTATTTTTGAAGGTCTGAAATGAACTAGTCTAATTTACATTATTCCTGACAGGAATAAATTTGTTCGGTAATGGCACTCGAACAGCTGTCTGGAACGAAGAGAGGGGGGGGGAGAGACTTTGATATTTGGAGGTTCCACTGTATTATTAATTGTCATTCATCATCATCATCATCAGTCATCAAAATGAAATGTTGCAATCTTCAACATGTTGGCCTAAATAGTGTAGTTGCTAAATAACAAAAAAAGACACAATACCGTGACTGGAACGATTCACAAATAACCGCCACATAGAAGAGAGGAGCTTACGACGACGGTTTCGGACCGACTTGACATTTACAAAGTCACACTGTGACTTTGTAAATGGTCCAAGTCAGACCAAAAATGTGTCGTAAGCTCCTCTCGTCTATGTGCGGGGTTATTTGTGTATAGTGTTGTTGCTAGTGCTTCAGCTACAACCTACATCTAAACTAGAGTCTGCAGTGTTTTTGACCAACCTGACTAATCTTAGAAATGAATTTACCAGCCCTATCTTCACTTAGCAAACGTTACTCATTTACAATGATTTGGACTTTCGAGGGTTCTCTGACCAGTATGGCATACATAATAATGTATTAGAGATGTTTTCCTCTATTCTGTTTATTACAATATACAGTAATGCTCTATTAAACATTTAAAAATATTACCAGAAAAGTTATAAATTGGTGCCAAAGGTGACATTTAAAAAGTTTCAAAGGATGGTTGACACAAACATACATTATATGTATGGCTCATCACTTAGCGACAAATCATTTACCAACGTGGTCTTAGCAACAGACACTCCGTCGTTACGTGAGGAGAGGGGGGGGGGACTGTTAAAACTAATAAACGGGTAGCCTCTCCTCACTTAATGATGGCGTTCTGTTTCTAAGCAAATGAATTCATTGCTAAGTAAGAGCATACTATAATGGTGGTGGGGTTTGTGTAAACCATCTTTGATATGCACCATTTATAACATTTTTCCGCATATTTTTTAAATGTGTTTACCGTAGTGCTACTGTATATTGTAATATACAGAATAGAGGAAATCAGCTGTAATATACATTATTTTAGGTAAGCGTACTGGACAGAGCAGCCGTTGTAAGTCTAGTTGTCGGTAAATGATACTCATAAGTGAGGAGGGGTGTGTTATGAACTCTTTGTCCAAAACCATCCATTTTTTTTAACTAATAGCTAAATGACTGCCTGGCTTTACCAGGTAATGCTTTCTTATACGATAGTACAAATCTTTATTTGCAAAATTACTTTATTAGGGCATACGTTATTAGAACTATTCTGGCAGGGTGACCATTACCAGTTGTATCAAAATTGAAGGAATGTTACACATTGGTTATTATGAGGGTTTTGATATTTTCCTCAGTATCTGCTTCGTGAGTGGGTAGTGTATCTGAGCTCGCTTGTAACTCGGATTTTGGTTCGCTACTCAAGCAAAAAAAATCGACCCGAGGCGACGGTCGTAACTCGAAAATTCAGAAGTTGGGGTACTCATAAGTCAAGGTACATGTATCAATATAAACCGTACTAATTCATTTGTTTTTTTTTATTGCTATAATGTATTAATTTTTTTTTATTCTGACTCAGAGTTCTGTGAAAACTTCTGGCATTGGCCTTCTACCTACAATGCCCTGCTTATACAAATGGTTGAGGGCAATTTTTTCACTTGCCCCAAAGTTGATCTTAGAACGAAGGCTGGAAGGCATTGCCAAGAGTGATCAGAGGCCAGTAAAAAAAAATTAATGTATCATTTATACTCAAATATGTCTTCAGGTCCTTAGTTATTTTTTATATGTGAGGCTAATAATTTTTAACAAGAATATGTACAGAAGTTTGTACAAAACTATTAATCTATACTGAAAGAATTTTCATTAACCTTTATTAAAAAATAAAACCAAAAAAATGGGAATTCCCAAAGCAAAAAATTCTAATAAATGAAACAAAATAGTTTTTTGCAAAGACATAAATTATTCATAATTTAACAAAATTGTGGATAGTGCTGAAAAAAAGTTAATGAAACTTTCCCTTCATGGGAGGATCCTTGATACCAGTGATGGTCTCTTGATCTTAGGAATTAGACCAATGACCCCCTTTCCTTGTATCAACCTTTTTTGCCAAGTGTTGTATGCCCCATACATATTTAACATTCCTCATGAATGTAATAATAAAAAGGGAAATTTTTAAATTTAAAATAATAGTCCTAGAGGGTTTTCAAATATTAACCAGGAGTATCTATGTACAGTGGAACCTTGGTAATCTAACTTAATTCATTCCAGAAAGCTATTTTAATACCAATTGAGTACTGAACAAATTTTTAACAAAACCCAATTTTCTTTTTTTTGTTGGCTGTTTTTCACTAATTTTATTAGGCCCCATGGTAACTTATTTATAACAAATAATGTAAAAGAAAAAAAAACTAAAAAATGCAAAGGAAACATGAAATAGCTTAGTGAAGTTCTGGCAGGTCATGTTTGTTTTGGGCAAGTGCCGAGCAAATGGTCAACTACCGACTGCTTTTTTTTTACCAAAGCGGTCGAATGCTGAATTGGTGAGACTCATTCTGGATGTGGGTCTAAGAGAGCAAGTAGGCCAGAATGAATTTTAACAATCAACTAAAGCTAAATTATGTTTATAGAATTTTCTCACAACCAGTGTCCCCCAATATCTTGTTGACAATTTTGTTAAAGCTGGGAACCAGTGCAATTACAGAACTAGGGGAAGGGAGAACAAATTTGTAGTACCTAGAGTCAGTGGTAAGGCTTTAAAGACATTTTTCTGTACTGCTATAAAAAAAGTGTAATAGACTGCCTGCACATGTTAAAGCTGTCATAGCATGAGCAGTTTAAGAGGAGACCCAAAATATACCTCAGGGAATAAGGCTACAGAAAGGGAGGAGAGTCATTTCTTGTATAAAAATAACAAATTTTGTCTCTCCTCTAGTAGTGTATCTTTTATTGTAACTGTTTTTACATAGTTAAAAATTTATTATAATCTTGGGGGGAGTGCTAAATCCATAGGGATTATATAGCCCCTGTGGAAGGAGGGGGTGATGGAAGGTTTTTCAGACTCAATTCAGGGAACTGGATCAGATCCATTTCCCTAGATGAAGAGCCCCTCACCAGTGTCAAGGAACCTTCCCTGATGGGTATATTTTAAAGATCCCTGTTCTTAACTTTTAAATTTAAAAAATTATCACAAGGACCCCATGGAAGCAAGTCACTCTGTTTGACTTTTTGGGTTATTCTAGGTTCTCTACACATATGCTGCTATGTATGATTTCTATGTAACTGTGTATACCTGAATAAACTTACTTAATTGTTCGAGTACTGAGGTTCCACTGTATATTTTTTATATATTTTTTTATACACTGCTATACGAAGTTTATTCAGGTATGGTGCACATAAATACATTTTACATACATTATTATACATAGCAGCACATATGTAGATTACCTGGATGACTTAAAAAGACCTTGTATCTGACCTAAGGCCATTACCAGTTGAACCAAATGCATTAGTGCATAACTGTTCGCAATAAAGTGAACAGAATCCTTGGCTTTATATCAAGAAGCATAAATAATAGGAGTCCTCAGGTTGTTCTTCAACTCTATAATCTTTGGTTAGGCCTCATTTGATTATGCTGCATAGATTTGGTCCCCGTATTACAGAATGGATATAAATGCTTAGAAAACATACAAAGGAAGATGACAAAGTTGATCCCATGTATCAGAAACCTTCCTATGGGATAGACTGAGGGTCCTGAATCTGCACTCTCTAAAAGGCTTTGAATTAGGGGGGGGATACGATTGAGGTGTATAAATGGAAAGCAAGAATTAATAAAGGATATGAAAAATAGCGTACTAGAAATATCTAGCCTAGACAGGACTCGCAGCAAGGGATTTAAGTTGGAAAAATTTAGATTCAGGAAGGATATAGGAAAGAAACTGGTTTGGAAAATAGAGTTGTGGATGAGTGGAAACAAACTCCCAAGTACAGTTATTGAGGCTAAATGTTGTGTAGTTTTAAAAAATAGGTTAGATAAATACATGATGTGGGTGTGAGTTTGCCCTGATAACTTGTGCTACTGGTCAGATGTCGTGCTCCTTCCTTAAGTGAATGTGACCTGACCTGATGTTGAAGGGATTGGCTTAAGCCGACAGGAGAATTGGACCTGTCTCGCAGGGGCCCAGTAGGCCTGCTGTAGGTTCTTTTTTATGTTCTTATGTACATACTTTGCTCATGGGACACTTGCACCTGCTAATAACTGCATGAATTCTTTCTGTACAGTAAACCAAACTAGAAATTTGAAAGTTGAAACCTATGGAAAATTTGGAGGAAGAAAAGGAAAAAAAAATACTTGTTCCCATCTTGGAAAGTATCTCTTCAGGGATACCTAATTACTCTTCCTTGTTTTTAGATCAATATATGACTAAAAGTGAGTAAGGTTACCCCTTAAATTTGTGGGTTTCCTATAAACAGTTTGACTCTGTCCTTGTATGGTCAGTGTGATGCCAGTACTGGTATTGTCATAAATTTTCTTCCTCCAGGATGAACTGTACTGAAGGTTAAGTTGGTTGAATTGGTTTTTAAAGTGTTTTAATATAAAGCGCCAAAGGACTACCGCTAAATCCCGTGCCCCTTTCCCTTAAGTGAATGTGACTTACCTGGACTGGGTTAGGGCATTGGCTTAAGCCGGTTGGAGAAATGGACCTGCCTCGCATGGGCCAGTGGGCCTGCTGCAGTGTTCCTTCTTTCTTATGTTTTTATGACTATAAATAAATAATCCAGTTCCCCGAATTAAGCCTGAATGCCTTCCACATCCCCCCCCCACAGGCGTTGTATAATTTCCCACGGGTTTAGTGCTTCCCTTAATATTAATAATAATAATAATGATAAATATAAACAAATTACCCGAATATATTCACCAATCTGACTTCCCAAAAAAATGAGCAATTTTTGTATTTGTCATGACAAAAGAACCAACGTAAAAGTTATAAATTTGTTCGAATATTCTTCAGGCGAAAATTCATTAAACCTTACATTGTAATAATTGTCACTGTTAGTCCCTTGTCCCCTCAATAAATACATAAAAATAATTTTCATGTGGTTAAATAAAGCTTTCAAATATAAGCTGACAAAATTTTATATATTTATAAAACAAAACCAAAGTCAAGGCACGAACACATTAGGCAAGTAAAACAAAAACAGTTATACTTCTCATTTCGTTGTTACAATGGCATTGTTGCATATAGTGATGACAGTGACATTGGTAGTGACTCTGAAGAGACAGAAAAAACCTTTGGACATTCAGTAGTAAAGAATTTAAAGACGAAATTAGAGTAGATGACGTTAATGTGAGAGGATTGTGTGTGGTAGAGAGTAATTCTGTCAACTCTCAAGTGCCACACAATACTGGGCTCTACATCACATGGAGTTAATAGTATAGTTGATGATGATGATGATATTAATTTTAGAAACTAAAAGCTGTGGTTTACTGTCATCAATACCAGCAGCAAAGCCACTTCCAGTTGCTGGACATGGACTTAACCTTGGTGAGGAGGATGAGTTTGACTGATGTGCCAACCGTTGATACCTGGAACATTACACAGCAACTTAAAAAAAAACAGAAATGAATTTTCATATAGTCTCACCTATGCCTGTAAAGTCAGCAACGATTCTATATCAAAATCCCAAAAAAAAAAAGAAAAGTTCAGTTTTTTGTGCCTGCTCTTTCGGGGGTATGTTATTAATGCAAAATTTTGTTCACAATTGAAGTAATGTCGAGTCTTTAACGAAGGTGCCTTGCTGAGAGGCTTTGATCCAGTTGCCTTGGAGTTATTTTCTTCCCTTGGATAAACCTGGTTATTTCCCATTCCCCCGGTGCTGTAAAGACTCACAATCCTTGTTATATGTCACTTTGCTTGCTTATATCCTAATAAATATTATTTCTAGGGAGTAGGCTAGTAGGGCAGCAGCCATCCAGGGAAGTATTTTCGATCCTCTCAAATGAGTTCTGTTGTTTTTAAGTGATTATGGGGATTATTTACCCCATGACCCAGCCTCAGACCAGGTATCAGTTGCAAAGGAATATTACGGTAGTACTTAATAATTTTTTATAATCAGGCAGAATTGCTGATCATTTCAGTAATTTTTTTAATTTGTGCCTCAAGATAATTTTTGTGATTATTTATATGAGCATAACTTGCTAATATAGGTAGGTAGGTTGGTAGACAGCAAACCACCAGGAGGTACCACCATCTACCAAGTGAGTGTTAAAACTGAAGCCTGTATTTGTTTTACATGATGGTTTGGATTTCTAGTGTCTTTTTTCTGCCTTATAAACATGCAAGATTTCAGGTATGTCTTGCTACTTCTACTTACACTTAGGTCACACTACACATGCAGGTACATGTTTATGTATACACACCCATCTGAGTTTTCTTTGATTTTATCTGAATAGTTCTTGGGTTTTTATTGTTTTCTTTTCATATCCATGGGGAAGTAGAAAAAAGAATCTTCCCTCCGTTTAAGACATGCATGTTGTGAAAGTCAACTAAAATGCCGGGAGCAATGGGGTAGTAACCCTTTTCCCATATAACTTACTAAAAAAAGAGAAAGGAAACCGTCAAAGTGGGATGTTTAAAATACGTGGATGTTGTGCGAATGATAAGAAAGAGATGATTGTAGATGTTATGAATGAAAAAAAAGCAGGATGTCCTGGCTTTAAGTGAAACAAAGCTGAAGGTGGTAGGAGAGTTTCACTGGGGAGAATTAAATGACATTAGGTCAGGATTCTAATAGAGTTAGAGCTAAGGAAGTAGTAGCAATAATGTTGAAGGATAAGTTATGGCAGGAAGAGAGGGAATTAAATTTTATAAATTCAAGGATATGTAGAGTAAAATTAGGGTTGGATGTGAAAAGTGGGTTATAGTAAGCGTTTAGGCACCTGGGGAAGAGGGAAGTATGGAGGAGAGAGAGATTTTGAGAAATGTTGAGTGAGTGCATGGGAAGTTTTTGCTAAAGTGGGTAAAAATGTTGTGGGGGGAGTGTAGTAGGTAAAATTTTGGGGTGCCAAAGGTAAATGAAAATGGGGAGCCTTTAATTGAACTAATGTAGAAGGAAGGTTTGGCAATAAGTAATAGGTAAAGTTATTTAAAAAGAGGATAAACAAGTATACAAGGTATGATATAGCATGTAATGAAAATAGTTTGTTAGATTATGTATTGGTGGATAA
>NC_069425.1:10550822-10580194 GCF_026875155.1 Cherax quadricarinatus | reverse complement strand
CTTTTACCTCCTATGGGAGGGAGCAGGGCCCGGGGGTCGTCCCACAGTTCTAAAAACAACAGACATAGCCCCATCCACAAAGGGGGCAGTAAAGCAACACCCAAAAAACTACGGACCGATAACACTAACATCCCATATCATAAAAATCTTTGAAAGGGTCCTAAGAAGCAAGTCACCACCCATCTAGAAACCCATCAATTACACAACCCAGGGCAACATGGGTTTAGAAAGGTCGCTCCTGTCTGTCTCAACTATTGGATTACTCGACAAGGTTTCCTAAATGCACTAGAAGATAAAAAAAATGCAGATGTAATATATGCAGACTTTGCAAAAGCCTTGGACAAGTGTGACCATGGCGTAATAGCGCACAAAATGCGTGTAAAGGAATAACAGGAAAAGTTGGTCGATGGATCTATAATTTCCTCACTAACAGAACACAGAGAGTAGTCGTCAACAGAGTAAAGTCCGAGGCAAGCTACGGAGAAAAGCTCTGTTCCAAAGGCACAGTACTCGCTCCCATCTTGTTCCTCATCCTCATATCCGACATAGACAAGGATGTCAGCCACAGCACCGTGTCTTCCTTTGCAGATGACACCCGAATCTGCATGACAGTGTCTTCCATTGCAGACACCTGCAAGGTCCAGGCGGACATCAACCGAATTTTCAGTGGGCTGCAAAAAAACAATATGAAGTTAAACGATGAGAAATTTCAATTACTCAGATATGGTAAACACGAGGAAAATTAAATCTTCATCAGAGTACAAAACAAATTTGGCAAAAATAGAGCGAAACACCAATGTCAAAGACATGGGAGTGATCTTTGTCGGAGGATCTCACCTTCAAGGACCATAACATTGTATCAATCGCATCTGCTAGAAAAATGACTGGATGGTTTAATGGGGACCTCAAAACTAGGGAGGCCAACCCTGATGGCACTTTTAAAGGGTCATTGTTCTTCTAGGTGGAATATTGTGCACACTAAAAGCACCTTTCAAAGGTGGAGGAAAAGTAGGTGTAAGTGGGGTTAAGGTTGTTCGGGCAACCAGGAACCATTAGCGAGTTACGTTGGGGCGCGCACTCACCCCCCCCCTCTCTGGCGGGCTGGGCAAAACTAGTTCCTGGTGTCCGATTTGTTAGTTTCTACTCTTGGTAATATTGACCTTACCCGGTGTGGACTGAAGTTTGGAGAGTCACTTCGCCTCCACTCTTCTCCTAATCAGGTTGGGGTGATCTACCAGGGTATTACTGTTTGTTCTTTTCTAGTGTTTGCTGGTTTACCCGTAATGATTTTGGCATTTATCATTTTTCTTTCTTAAATGTTATATTATCATGACTATGGGTAACCAGTTTTATTTTCTCTTATTTGTCAGCTCTGTTCCCGGCGTGGTCTTCCAGGATAGACGCCAGATAAAGGGCAAGACGTATGTTAATAATACTTATTAACATTATTCTACAACTACCACCCCTTACCTATTCTACTTGTGCTCCATCCAAGTGGTAGGAGATTCCAGAACATCGGATTACCTTCTGCCCAGGATAACCTTCTAAATAACATCAGAGGAACTATCCAGGGCCATACCTACTCTACCCAACTACAAGAACTGAAGGCCATATTTTTTTTATTATATTAAATTTTAAGTAAAATTCTCAAAAATCATTTTTCTTGTTTTTCCTAAATCATTTCTTTATTTATTTTTCCATTAATTTCTTTTGTTCAGTTGGAAGGCGTTCCACTGACACAAGGCAGGTAAAATTGCTGACCTAGAAAATGTACAGAGAAACCTTCCCCGGCGCGCATAACGGAGATAAAACACCTCAATTATGGGAGCGCTTGAGGTTCCTGAACCTGTTTTCCCCTGGAATGAAGGCGATATATACACCTGGAAAATCCTTAGGGGGGACTAGTACCGAACTTGTACACGAAAATTCACTCACTACGAAAGCAAAAGACTTGGCAGACGATGCAACATCCCCCAATGAAATGCAGGGGTGTCACTAGCACGTTAAGAGACCATACAATAAGTGTCAGGGGCCCGAGGACTGTTCAACTGCCTCCCAGCATACATAAGGGGGATTACCAACAGCCCCCTGGCAGTCTTCAAGCTGGCACTGGACAAGCACCTAAAGTCGGTTCCTGACCAGCCGGGCTGTGGCTCGTACGTTGGTTTGTGTGCAGCCAGCAGCAACAGCCTGGTTGATAAGGCTCTGATCCACCAGGAGGCCTGGTCACAGACTGGGCCGCAGGGGCGTTGACCCCGGAACTCTCTCCAGGTAACTCCAGGTAGAAAACTAGCTCCTTCCCGAAACTACTCAAGACGGCAAGGGGAACACCAATACATAAAGGTGGTGACCCTACAGATTTAAACAACTATAGGCCAATATCAGACTTACCATTGCTATCCAAAATGTTTGAGAAACTCGTGCACAGGAGACTGTATTCATTTATAATGCCAAAAAACATACTCAACCCCTGCCAATTTGGATTCAGGAAAAATAAAAGCACTAACGATGCAATCATAAAAATGCTAGATCTGCTTTACACAGCATTGGAAAAATAAGGAATATCCACTAGGAATTTTTATTGACCTAAGAAAAGCTTTTGACACAGTAGACCACGGCATCCTACTCCACAAACTTGACCATTATGTTATAAGAGGCCATGCGCTTGCATGTATCAAATCTTACCTTACTAATAGGTATCAGTATGTCACATTAAAGACACAGCATCAACAACACAGCCACTTGATACTGGAGTTCCTCAGGGAAGTGTCCTTGGTCCTCTGCTCTTCCTCATATACATCAATGATCTTCCAAACGTATCTCATGACGACACGACTACGTCATCTCTCACCCTAATCTTGCCACCCTCAACACCATTGTTAATGAGGAGCTGATCAAAATATCGACTTGGATGACAGCCAATAAACTTACGCTTAACACTGACAAAACCTACTACATTATGTTTGGTAGCAGAGCAGGAGATGCGCAAATTAAACATTAAAATCGACAACACTCTAATTGCCAGGCATAATGAGGGCAAATTCCTAGGCCTATACATCGAGAACAACTTTAACTTCAGCACCATATCCAACACATAACCAAAAAAGTATCCAAAAACTATACCATTCACACTTATATATATCCATACCTCACCTATGCTATCTGTGCTTGGGGTTCAACTGCAGCAACACACCTAAAGCCAATAATAACCCGACAAAAAGCCGCAGTAAGAATAATCACTAAATCCCATCCCTGGCAACCCCCCCCCCACTCTTCATAGATCTAAACTTACTCCCTGTTCAGTACATCCACACTTACTACTGTGCAATCTACATCTACAGGACCTTAAATTCCAATATTAACCTTGACCTAAAACGCTTTCTTGATAGTTGTGACAGAACCCACAGGCACAACACCAGACACAAGCATCTCTATGACATTCCCCGTGTCCGACTAAATTTTTACAAAAATTCAATGTATGTCAAAGGCTCTAAAATCTGGAACACCCTACCTGAAAATTCTAAAACTGCAGACACATTCATCACCTTCAAAACTACCATCGGAAAACATCTTATCTCCCTGAAACACCCTGTCAACTAATTACACGAATACCACCTGGTGGTTAACACTTACACTCACTCACCCATTTGACCATAACCTGGAGTTTACCTGGAGAGAGTTTCGGGGGTCAACGCCCCCGCGGCCCGGTCTGTGACCAGGCCTCCTGGTGGATCAGCGCCTGATCAACCAGGCTGTTGCTGCTGGCTGCACGCAAACCAACGTACGAGCCACAGCCCGGCTGATCAGGAACTGACTTTAGGTGCTTGTCCAGTGCCAGGGGTCTGTTGGTAATCCCCCTTATGTGTGCTGGGAGGCAGTTGAACAGTCTCGGGCCCCTGACACTTATTGTATGGTCTCTTAACGTGCTAGTGACACCCCTGCTTTTCATTGGGGGGATGGTGCATCGTCTGCCAAGTCTTTTGCTTTCGTAGTGAGTGATTTTCGTGTGCAAGTTCGGTACTAGTCCCTCTAGGATTTTCCAGGTGTATATAATCATGTATCTCTCCCTCCTGCGTTCCAGGGAATACAGGTTTAGAAACCTCAAGCGCTCCCAGTAATTGAGGTGTTTTATCTCCGTTATGCGCGCCGTGAAAGTTCTCTGTACATTTTCTAGGTCGGCAATTTCACCTGCCTTGAAAGGTGCTGTTAGAGTGCAGCAATATTCCAGCCTAGATAGAACAAGTGACCTGAAGAGTGTCATCATGGGCTTGGCCTCCCTAGTTTTGAAGGTTCTCATTATCCATCCTGTCATTCCATCCTGTCATATCAATCTCAATCTTAAAATAATGAATCTTAACTAGTCATAAGTTGGCCTGTGATACTCCAATACTGAAACTATGTATAGTGCCTAAACAAAAGCATTCACATTGCTAAACTCACAAACTTGTATTTAGTCACTTGCCATAATACCAACTTACCTCATAATTTTGTAATATTTTAAACTTAAGATTTAATCTAAGTCTGCCCGAAATGCCTAGCCATGCTAGGTGTTCTAGTGGTACACTCAATTCAATTCAATTCAATTCAAAGTTTATTCTCTAAGGATTACAATGCTGAGTTTACAGAAATTTGGTTATTGTTTGGTTTACATGTAGTAAAATTGTGATTACAGAGTGTACCACTAGAACGCTTAGCATGGCTAGGCATTTCGGCCATACTTAGTTTTATTCTTAATTGTAAAATATTACAAATTATGAGGTAAGTTGGTCTTATGGCTAAGTGACTAAATACTAGTTTATGAGTTTAGCAATGTGAATGCTTTTGTTTTGGCACAGTATATAGTTTCAGTATTGGAGTATCACAGGATTCATTATTTTAAGACTGAGATTAATATTTCTGTTTATGGTCAAATGAGTGAGCGAGTGTAAGTGTGAACCACCAGGTGGTAATTCGTATAGTTAGTTGACGGGGTGTATCAGGGAGATAAGATGTTTTCTAATGGTAGTTTTGAAGGTGATGAATGTGTCTGCAGTTCTAGAGTTCTCAGGTAGGGTATTCCAGATTTTTAGGGCTTTGACATACATTGAATTTTTGTAAAGGTTTAGTCGGACACGGGGAATGTCGTAGAGATGTTTGTGTCTGGTGTTATGCCTGTGGGTTCTGTCACAACTATCAAGAAAGCGTTTTAGGTCAAGGTTGATATTAGAGTTTAAGGCCCTGTAGATATAGATTGCACAGTAGTAAGTGTGGATGTACTGAACTGGGAGTAAGTTTAGATCTTTGAAGAGTGGGGGGTGTGCTGCCAGGGATGGGATTTAGTGATTATTCTTACTGCAGCTTTTTGTTGGGTTATTATTGGCTTTAGGTGTGTTGCTGCAGTTGATCCCCAAGCACAAATAGCATAGGTGAGGTATGGATAAATAAGTGAGTGGTATAGTGTGAGAAGGGCACGAAGTATCGTATCTTGGAGAGGATCCCAACCGTTTTGGATACTTTTTTGGCTATATGCTGGATATGGGTGCTGAAATTCAGGTTGTTGTCAAGGTATAAGCCTAGGAATTTTCCCCCATTATTTCTGGTAATTAGAGTGTTGTCAATCTTAATGTTAATTTGTGCATCTCCTGCTCTGCTACCAAACATAATATAGTAAGTTTTGTCAGTGTTAAGCGTAAGTTTATTGGCTGTCATCCAAGTCGATATTTTAATCAGCTCCTCATTCACAATGGTGTTGAGGGTGGCAAGATTAGGGTGAGAGATGACATAAGTCGTGTCATCAGCAAAGAGAATGGGTTTCAGGTGTTGGGATACGTTTGGAAGGTCATTGATGTATATGAGGAAGAGCAGGGGACCAAGGACACTTCCCTGCGGAACTCCAGTATCAAGTGGCCGTGTTGCTGATGCTGTGTCTTTAATGGTGACGTACTGATCCTATTAGTAATGTAAGATTTGAAATAAGCAAGCGCATGGCCTCTTATACCGTAGTGGTCAAGTTTGTGGAGTAGGATTTGGTGGTTTACTGTGTCAAAAGCTTTTCTTAGGTGTGTGAGGGTGTGTGTGTGGGTGTGTGTGAGGGTGTGTGTGTGTGGTGTTGGTGTGTGTGTGTGTGGGTGTGTGTTGTGTGGGTGTGTGTGTGTGGGTGTGCGTCCTTGTGTGTATGCATATATTTGTACGCTCGTGTGCACATGTCCGTGCGTGCGCCCTCGTGTGTGTATGTGCGCGCGCGCGCTAGTGTGGGTGTATGATCCACTTAATATTTGTATTTATAACTCATTACAGTTGTGACCAGGTGTGGACGTATCAGTGGTTCATTACTTTGTAATTTGTTCATGACTGTAACCATGTATAGGAGTGAAGCTGATTCATTACCTCTGTAACTTGCCATGATTAGTGACCAGATCTACCTGGAGTTCATTACCTTTGTAACTAGTTCAGCTATCATAACTTTGGGGTCCAGTCACTGGACCCATTATGTACCTTTGTAATCTTTTGACTACCGCCCACAGGATGGGTATGGGGTGCATAAAGATATTAAACTAAAGTGTGTGTGTGTGTGTGTGTGTGTGTGTGTGTGTGTGTGTGTGTGTGTGTGTGTGTGTGTGTGTGTGGTGTGTGTGTGTGTGTGTGTGTGTGTGGTGTGTGTGACTCAACAATCAATATTTGCACCAATAACTCATTACAGTTGTGACCGGGTGTGGAAGTGTGAATTGCTCATTACTCTATAATTTGTTCATGATTGTAGCCAAAGTATAAACGTAAGTAACCATTCTACAGAATTCATTACCTTTGTAACTTTTGAGCTCATTACCTTTGTACCTAGTTCAGCTATCAAAACTTTGGGGGCCCAGTCCCTGGACCCATTACGTACCTCTGTAATCTGTAAATACCTTTGTAACTTGTCATGATTGTGACCAGACTTACCTGGAGTTCATTACCTTTGTAAATTGTGAGTTCATTACCTTTGTAAATTGTGAGTTCATTACCTATGTAAATTGTGAGTTCATTACCTCTGTAACTTGCTCAACTGTCAAAACTTTGGAGTCCAGTCCCTGGACCAATTATGTACCTCTGTAATCTTTTGACTACCGCCCACAGGATGGGTATGGGGTGCATAATAAACATATTAAACTAACTAAAACTTAGGTCAATAAAAATTCCTAGTGGATATTCCTTATTTTCCAGTGCTGTGTAAAGCAGATCTAGCATTTTTATGATTGCATCATTAGTGCTTTTATTTTTCCTGAATCCAAACTGGCAGGGGTTGAGTATGTTTTGAGCCGTTATAAATGAATACAGTCTCTTGTACACGAGTTTCTCAAAGATTTTGGATAGCAATGGTAAGTTAGATATTGGCCTATAGTTGTTTAAGTCTGTAGGGTCACCACCTTTATGTATTGGTGTAACCCTTGCCATCTTGAGTAGTTTCGGGAAGGTGCTAGTCTCTAGTGACTTGTTAAAAAGTAATGAAATAGCATGCGAAAGGACATGGGCCGCTCGCTTATACAGTAATGGTGGGACATGAGACAGATTCCCCGAGTTATTTTTAAGTGACTTTATGATCCCAATGACTTCCGTGGGCTCAGTTGGTGCAAGATAGAAGGAATTAGGGAAATTACCATCTAGGTAGTCCCTGGCATGGGCATTGGTATGTGGGATTTTACTGGCGAGATTAGATCCTATGTTTGAGAAGAAGTCGTTTATCTTGTTAGCTGTGTCAGTGGGATGTAGTGGTGTTTCATTTATTTATTTATTTATTTATTATAAATTTGTGCACACATACAGAGGTACAAAAAAATACAGATAAGAGCAGTATGCCAAAGCCACTTATACTATGCATAGCATTACGGGCTGGCTTAAAATTAACTTAAGATTAATTAAGCAATGATGAAGTCAGTGATAAAACATTAATGTAAACAGATTACTATAAAGCACAAGTGAGTATTACAAAGACAGGTCATATGAAGGATTCTGTTAGGTAGTGTATTTAAAAAATAATAAAGTTAGATTGGGTTTTAGGTTTAACATTTATGTGATATAATTGTGAGAAACATTTAAGATATACAATTTATAAGGTTCAGTTATTCAGTATTTATTTGGTTTTGGGTGAGTAAGTGATCTTTGAGTAGAGACTTGAATTTATAAACAGGTAGTGTTTCTTTTATATTTACAGGTAATGAATTCCAGATTTTAGGGCCTTTTATGTGCATTGAGTTTTTGCATAGTGTGAGATGAACAGGACAATATTCTTGGTTTTTCTCAGTTTGTGGGTCCCTAGAATCTGAGAGAGTGTTTTCCAGGTCTTTTTTATATCTCCTCTAGTGTCTGTGAATCTACTGGAGTAGTATAGTTGTTTGACTTTTTTTATTACTTTGGTGAGAGCTGATGAATAGTGTTTAAGAGTATCTTTGTGTATTAAGCCCTGTCTATATTGCTTTTCATATTGGTGTTTCTTGTCTATGGATTTCAGAATGGTGCTGGTTAGCCATGGGCAACCAAGCCGTTTGTTTGTGATCTGTTTTGTTTTTATAGGACAATGTTTGTTGTATAGTCTAAGTAATTTGTTAAGAAAGATGTCTGTCCAGTCATCAATAGCATTGGCCTTGGAGAATTCTGTAGGCCAATCAACAGTCTCTAGGTCAGCTGTGAACTTCCTTACTGAGGCCTCGTCATGGAGTCTAAATGAGACTTTGTAAACCACACAATAACCAAATTCTGTAAACTCAGCATTGTAATCCTTATAGAGAATAAACTTTGAATGACGTTGGTGGAGAATGAGTAGCGTGGGAGGTGAGGTAGAGGAAGGTAGTTTGGAGTCCTGTGGCTGGCGTGGCACTCGCTACTACTCTCCACACGTTGATGCCTCAATGAATTTGAGCTTAAATCGACGATAGACTCACACAGGAGGCTTTTATGTAGGCGCACAGGGTCGAAGGAACACTCTTGTCTCTTGACCCCCTATGTGGTCCATAAAATATGGTGCTAGAACTCGTGATAAGGGTAAAAATTACAGTGGTAGTGGTGGTGAGTGCTTGAGGCAGTGTGGTGAGACACTGTGTGGTGACTGGGCCTATGGGATGAACTGCATAAGCCACTCTGGGGACACCCACACTAGGCACGAAAATATTCTAAGCTGGCTGGCTTAAAAAAAAACCACAAAATACCACAACACCACAGGGATGATAAAACGCTCAGAACAGCTAGAACTCGAAGCACAAAGTGATGGAGAAGACTGTACCCACGTGGCTTGCTTGAGTACTGGGTTAAGTGACCTGGGTTAGTTGCTGGCTGGCTTGGCTTAACCCTTCACGCAGACTGGAGTTTACCTGGAGAGAATTTTGGGGGTCAACGCCCCCGTGGCCCGGTCTGTGACCAGGCCTCCTGGTGGATCAGCGCCTGATCAACCAGGCTGTTGCTGCTGGCTGCACGCAAACCAACGTACGAGCCACAGCCCGGCTGATCAGGAACTGACTTTAGGTGCTTGTCCAGTGCCAGCTTGAAGACTGCCAGGGGTCTGTTGGTAATCCCCCTTATGTGTGCTGGGAGGCAGTTGAACAGTCTCGGGCCCCTGACACTTATTGTATGGTCTCTTAACGTGCTAGTGACACCCCTGCTTTTCATTGGGGGGATGGTGCATCGTCTGCCAAGTCTTTTGCTTTTGTAGTGAGTGATTTTCGTGTGCAAGTTCGGTACTAGTTCCTCTAGGATTTTCCAGGTGTATATAATCATGTATCTCTCCCTCCTGCGTTCCAGGGAATACAGGTTTAGAAACCTCAAGCGCTCCCAGTAATTGAGGTGTTTTATCTCCGTTATGCGCGCCGTGAAAGTTCTCTGTACATTTTCTAGGTCGGCAATTTCACCTGCCTTGAAAGGTGCTGTTAGAGTGCAGCAATATTCCAGCCTAGATAGAACAAGTGACCTGAAGAGTGTCATCATGGGCTTGGCCTCCCTAGTTTTGAAGGTTCTCATTATCCATCCTGTCATTTTTCTAGCAGATGCGATTGATACAATGTTATGGTCCTTGAAGGTGAGATCCTCCGACATAATCACTCCCAGGTCTTTGACGTTGGTGTTTCGCTCTATTTTGTGGCCAGAATTTGTTTTGTACTCTGATGAAGATTTAATTTCCTCATGTTTACCATATCTGAGTAATTGAAATTTCTCATCGTTGAACTTCATATTGTTTTCTGCAGCCCACTGAAAGATTTGGTTGATGTCCGCCTGGAGCCTTGCAGTGTCTGCAATGGAAGACACTGTCATGCAGATTCGGGTGTCATCCGCAAAGGAAGACACGGTGCTGTGGCTGACATCCTTGTCTATGTCGGATATGAGGATGAGGAACAAGATGGGAGCTAGTACTGTGCCTTGTGGAACAGAGCTTTTCACCGTAGCTGCCTCGGACTTTACTCTGTTGACGACTACTCTCTGTGTTCTGTTAGTGAGGAAATTATAGATCCATCGACCGACTTTTCCTGTTATTCCTTTAGCGCGCATTTTGTGCGCTATTACGCCATGGTCACACTTGTCGAAGGCTTTTGCAAAGTCTGTATATATTACATCTGCATTCTTTTTGTCTTCTAGTGCATTTAGGACCTTGTCGTAGTGATCCAGTAGTTGAGACAGACAGGAGCGACCTGTTCTAAACCCATGTTGCCTTGGGTTGTGTAACTGATGGGTTTCTAGATGGGTGGTGATCTTGCTTCTTAGGACCCTTTCAAAGATTTTTATGATATGGGATGTTAGTGCTATTGGTCTGTAGTTCTTTGCTGTTGCTTTACTGCCCCCTTTGTGGAGTGGGGCTATGTCTGTTGTTTTTAGCAACTGAGGGACGACCCCGTGTCCATGCTCCCTCTCCATAGGATGGAAAAGGCTCGTGATAGGGGCTTCTTGCAGTTCTTGATGAACACAGAGTTCCATGAGTCTGGCCCTGGGGCAGAGTGCATGGGCATGTCATTTATCGCCTGTTCGAAGTCATTTGGCGTCAGGATAACATCGGATAGGCTTGTGTTAATCAAATTTTGTGGCTCTCTCATAAAAAATTCATTTTGATCTTCGACTCTCAGTCTGGTTAGCGGCTTGCTAAAAACTGAGTCATATTGGGACTTGAGTAGCTCACTCATTTCCTTGCTGTCATCTGTGTAGGACCCATCTTGTTTAAGTAGGGGCCCAATACTGGACGTTGTTCTCGATTTTGATTTGGCATAGGAGAAGAAATACTTTGGGTTTCTTTCGATTTCATTTATAGCTTTTAGTTCTTCCCGCGATTCCTGACTCCTAAAGGATTCTTTTAGCTTAAGTTCGATGCTTGCTATTTCTCTGACCAGTGTCTCCCTGCGCATTTCAGATATATTGACCTCTTTTAGCCGCTCTGTTATTCTTTTCCATCGCCTGTAAAGGGAGCGCCTGTCTCTTTCTATTTTACATCTACTCCTCCTTTTTCTTAGAGGAATAAGCCTTGTGCATACATCGAGTGCCACCGAGTTAATCTGTTCTAGGCATAAGTTTGGGTCTGTGTTGCTTAGTATATCTTCCCAGCTTATATCGGTTAGGACTTGGTTTACTTGGTCCCACTTTATGTTTTTGTTATTGAAGTTGAATTTGGTGAATGCTCCCTCGTGACTAGTCTCATTTTGTCGGTCTGGGGCTCCACGCATACATGTCTGAACCTCAATTATGTTGTGATCTGAGTATATTGTTTTTGATATGGTGACATTTCTTATCAGATCATCATTGTTAGTGAAGATGAGGTCTAGTGTATTCTCCAGTCTAGTAGGCTCTATTATTTGCTGGTTTAAATTGAATTTTGTGCAGAGATTTAAAAGCTCGTGTGAGTGTGAGTTTTCATCAGAGCTGCCTCCTGGTGTTATTACTGCAACAATATTATTTGCTATATTCCTCCATTTTAGGTGCCTTAAGTTGAAATCCCCCAGGAGCAAGATGTTGGGTGCAGGAGCTGGAAGATTTTCCAGACAGTGGTCAATTTTTAACAGCTGTTCCTGGAATTGCTGGGATGTTGCATCCGGAGGCTTGTAGACTACCACAATGACTAGGTTTTGGTTCTCGACCTTTACTGCTAAAACTTCCACTACGTCATTTGAGGCATTAAGCAGTTCTGTGCAAACAAGTGACTCTGCAATGTACAGGCCAACCCCCCCCTTTTGCCTTTTTCACTCTGTCACATCTGTATAGGTTGTAACCTGGGATCCATATTTCGTTGTCCAAGTGATCCTTATGTGGGTCTCAGTGAAAGCCGCGAACATTGCCTTTGCCTCTGCAAGCAGTCCACGGAAGAAAGGTATTTTGTTGTTTGTTGCTGGCTTAGACCCTGTATATTTGCAAAGAAGAATGTTATCGGACTGGTGGTATTGTTGGTACTGGGGGGGGATTTTTTTCCGGCATTAGTATCTGTATCTGTTGGTTTGGAGTGGAGGCCATCGACTGTGGTTCCACTCCAGGAATGACTGGATTTGGTGTACGATTTCTGCCATTTCCTGCCAGTTTTTTTTCCTTCCTGGCACTAAAAAACCTCTCCCTCTTGAGTGGCTGTGGCTACCCAGGTTTTCCCATGGCCTGGATGTTTTGTATCTTTTTGTCCCCTTTAGATGGTATGCCTGGCAATTTAAGTTATAGCACAGTCTTTCCTGTACTGAAGAGGTACACATTTCAGGGTGAAAAAGCTTACAGGAAAGGGGGTTTGCATTTTCCTCTTGTCATATGGGCATGGCATTTTCTAGGGTGGTCATAGCTGCATGTCCCATCTGTTTTTCCAGATTTCCCATGCCAGCAGATACCAAGTGCATAGTATGTGCACAGGCTTGGTTTCCGCTTGCCTTGGGTTTCTGTGACTGTATTCCCTGTTGGTGCATGTTTCCCTGTCTTACTTCTATCCTCCCTAGCACCAACAATGGAGCTCCCACCAGTTGTTTTTGGTAATTTATCCTCACTATTGCTATTGGAGTCCTCTTGTTTGCTATTTCCTGCGGTATTTCTAGTTTGCAATATTGGTTTTATCTTATCTTTGACTACACTTGTTTCCCTACTATGGCTCCTGTCCGCTATGAGGTCATTTATATGTATTCCTTCCTGCGTATAATTCCCGACTACCTGGACAAAATCTCCAGCTTCACCATTACTGTCTCCCAGGACAGTATCTCCAGCTTCACCATTTCTGTCTCCCAGGACAGCACCTCCAGCTTCTGTTAGGTAAGACACATATGCAACAGTTAGACAACTTTATTCCGAAACGTTTCGCCTACACAGTAGGCTTCTTCAGTCGAATACAGAAAGTAGGCAGGAACAGTAGAGATGTGAAGACGATGTAATCAGTCCATCACCCTTAAAGTCGTAGAATTTGAGGTTGTCAGTCCCTCGGCCTGGAGAAGTTCAGTTCCATAGTCAGGAACTATCTGAAGATCAAGCGACAGTGCGGAGACTTAAATACTGTCGGAAGGAGAGGTGCAGGGTAGTAGTAGTAGTAGTAGTAGTAGTGAGAGGCAACTGAGAGGTCATGTCCCTCTCAGATCCAACCCTTCTCACTTGAAAAGCTTGTCCAAAGTGTTTTCTGTACCAAGATGCCACGTGTTGCAGTGTCTGACAAGATGAACATCAAAATGGTTTTACAATACCGACAGGTTGTTAGGTAAGACACATATGCAACAGTTAGACAACTTTATTCCGAAACGGAATAAAGTTGTCTAACTGTTGCATATGTGTCTTACCTAACAACCTGTCGGTATTGTATACCATTTTGATGTTCACCTCCAGCTTCACCATTACTGTCTCCCAGGACAGCACCTCCAGCTTCACCATTACTGTCTCCCAGGACAGCACCTCCAGCTTCACCATTACTGTCTCCCAGGACAGCACTATCAGCTCCAGCTTGAGAACTTGTAACGATGAGCACAACAGGGGTGGAAAGCTTGCTCGCAGGCAAGGCTGGTTTAAGACAGGCTGGATGGTGTAGGGTTGGGCTGGACTCTCCCCCACAGACTGGCTTGGTGGCTTGGCTTACTTTGCAAGCCCAGGTCAACTCCTCGGAAGTAATGCAAATAAGCAAATAAAACACTAATACACAGAGACTGACCAGTAAGTAGGAAGCAATAGGCTGGTGAATGCTTGCTCGGGGTAGCTGGCTTGGGATGTTGAGCATCACCTGTCTCGGGAGGCCTAACGCTCACGACCCACTCAGTAGAAATTTATCTCCAGAAATTGCTGTAATCGTCAGAATTACAGGCTCATCACTGCCACCATTTGTAGTGGGGGTTCGTAGGAGATATCAAGGTTGGAGACAAACACACTTGTTGGATGGTAACACTATATTGCAGAGTGTGAAGAGGGAGGCCCAGCCTGCCTGTAGCTGCTTGGTAGGTCTAACGGGAACTGAGGAGGATCCCAGGTGTGAAGGGCTCACAACAGCATCATGTGACGTCACGCATACTATTCACTGAGCCTGCTGACCAGGGAGCCTAAATATATATATGGATGATACGATCTACAATATACTACACAAGTATATGTATAAGGGAATTCAGTAGCTATACTGACAATCCAACCCCTCTCACTCGTGTATTTATCCAACCTAAATTTGAAACTACCCAAGGTTTTAGCTTTGATAGAACCTTCAGTAGGTTTAAAAAGAGATTGGACAAATATATGAGTGGGAGGGGATGTGTATGATTGGTGTGGTGGGTACATGATAACATTAGAAAGGAGAGACACTGCAGTAGGCCTGTTGGCCCATACTAGGCAGGTCCTTCACAGATAAGAGCATAAGAATGGAGGAAGGTAGGATACATATGCAACAGTTAGGTATCTTTATTTCGAAACATTTCGCCTACACAGTAGGTTTCTTCAGTCGAGTACAGAAAAGTTGATAGAAGAGACGTGAAGACAATGTAATGTCCATCACCCTTGAAGTTTTGAGGTGGTTAGTTCCTCAGTCTGGAGAAGAGTATTATTCCATATTCTGAAACAATATGGAGTTGAAGTGACAGGATGGAGCCTTATATACCACCAGGTGGTGAGATGTAGGCCACAGGTAGAGGTAAGAATGTAGTCATTGGGAGGTCACTTTCTTCTCAAATCCAGCCATTCTCACTAGTAGAAGTTGTAATAAAGATGGTAGAATTACCGACAATATGTAAAGTAAAAGGACACAAGTGCAACTAATGTGACATTTATTGTAGCAACGTTTCGCTCTCCAGGAGCTTTATCAAGCCATTACAAACAATACATGGACACAGGGTATATAAAGGCTCAGAGTTAGGTGAATACTAGTGAGGTACCATTTCGATGTTCACTAGTGGTAGTAGTAGTAGTAGTAGTGGTAGTGACAAAATCAAAGACTGCAAGAAAAGAGCTCTTCAGATCATCAATTCTCCACGCATCAACACCGCTCCCAACAAAGTTATAATTCTTCCCAACAGCCAGGTTGCACTAAACGTCTCAAAAGTACTTTCACAAGCTAACACCAGAGTCGCCATCGCTTCTACCACTTCAATAAAGGATCTAACCAGGACAAAACCCAAGCACCACGAACCAGTCAATGCAGGAGTTTACACTATACCCTGTGGAGGCTGTGACAAGATATACGTAGGTGAAACAGCAAGAAACCTCGACACCCGCCTCAATGAACACATATACGCATGTAGGAACGACAACTTAAACAACGCCTGTGTACAACACCGAAATTCCACCAATCATCTTATGAAATTCAGAGACGCCCAATTAGTGATAAAAGAAACTAATTTCCGCACACGCAAGTGCCTTGAATCAGCACTGATCGCTGTTTCGAATACAATTAAACAAAACAACGGCAGCTTCACCATCTCCGAAGTCTTAGCAAGAATCCTCCTGAAAACAGTAAACCCTGCCATCACATAGTCTCTCCTGTTATACTACACAAAGCACAGAGAGTGAACACTGAAACAACCTGCCTCATTCCAGTTTATATTTGTCCAACCTATTTTTATGTTACCCAAGTAATAGCTTTTATATCCTTTTACTCATGTACGAATTAATTGCTTTTGTCACTACCACTACTACTACTACTACTACCACTAGTGAACATCGAAATGGTACCTCACTAGTAGAAGTTGTCCAAGTTGTTTTCTGTTCTGTACCAAGATACCATTGTGTTGCAGTGTCTGACAGAGTGAATACTAAAATGGTATAAAATACCGACAGGTTGTTAGGTAAGACACATATGCAACAGTTAGGTATCTTTATTTCGAAACGTTTTGCCTACACAGTAGGCTTCTTCAGTCGAGTACAGAAAAGTTGATAGAAGAGACATAAAGTCGATGTAATCAGTCCATCACCCTTGAAGTTTTGAGGTGGTCAGTCCCTCAGTCTAACACCTTGTCGGTATTTTATACTGACAGATACAGAACAGAAAACAGCTTGGACAACTTCTACTAGTAAGAATGGCTGGATTTGAGAGGGACGTGGCCTCCCAGTGACTACATTGTTACCTCTACCTGTGGCCTACATCTCACCTCCTGGTGGTATATAAGGCTCCATCCTGTCACTTCAACTCCATATTGTTTCAGAATATGGAACGATACTCTTCTCCAGAATGAGGGACTGACCACCTCAAAACTTCAAGGGTGATGGACTGATTACATAGTCTTCACGTCTCTTCTATCAACTTTTCTGTACTCGACTGAAGAAGCCTACTGTGTAGGAGTAATGTTTCGAAATAAAGATACCTAACTGTTGCATATGTCTTATCTAACAACCTGTTGGTATTTTATACCATTTTAGTATTCAGAATGGAGGAACACTGCAGAAGGCCTACTGGCCCATACAAAGCAGGTCCTTATCAAAACGACCTCTACCCAAAGAATTAACCCCATACCCAATGACACCAATCAAACCCAGCCCCTCCCACTCATATATTTGTCCAATCTCTTCTTAAAGCTACCCAAGGTCCTAGCCCTTATCACCCTACTGGGAAGATTGTTCCACACATCCACAACTATACACCTCAATGATATCTCCCCTCATTCTACATCTCTCCAGAGAGTGGAGATTTAAGGCTTTAAGTCTATCTTCATATGGGAGATTCCTTACACAGTAAATCATTTTAGTCATTCTTCTCTGTATGTTCTCCAATAATCTCACCAATCAACTATAATGATAATATAGCATTTGTTGTGGTGGAGACGGAAAAAAACTAGAAAAGCTAGATACAGTGATCGATAATCCTTCAGGCTGTGAATAAAGGTTGAGGTCTCGACCATTCGTCATTGTTGGAGCTGCCAGCAGTCACCGGTTCTTCAACAGGCAAGTTATACTTTTGTATCAATCTAATCACATATTACTCTGTCAAATAATTTCCAGTAGTTCCTTCATGTGTTAGCCCAAATCACCGACCAGATATGTTTTAAATAAGTGACCCACTGATCAGATCCGACTGATTCCGAACCCTTGACTGGTCCGAACCCTTGACCAGTTTCAAACAGATTCATTGGACAATAAAGAAGACTGCAAACAGACGGAGTTTTAGGCGCCCTTATCAAACAAAAAAATAAATATTAAACAGGAACGTACACTGGTAAGCTGTCCTAATATACAAGTACAGTTAGAAATAGAAATACAAATAGCCAGATCTTCACTTTAAGGAGGTTATTAGTAGAATATTCAAAGGGTTACTTGTAGAACTATAGTAAATCAACCATTCAAATCACATTATAAAGCTCTGTGTAGTCTGCAGTAAAGCAAGCATATGGGCTTCCACATGGATTACTTGCCATTTTTGTGAAAATTGGTGTCACGCCCCTTGTGCAGATATCCAAGAACTATCTACAAGCAGTATTAAATCAGGGAAGTGTTTTTGGGTATGCCTAAATGAGATCAATCTGAGGACTAAAATCACATTGGTATTAAAAGAGGATACCATCAAAGCAGCCTTCATAGAAAAACCTGGAAGCATTCTATAACAGATGGGAAAATAAAAAGTCTGGGCTGGATGGTATTGCCCTTGGTGCTAGCCATGTAGTCAGAAACTGTAAGGCTGGAAGTGCTGCCCTGGTAGACAGTAATGGTGAAGCTGGAGGTGCTGTCCTGGGAGACAGTAATGGTGAGGATGGAGGTGCTGTCCTGGGAGACAGTAATGGTGAGGATGAAGGTGCTGTCCAGGTAGTCAGTAAATGTACGCATGAGGGAATGCATATAAATGATCTCTTCTTTGCAAATATACAGGGTCTAAAATCAGCAACGAACAACAAAATACCTTTCATCCGTGGACTGCTTGCAGAGGCAAATGTAATGTTTGCAGCTTTCAAAGAGATCCACATAAAGGATCACTTGGACAATGAAATATGGATCCCAGGTTACAACCTATACAGATGAGAAAGAGTGAACAGACAAAAGGGGGGATTGGCCTATATATCGCAGAGTCACTTGTTTGCACAGAACTGCTTAATGCCTCAAATGATGTAGTGGAAGTTTTAGCAGTAAAGATTGAGAACCAAAACCTAGTCGTTGTGGTAGTCTACAAGCCTCTGGATGCAACGTCTCAGCAATTCCAGGAACAGCTGTTAAAAATTGACCACTCTCTGGAAAATCTGCCAGCTCCTGCCCCCAACATCTTGCTCCTGGGGGATTTCAATCTGAGGCACCTATAATGGAGAAATATGCAAATAATGCTGTTGCAGTGATAACGCCAGGAGGCAGCTCTGACGAGAACTCACACACACACGAGCTTTTAAATCTCTGCACAAAATTCAGCTTAAACCAGCAAATAATTGAGCATACTAGACTGGAGAATACACTAGACCTCATCTTCACTAATAATGATCTGATGTGAATTTGGTTAACGCAAGCTTATCTGATGTTATCCTGACGCCAAATGACTTCGAACAGGCGATAAATGACATGCCCATGCACTCTGCCCCAGGGCCAGACTCATGGAACTCCGTGTTCATCAAGAACTGCAAGAAGCCCCTATCATGAGCTTTTACCATCCTATGGAGAGGGAGCATGGACACGGGGGTCGTCCCACAGTTACTAAAAGCAACAGACATAGCCCCACTCCACAAAGGGGGCAGTAAAACAATAGCAAAGAACTACAGACCGATAACACTAACATCCCATATCATAAAAATCTTTGAAAGGATCCTAAGAAGCAAGATCACCACCCATCTAGAAACCCATCACTTACACAACCAAGGGCAACATGGGTTTAGAACAGGTCGCTCCTGTCTGTCTCATCTATTGGATCACTAGGACAAGGTCCTATATGCACTAGAAGGCAAAAAGAATGCAGATGTAATATATACAAACTTTGCAAAAGCCTTCGACAAGTGTGACCATGGTGTAATAGCGCACAAAATGCGTGCTAAAGGAATAACAGGAAAAGTTGGTATATGATTCAATAATTTCCTCACAAACAGAACACAAAGAGTAGTAGTCAACAGAGTAAAGTCCGAGGCAGCTACGGTGAAAAGCTCTGTTCCACAAGGCACAGTACTTGCTCCCATCTTGTTTCTCATCCTCATATCTGACATAGACAAGGATGTCAGCCACAGAACCGTGTCTTCCTTTGCAGATGACACCCGAATCTGCATGACAGTGTCTTCCATTGCAGACACTGCAAGGCTCCAGGCGGACATCAACCAAATCTTTCAGTGGGCTGCAGAAAAAATATGAAGTTCAACGATGAGAAATTTCAATTACTCAGATATGGTAAACACGAGGAAATTAAAACTTCATCAGAGTACAAAACAAATTCTGGCCACAAAATAGAGCGAAACACCAACGTCAAAGACCTGGGAGTGATCATGTCAGACGATCTCACCTTCAAGGACCATAACATTGTATCAATCGCAGCTGCTAGAAAAATGACAGGATGGATAATGAGAACCTTCAAAACTAGGGATGATAAGCCCATGATGACACTCTTCAGATCACTTGTTCTATCTAGACTGGAATATTGCTGCACACTAACAGCACCTTTCAAGGCAGGTGAAATAGCTGACCTAGAAAATGTACAGAGAACCTTCATGGCGCGCACAATGGAGATAAAACACCTCAATTACTGGGAGCACTTGAAGTTCCTGAACCTGTATTCCCTGGAATGCAGGCAGGAGACATATATGATTATATTCACCTGGAAAATCCTAGAGGGATTAGTTCCGAACTTGCACACGAAAAATCACTCACAATGAAAGCAAAAGACTTGGCAGACGATGCAGCATCCCCCCAATGAAAAGCAGGGGTGTCACTAGCACGTTAAGAGACCATACAATAAGTGTCAGGGGCCCGAGACTGTTCAACTGCCTCCCAGCATACATAAGGGGGATTACCAATAGACCCCTGGCAGTCTTCAAGCTGGCACTGGACAAGCACCTAAAGTCGGTACCTGACCAGCCGGACTGTGGTTCATACATTGGTTTGCGTGCAGCCTGCAGTAACAGCCTGGTTGATCAGGCTCTGGTCCACCAGGAGGCCTGGTCACAGACCGGGCCGCGGGAGCGTTGACCCCCGGAACTCTCTCCAGGTAAACTCCAGGTAATCAAAAACAATATACTCAGATCACAACATAATCGAGGTTCAGACGTGTACGCGCGGAGCCCCAGACTGACAAAATGATATTAGTCACGAGGGAGCCTTCACCAATTTCAACTACAATAACAAGAACATAAAGTGGGACCAAGTAAACCAAGTCCTAAACGATATAAGCTGGGAAGATAGACTAAGCAACACAGACCCCAACTTATGCCTAGAACAGATTAACTCGGTGGCACTCGATGTATGCTCAAGGCTCACTCCTTTAAGAAAAAGGAGGAGTAGATGTAAAATAGAAAGAGACAGGCGCTCCCTTTACAGGCGACGGAAAAGAATAACAGAGCGGCTTAAAGAGGCCAATATATCTGAAATGCGTAGGGAGTCACTGGTTGGAGAAATAGCAAACACCGAACTTAAGCTAAAGGAATCTTATAGGAGTCAGGAATCGCGGGAAGAACTAAAGGCCATAAATGAAATCGAAAGAAACCCAAAGCATTTCTTTTCTTATGCCAAATCGAAGTCGAGGACAACATCCAGTATTGGGCCCCTACTTAAACAAGATGGGTCCTACACAAATGACAGCAAGGAAATGAATGAGCTACTCAAGTCCCAGTATGACTCAGTTTTTAGCAAGCCGCTAACCAGACTGAGAGTCGAAGATCAAAATGATTTTTTTATGAGAGAGCCACAGAATTTGATTAACACAAGCCTATCAGATATTTTCCTGACGCCAAATGACTTTGAACAGGCGATGAATGACATTCCCATGCACTCTACCCCAGGGCCAGACTCATGGAACTCCGTGTTCATCAAGAACTGCAAGAAACCCCTATCACGAGCTTTTACCATCCTATGGAGAGGGAGCATGGACACGGGGGTCGTCCCACAGTTACTAAAAACAACAGACATAGCCCCACTCCACAAAG
Source organism: Cherax quadricarinatus (assembly GCF_026875155.1). Classification (NCBI taxonomy): domain Eukaryota; kingdom Metazoa; phylum Arthropoda; class Malacostraca; order Decapoda; family Parastacidae; genus Cherax; species Cherax quadricarinatus. Next base: position 10,558,763 of record NC_069425.1, on the reverse strand, counting down.
GGGGCAGTAAAGCAATATCAAAGAACTACAGACCGATAGCACTAACATCCCATATCATAAAAATCTTTGAAAGGGTCCTAAGAAGCAAGATCGCCACCCATCTAGATACCCATCAGTTACACAACCCAGGGCAACATGGGTTTACAGCAGGTCGCTCCTGTCTGTCTCAGCTACTGGATCACTACAACAAGGTCCTAGATGAACTAGAAGACAAAAAGAATGCAGATGTAATATATACAGACTTTGCAAAAGCCTTCTCAACTCTGACCATGGCGTAATAGCACACAAAATGTGTGCTAAAGGAATAACAGGAAAAGTTGGTAGATGGATCTATAATTTCCTCACAAACAGAACACAAAGAGTAGTAGTCAACAGAGTAAAGTCTGAGGCGGCTACGGTGAAAAGCTCTGCTCCACAAGGCACAGTACTCGCTCCCATCTTGTTTCTCATCCTCATATCTGACATAGACAAGGATGTCAGCCACAGCACCGTGTCTTGCTTTGCAGATGACACCCGAATCTGCATGACAGTGTCTTCCACTGCAGACACTGCAAGGCTCCAGGCGGACATCAACCAAATCTTTCAATGGGCTGCAGAAAACAATATGAAGTTCAATGATGATAAATATCAGTTACTCCGATATGGTAAACATGAGGAAATTAAATCTTCATCAGAGTACAAAACAAATTCCAGCCACAAAATAGAGCGAAACACCAACGTCAAAGACCTGGGAGTGATCATGTTGGAGGATCTCACCTTCAAGGACCATAACATTGTATCAATTGTATCTGCTAGAAAAATGAGAGGATGAATAATGAGAACCTTCAAAACTAGGGATGCCAAACCCATGATGACACTCTTCAGATCGCTTGTTCTATCTAGACTGGAATATTGCTGCACACTAACAGCACCTTGCAAGGCAGGTGAAATTGCTGACCTAGAAAATGCACAGAAAATCTTCATGGCTCGCATAACGGAGATAAAATACCTCAATTACTGGGAGTGCATGAAGTTCCTGAACCTGTATTCCCTGGAATGCAGGCGGGAGAGATACACGATTATATACACCTGGAAAATCCTAGAGGGACTAGTACTGAAATTGCACACGAAAATCACTCACAACGAAAGCAAAAGACTTGGCAGACGATGCAACATACCCCCAGGTGTGTCACTAGCACGTTAAGAGACCATACAATAAGTGTCAGGGGCCCGAGACTGTTCATCTGCCTCCCAGCATATATAAGGGGGATTACCAATAGACCCCTGGCTGTCTTCAAGCAGGCACTGGAGAAGCACCTAAAGTCGGTACCTGACCAACTGGGCTGTGGCTCATATGTTGGATTGTGTGCAGCCAGCAGTAACAGCCTGGTTGATCAGGCTCTGATCCACTATGAGGCCTGGTCACAAACCGGGCCATGGGGGCGTTGACCCCCAGAACTCTCTCCAGGTAAACTCCAGTCTGCAGATGTGGAAAATTTCCTAGGGTGCTTAACTGTATGTTTAGTATCACCCGGGTAAATGTGAGAAAATTTAAATCACCCCGGGTCGCGGCAATGATTCCTTCGGCCTCAAAATCTTACCCAATCTATCGACACCAGTATGGATTGGATAGCCCCCACAATACGGGTACTAATTAATTGGGGACTGTATAGATTAATTATTTTAAACTAAATAAAGGGGGGGGGGGGGGTAGGACACACAGGGAAACACCGTAAAGGGAAAAACATTTGTACATAATCCCACTACTTACCAGATTTTTTCTTGGTGGTATTGATGTAGCTGGATACTCGTAACCTATCTAATTAAAAACTCCCACTAGGGCCAGTAAAAGGTTGCTAAACTAAAAGGGTTACTTAAGTGGGGTTTGATATTCCTCTTTCTTGATTCACCATCTCATTTTGATGCCCTGCTACACCACACGTTCTATTCCGCAGGACGGGGTTTCCCGTGGTTTGTCTGCTTTAGACGTCGTGTAAAGGGATTTTCCCTTTCCCCGTTCTTTAACAACGAGGTCTAGGTGTTCACCGGAGCAAACGACTTATTTCACTTCAAATTCTTTTAATTTGCGTTTTATCTTTTAATTACATTACAATTCACAGCGATTTAAGTTCCCTAACATTATACAAACTAGAGGTCACTCCTTAAGATCTGAGACCGATGAGTGATGATTATCCAAGGTAATTTTCCCCCCAGGACCGTCCATTTGAGGGGTCTCCCCCGGTCCTTTTTATCACCTTTTCCACTCATTATGGGTCCCAAATCCCGTTCCTCACTTCCCCCGGGAACAATACGACACTTTTTTTTATAAATGAACCCTATTTAATCCTTGGGCCACCGTGAACGTCAATTTCGGGGTTTCCATGTTTTCTCAGCTTCCTCACCACCATTCAAAACAATACGCGCCTCCCCCCCCACTCCGCGCATGCCAAGGGAACTCTTGGTTTACTCTATTTTCAAATATTTTTTGATCATATGGGCCCAAAAAAAAAACCTTTCCCTGGAGTTTCCCGGGAGAGGTTTGGGGGTAAACGCCCCCGCCCCCGGCTGTGCCCGGGCCCTCCTGGGGATCAGCGCCCGATCAACCCGGCTGTTGTGCTGGTGCACGAAACAACGTACGAGCCCCCAGCCGGGTGATCGGAACTGACTTTAGTTGCTTTCCATGCAAAACTTGAAACTGCCGGGGGCGTTGGTAAATCCCCTTTTGGTCTGGAGGAGTTGAACAGTCTGGGCCCCTGAACTTATTTTATGGTCTCTTAACGTGCTAGTGACACCCCTGCTTTTCTTGGGGGGGTGGGGCATCGTTGCCAAGCTTTTGCTTTCGTAGTGAGTATTTTCGTTTTCAAGTTTGGTACTGTCCCCCCTTTGGGTTTTTCCCGGTTAATAATCTGTATCCTCCCTCTGCGTTCCAGGAATACAGGTTTTTTAAACCTCAAGCCCCCAGTAATTGGGTTTTTTATCTCCCTTTTGGCGCCGTGAAAGTTCTCTGTCATTTTCTAGGGCGGCAAATTTTACCTTTTTGAAAGGTGCGTTAGAGTGCAGCAATATTTCCCGCCTGATAGAAAAAAGGACCCGAAAAGTGCATCTGGGGTTGGCCTCCCTAGTTTTGAAGGTTTCATTATCCACCTGTCATTTTTTCTAGCAGAGCGATTGATAAAAATTATGGCCCTTAAAGGTGAGTCCTCCGACAAAACACCCCCGGGTCTTTGACGTGGTGTTTCGCTCTTTTTTGTGGCCAGAATTTGTTTTGTACTCTGATGAAGATTTAATTTCCTCATGTTTACCATATCTGAGTAATTGAAATTTCTCATCGTTGAACTTCATATTGTTTTTCTGCACCCCACTGAAAGATTTGGTTGATGTCCGCCTGGAGCCTTTCAGTGTCTGCAATGGAAGACACTGTCATGCAGATTCGGGTGTCATCTCCCAAAGGAAGACACGGTGCTGTGGCTGACATCCTTGTCCTATGTCGGATATGAGGATGAGGGAACAAAAATGGGAGCAAAGTACTGTGCCTTGTGGGACAGAGCTTTTACCCGTAGCTGCCTCGGACTTTACTCTGTTGACCGACTACTCTCTGTGTTCTGTTAGTGAGGAAATTATGATCCATCGACCGACTTTTCCTGTTATTCCTTTAGCGCGCATTTGTGCGCTATTACGCATGGTCACACTTGTCGAAGGGCTTTTGCAAAGTCTGTAAAATATTAATCTGCATTTTTTTTGTCTTCTAGTGCATTTAGGACCTTGTCGTAGTGATCCAGTAGTTGAGACAGACAGGAAAGCGACCTGTTCTAAACCCATGTTGCCCTGGGTTGTGTAACTGATGGGTTTCTAGATGGGTGGTGATCTTGCTTCTTAGGACCCTTTCAAAGTTTTTTTATGATATGGGATGTTGTGCTATTGGTCTGTAGTTCTTTGCTGTTGCTTTACTGCCCCCTTTTGTGGAGTGGGGCTAAGTCTGTTGTTTTTAGTAACTGAGGGACGACCCCCGTGTCCATGCTCCCTCTCCATAGGATGGAAAAGGCTCGTGATAGGGGCTTCTTGCAGTTCTTTATGAACACAGAGTTCCATGAGTCTGGCCCTGGGGCAGAGTGCATGGGGATGTCATTTATCGCCTGTTCGAAAATCATTTGGCGTCAGGATAACATCGGATAGGCTTGTGTTAGTCAAATTTTGTGGCTCTCTCATAAAAAATTCATTTTGGGCTTCGACTTCAGTCTGGTTAGCGGCTTGCTAAAAACTGAGTCATATTGGGACTTGAGTAGCTCACTCATTTCCCTTTCTGTCACTGTGTAGGACCCATCTTGTTTAAGTAGGGGCCCAATACTGGACGTTGTTCTCGATTTTGATTTGGCATAGGAGAAGAAAAAAACTTTGGGTTTCTTTCGATTTCAATTTATGGCTTTTAGTTCTTCCCGCGATTCCTGACTCCTAAAGGATTCTTTTAGCTTAAGTTCGATGCTTGCTATTTCTCTGACCAGTGTCTCCCTGCGCATTTCAGATATATTGACCTCTTTTAGCCGCTCTGTTATTCTTTTCCGTCGCCTGTAAATGGAGCGCCTGTCTTTTTTCTATTTTACATCTACTCCTCCTTTTTCTTAGAGGAATAACCCTTGTGCATACATCGAGTGTCCCGAGTTAATCTGTTCTAGGCAAAATTTTGGGGTCTGTGTTGCTTAGTATATCTTCCCAGCTTATATCGGTTAGGACTTGGTTTACTTGGTCCCACTTTATGTTTTTGTTATTGAAGTTGAATTTGGTGAATGCTCCCTCGTGACTAGTCTCATTTTGTCGATCTGGGCTCCATGCATACATGTCTGAACCTCAATTATGTTGTGATCTGATTTATATTGTTTTTGATATGGGACATTTCTTATCAGATCATCATTGTTAGTGAAGATGAGGTCTAGTGTATCTCCAGTCTTGTAGGCTCTATTATTTGCTGGTTTAAATTGAATTTTGTGCAGAGATTTTAAAAACTCGTGTGAGTGGAGTTTTCATCAGAGCTGCCTCCTGGTGTTATTACTGCAACAATATTATTTCTATATTCCTCCATTTTAGGTGCCTTAAGTTGAAATCCCCCAGGAGCAAATGTTGGGTGCAGGAGCTGGAAGATTTTTTCCCGACAGTGGTCAATTTTTTTAAAAGTGTTCCTGGAATTGCTGGGATGTTGCATCCGGAGGCTTGTAGACTACCACAATGACTAGGGTTTTTGGGTTCTCGACCTTTATGCTAAAACTTCCACTACGTCATTTGAGGCATTAAGCAGTTCTGTGCAAACAAGTGACTCTGCAATGTACAGGCCAACCCCCCCTTTGCCTGTTCACTCTGTCACATCTGTATAGTTGTAACCTGGGATCCATACTTCGTTGTCCAAGTGATCCTTTATGTGGGTCTCAGTGAAAGCCGCGAACATTGCCTTTGCCTCTGCAAGCACCCCACGGATGAAAGGTATTTTGTTGTTTGTAGCGGGCTTTAGACCCTGTATATTTGCAAAGAAGAATTTTTATCGGACTGGTGGTATTGTGGTACTGGGGGGGATTTTTTTTCCGGCATTAGTATCTGTATCTGTTGGTTTGGAGTGGAGGCCATCGACTGTGGTTCCACTCCAGGAATGACTGGATTTGGTGTACGATTTCTGCCTTTTCCCTGCCAGTTTTTATTCCTTCCTGGCACTAAAAATCCTCCCCCTCTTGAGTGGCTGTGGCTACCCAGGTTTTCCCATGGCCTGGATGTTTTGTATCTTTTTGTCCCCTTTAGATGGTATGCCTGGCAATTTAAGTTATAGCCAGTCTTTCCTGTACTGAAGAGGTACACATTTCAGGGTGAAAAAGCTTACAGGAAGGGAGTTTGCATTTTCCTGTTTCATATGGGCAGGGCATTTTCTAGGGTGGTCATAGTTGCATGTCCCATCTGTTTTTCCAGATTTTCCATGCCCGCAGATACCAAGTGCATTTGTATGTGCACAGGCTTGGTTTCCGCTTGCCTTGGGTTTCTGTGACTGTATTCCCTGTTGGTGCAAAGTTTCCCTGTCTTAATTCTATCCTCCCTAGCACCAACAAGGAGCTCCCACCAGTTGTTTTTTTGGGAATTTATCCTCACTATTGCTATTGGAGTCCTCTTGTTTGCTTTTTTCCTGCGGTATTTCTATTTGCAATATTGGTTTTATCTTATCTTTGACTACACTTGTTTCCCTACTATGGCTCCTGTCCCCTATGAGATCATTTTATATGTATTCCTTCCTGCGTATAATTCCCGACTACCTGGACAATATCTCCAGCTTCACCATTTCTCGTCTCCCCGGACAGTATCTCCAGCTTCACCATTTCTGTCTTTCCCCGGACAGCACCTCCAGCTTTCACCATTACTGTCCCCCCAGGACAGTATCTCCAGCTTCACCATTTCTGTCTCCCAGGACAGCACCTCCAGCTTCACCATTTCTGTCTCCCGGACAGTATCTCCAGCTTCACCCATTTCTGTTCCCAGGACAGCACCTTCCAGCTTCACCATTACTGTCTCCCAGGACAGCCCCTCCAGCTTCACCATTACTGTCTCCCAGGACAGCACCCTCCAGCTTCACCATTACTGTCTCCCAGGACAGCACCTCCAGTTCACCTTACTGTCTCCCGGGGACAGCACTTCAGCCCCACATTTACTGACTACCAGGACATCACCTCCAGCCTTACAGTTTATGACTACATGGCCAGTATCAAGGGCCGTACCATTCAGCCCAGACATTTTATGTTCCCATCTGTTGTAGAAAGCTTCCAGGTTTTCTATGAAAGCAGCTTTGATGTTGTCCTCTTTTAATACCCTTGTGATTTTAGTCCACAGATTTTCCTCATTTGACATACCCAAAAACACTTCTCTGTTTTAATACTGCTTGTAGCTAGTTCTGGGATATCTGCACAAGGGGCGTGACACCAATTTCACAAAAATGGACAATTTATCCATGTGGAAGCCCCGTTTGTTTGACTGACCACAGACTACACAGGGCTTCATAATGATTTGAATGGTTGATTTACTGCAAATTCTACTAGCAACCTCTTGAAAATTTATTAATAACCTTAAATGAAGCTTAGCTAAATTTTTATTTCTGTTTCTAACTCTTTTTGTATATTGGACGCTTACCGTCCCCGTTCCTGATTTTTAATGTTTGTGTTTTTAAAGGGGGCCTACAACCCCATCCGTTTACGTCTGCTTTATTGTCCAACGAAACTGTTTGAAACCAGTCCCGGGTTCGGACCAGTCAAGGGTTCGGACCAGGCAAGGGTTCGGGCCAGACGAAACTGCTTGATCAGTGGGTCCCCTTATTTAAACATACTGGTCGGTGATTTGAGCTAACACAATGAAGGATCTACTGGGAAAATTTTCTACCCGAGTAATATGTGATTTGACTGATACAAAAGTATAACTTGCGTGTTGAAGAGCCCGGGGATATCTGGCAGCTCCTACAATGACGAACGGTCCCCCTCCTTGTTATCATCGCTGTATCTGGCTTTTCTCTTTTTTTTTTTTTTTTTTTTTTTTTTTTCTTTTTTCTTTTTTCCGTCTCCACCACAATAAATGCTATATTATCACTATAGTTGACTGGGGCAAATTTTTGGGGGAAGGACGCTTTTCTGTAGTAATAATTGCTTCTCGTTGTGTATATTGCGACTGCTGGTAACTACAGGTTATATGAAATTCACAGTAACGTCTCGTATTTCAAGAAAAAGAAACTAATGAAAGTCACTCCACTCCACTAAGTACCATTTATAATACTGGTTAGTTGCTACTACAAACACTGTATTCTGCTAATCACTGGTATCACTAGTTAATGCGAGTAACTGGCAAGCCCCGGAAAATTTTAAAAAAGCTGACCTGTGTAAGTTTTTGGCGACTTCTGGCACCTGCCTCTATAGGCTTTTCACTTCATTTAGTTTCGGAAAATTAAAATTTTAA
>NC_069425.1:10432753-10550322 GCF_026875155.1 Cherax quadricarinatus | reverse complement strand
CAGGGTGGCCCAAAAAAGAAAACTTTCACCATCATTCACTCCATCACTGTCTTGCCAGAAGGGTGCTTTACACTACAGTTTTTAAACTGCAACATTAACACCCCTCCTTCAGAGTGCAGGCACTGTACTTCCCATCTCCAGGACTCAAGTCCGGCCTGCCATTTTTTTCCCTGAACCCCTTCATAAATGTTACTTTGCTCACACTCCAACAGCACATCAAGTATTAAAAACCATTCGTCTCCATTCACTCCTATCAAACACACTCACGCATGCCTGCTGCAAGTCCAAGCCCCTCACACACAAAACCTCCTTTACCCCCTCCCTCCAACCTTTCCTAGGCTGACCCCTACCCCGCCTTCCTTCCACTAGACTGATACACTCTTGAAGTCATTCTGTTTCGCTCCATTCTCTCTACATGTCCGAACCATCTCAACAACCCTTCCTCAGCCCTCTGGACAACAGTTTTGGTAATCCTGCACCTCCTCCTAACTTCCAAACTACGAATTCTCTGCATTATATTCACACCACACATTGCCCTCAGACATGACATCTCCACTGCCTCCAGCCTTCTCCTCGCTGCAACATTCATTCATCACCCATGCTTCACACCCATATAAGAGCGTTGGTAAAACTATACTCTCATACGTTCCCCTCTTTGCCTCCAAGGACAAAGTTCTTTGTCTCCACAGACTCCTAAGTGCACCACTCACCCTTTTCCCCTCATCAATTCTATGATTCACCTCATCTTTCATAGACCCATCCGCTGACACCTCCACTCCCAAATATCTGAGTACATTCACCTCCTCCATACCCTCTCCCTCCAATCTGATATTCAATCTTTCATCACCTAATCTTTTTGTTATCCTCATAACCTTACTCTTTCCTGTATTCACTTTTAATTTTCTTCTTTTGCATACCCTACCAAATTCATCCACCAATCTCTGCAACTTCTCTTCAGAATCTCCCAAGAGCACAGTGTCATCGGCAAAGAGCAACTGTGACAACTCCCACTTTATGTGTGATTCTTTATCTTTTAACTCCACTCCTCTTGCCAAGACCCTCGCATTTACTTCTCTTACAACCCCATCTATAAATATATTAAACAACCACGGTGACATCACACATCCTTGTCTAAGGCCTACTTTTACTGGGGAAAAAATTTCCCTCTTTCCTACATACTCTAACTTGAGCCTCACTATCCTCGTAAAAACTCTTTACTGCTTTCAGTAACCTACCTCCTACACCATACACCTGCAACACTGCCACATTGCCCCCCTATCCACCCTGTCATAACGCCTTTTCCAAATCCATAAATGCCACAAAGACCTCTTTAGCCTTATCTAAATACTGTTCACTTATATGTTTCACTGTAAACACCTGGTCCACACACCCCCTACCTTTCCTAAAGCCTCCTTGTTCATCTATCCTATTCTCCCGTCTTACTCTTAATTCTTTCAATAATAACTCTACCATAACACTTTACCAGGTACACTCAACAAACTTATTCCCCCTATAATTTTTGCACTCTCTTTTGTCCCCTTTGCCTTTATACAAAGGAACTATGCATGCTCTCTGCCCCTTCCCTAGGTACCTTACCCTCTTCCATACATTTATTAAATAACTGCACAAACCACTCCAAAACTATATCCCCACCTGCTTTTAACATTTCTATCTTGATCCCATCAATCCCGGCTGCCTTACCCCCTTTCATTTTACCTACTGCCTCACGAACTTCCCTACACTCACAACTGGCTCTTCCTCACTCCTACAAGATGTTATTCCTCCTTGCCCTATACACGAAATCACAGCTTCCCTATCTTCATCAACATTTAACAAGTCCTCAAAATATTCCCTCCATCTTCCCAATACCTCTAACTCTCCATTTAATAACTCTCCTCTCCTATTTTTAACTGACAAATCCATTTGTTCTCTAGGCTTCCTTAACTTGTTAATCTCACTCCAAAACTTTTCTTATTTTCAACAAAATTTGTTATAACATCTCACCCACTCTCTCATTTGCTCTCTTTTTACATTGCTTCACCACTCTCTTAACCTCTCTCTTTTTCTCCATATACTCTTCCCTCCTTGCATCACTTCTACTTTGTAAAAACTTATCATATGCTAACTTTTTCTCCCTTACATCATCATTACATCATCATTCCACCAATCGCTCCTCTTCCCTCCCGCACCCACCTTTATTATTATTATTATTATTATTATAATCAAAAAGAAGCGCTAAGCCACAAGGGCTATACAGCTTTTTTTTTTATTATTATTATTAATGATTCATTCAGGATCCAGGCAACACACACCTACCCCCTCGCTCTCTCTCTCTTTTCTCTCTCTCTCTCCTATTCAAAAGTTTAAATTTGCTTAACATACAAAATACTTACACTCTTTTGCTAATATCTCCAAAAACAACAATTTACACAAGAAATAACAATGTCAGGGTATAGATACCTTTCATATATTTAAAAAAAAATCATTCTTGAAAGACTCACAAGAACCGGATCTAGATATTAGCCAAAGCTCTGCACAGACGTAATATTTATAAAATACTACCCAAAATATCATGTGTTATGCCTTCATCTTCTTCAGAATAAGTGCAGTTTGCTGGATGGTTGTACAATATCTAAACACTGAAAGTAATTCTTCTTCGTGTTGATGGGGTTAGAAAGGGTCACCAAAATGTACGCTTTATTGAGCACTATTTCCCAGGCAGACTTAAGTAAGTAAGTAAGTTTATTCAGGTATACACAATTACAGTTACATAGAATTATCATACATAGCAGCATATGTGTAGAGAACCTGGGATAACCCAGAAAAGTTAGACAGAGTGACTTATTTCCATTGGGGTCCCTTACTTGCCAGGTCTGAGAGATGAAAAGTTGCAGTAATAGTAAGTAAGTTTATTCAGGTACAAGTACACATAAATACAGTTACATAAGTTTTCATACATAGAACCCCAATGGAAATAAGTCACTCTGTCTGACTTTTTTGGGTTATCCTAGGTTCTCTACACATATGCTGCAATGTATGATAATTCTATGTAACTGTATTTGTGTATACCTGAATAAACTTACTTACTTACTTGATAGCCCAAGAAAGTCAGACCAAGTGACTTCGTTCCATTGAGGTCCTTGTAATACCTTATTTTAAACAGTAAAAGGAGATATACCGGGGTTAAGATAAACTGAGTCATTCACATTTACAGAAAGAGAGGACAGATCACAGTAATAGGCACATATATGTTAGTCATAGTCTATCGTACGAGGATAGACTGAGGGCCCTGAATCTGCACTCTCGAGAAATGCGTAGAACTAGGGGGATAAGATAAGAGGGTTAGCCACCCAGGATAACCCAAGAAAGTCAGTGCGTCATCGAGGACTGCCTAACTTATTTCCATTGGGATCCTTAATCTTGTCCCCCAGGATGTCACCCACACCAGTCGACTAACACCCAGGTACCTATTTGCTGCTAGGTGAACAGGACAACAGGTGTAAGTAAACTCGTCGAAATGTTTCCACCTGCCGGGAATCGAACCCGGGCCCTCCGTGTGTGAAGCGAGAGCTTTAGCCGCCAGGCCACCGGGAATAAGTAAACGAAATGTAAATAACGCGCTAAAAATATCTAACCAAGAAATAATTCGCAGCAATGGTTCAAGTTGAAAAAAAAATAGATTCAGAAAAGATATATGAAAGCACTGGTTTGGTAATAGTTGTGGATAGTGGAACAAACTCCTAAGTAGCATCATTGAAGCTAAAACCTTATGTAGTTTTAAAAATAGGTTAGGTAAATACATGAGTGGATGTGAGTTAAACATGCCTTGCATGGGCCAGTAGGCTTGCTGCAGTGTTCCTTCTTACCTATGGTTTTATGTTCTTAAATCATTCTCCTCCCTTTCTGTCGCTACATTCATTAGGTACTTTTTGGCTCTCTTCTTGAACAGGTTCATGCTATGATAGGCTATGACATGTGCAGGCAGTTTATTCCACTCCTTTATTGCTGTACAATAAAATGTTTGAAGCCTGACTACTGACTGTGGATACTCTTCCCTTCCCTTAGTACTATTATTGCTTTGGTTCACAGCCTTAACAAACTTTGCAGCAAGATATTCTGGACACTGTTTATAAGCAATTTTATAAAAGTGGTTTGATCTCAGTTGTTTTACTATGTCTTTGAACCAGGTCCAGGATAAATCTCACAATTTTGTTTTGGGTGATTTGTAGTCTATGTTTCAGTTTTTAGTCAAGGTAGAGTACCATGAGGAGCAAGACATAGGGTCCTGCGAGCCTTAGTAGGTAGACACCGTGCTTGCCTGCAGAGGAACTTCTGTTTGGCATTCGCTTTCTTTACTACACTGTTTCCTATCAGTTCTCCTGACATGCATGGGTCAAAGGGGATTCCCAGGTATTTCACTGAAGAAACTGAAGTGATGGGTTCTCCATTATACCGGACATTCAAAATGTTTGCCCTTTTCAGCTTATATTTCGTGCCAAAGAATATGGTTTCGGTTTTCCCGAGGTGTAAAGATAACACTGGTCTGCATGATTTTATTGACTCGATGGTATCTTTTTCGGTATATATATATAATGTCGTGCCGAATAGGCAGAACTTGCGATCTTGGCTTAAATAGCAACGCTCATCTTGCCATATAGGACAAGTGAAAATTTGTGTATGCAATAATTTCGCCAAAATCATTCTGAACCTAACGAAAAAAAATATATTTCACTGTGTTTGTTTAGTATTAAATTACTGTAAACAAATCTAAAATATATTTAGTTGGGTTAGGCTAAAATAAATTGTTCTTGTTATAATAAGGTTAGGTAAGTTTTCTAAGATTCTTTTGAAGCAAAATTAAAATTTTTTACATTAACATAAATGAAAAAAATATATCTTTAAACGTATAAGAGAAAATTTCAGAAAGGTCTTAATTTTAAATGAGTTCTTGCTGATTGACCAGTTTTACTGGCCAATTCATTGTGTTTTTTATTCATCTCTATCACATCAAGCTGCTAGGTTATACGGAAGCGTTACTTTTCTCTTTTCTTATGACATAAGTAAATGAGAAAGTGGTATACATATTACCAATTAAAATGCTTACCTTATATTGACTTAAATGTTAAATCTAATACATATTTCTTTATTTTTCAGATTATTGATATGTCTAGAGCTGCATAAATTTACCAGACATATTTTATTATGTCTGCGGGCAATTCACCCTTCAGATTCCCGGAGCAACATTACTCCTTTATTGCAGCGCTGCTACTTTGCTTATTTTGACTGTAAACTTGGAGATCAGGACAAACCATTTGCACTACACAAAGCTTGCAAGAGTTGCATCAGTAAGCTCCAAATGTGGTCAGTTGGAAAACTTAAATGTATGCCTTCTTTGAGTACCAATAGTATGACGGGAGCAGATGAACCACCATGATGACTGCTACTTTTGTATGACTAAAGTAGCTGGAGTCAACAAGAAGACTAAAGATCGCATAATATACCCAAATATTCCTTCAGCAATAAGACCTGTTCCACACACTGAAGATATTCCTGTACCTGTGCCACCTGAGTTTAGTTTAATATGTTTATTATGCACCCCATACCCATCCTGTGGGCGGTAGTCAAAAGATTACAGAGGTACATAATGGGTCCAGGGACTGGGCCTCAAAGTTTTGATGGCTGAGCAAGTTACAGAGGTAATGAATTCACAATTTACAAAGGTAATGAACTCACAATTTACAAAGGTAATGAACTCCAGGTAGGTCTAGTCACAATCATGACAAGTTACAGATGTATTAACAGATTATAGAGGTACACAATGGGTCCAGGGACTGGGCCCCAAAGTTTTGATGGCTGAACTAGGTACAAGGTAATGAACTCACAAGTTACAAAGGTAATGAACTCACAAGTTACAAAGGTAATGAATACTGTAAGAATGGTTACTTGCGTTTATATATGGCTACAATCATGAACAAATTTTAGAGTAATGAGCAATTCACACTTCCACACCCGGTCACAACTGTAGTGAGTTATTGGTGCAAATATTGATTTTTGAGTCACACACACACACACACACACACACACACACACACACACACACACACACACACACACACACACACACACACACACACACACACACACACATAAACACACACACACACACACACACACACACACACACACACACACACATACACAAACTCAAATTTCATCAGTCTGATACCTGGAGTTTACCTGGAGAGAGTTCCGGGGGTCAACGCCCCCGCAGCCCGGTCTGTGACCAGGCCTCCTGGTGGATCAGAGCCTGATCAACCAGGCTGTTACTGCTGGTTGTACGCAAACCAACGTACGAGCCACAGCCCGGCTGGTCAGAAACCGACTTTAGGTGCTTGTCCAGTGCCAGCTTGAAGACTGCCAGGGGTCTGTTGGTAATCCTCCTTATGTATGCTGGGAGGCAGTTGAACAGTCTTGGGCCCCTGACACTTATTGTATGGTCTCTTAACGTGCTAGTGACACCCCTGCTTTTCAATGGGAGGATGTTGTTTCGTCTGCCAAGTCTTTTGCTTTCGTAGTGAGTGATTTTCGTGTGCAAGTTCGGTACTAGTCCCACTAGGATTTTCCAGGTGTATATAATCATGTATCTCTCCTGCCTGCATTCCAGGGAATACAGGTTTAGGAACCTCAAGCGCTCCCAGTAATTGAGGTGTTTTATCTCCGTTATGGGCGCCGTGAAGGTTCTCTGTACATTTTCTAGGTCAGCAATTTCACCTGCCTTGAAAGGTGCTGTTAGTGTGCAGCAATATTCCAGCCTAGATAGAACAAGTGACCTGAAGAGTGTCATCATGGGCTTGGCCTCCCTAGTTTTGAAGGTTCTCATTATCCACCCTGTCATTTTTCTAGCAGATGCGATTGATACAATGTTATGGTCCTTGAAGGTGAGATCCTCCGACATGATCACTCCCAGGTCTTTGACGTTGGTGTTTCGCTCTATTTTGTGGCCAGAATTTGCTTTGTACTCTGATGAAGATTTAATTTCCTCTTGTTTACCATATCTGAGTAATTGAAATTTTTATCGTTGAACTTCATATTGTTTTCTGCAGCCCACTGAAAGATTTGGTTGATGTCCGCCTGGAGCCTTGCAGTGTCTGCAATGGAAGACACTGTCATGCAGATTCGGGTGTCATCTGCAAAGGAAGACACGGTGCTGTGGCTGACATCCTTGTCTATGTCAGATATGAGGATGAAAAACAAGATGGGAGCGAGTACTATGCCTTGTGGAACAGAGCTTTTCACCGTAGCTGCCTCGGACTTTACTCTGTTGACGACTACTCTCTGTGTTCTGTTAGTGAGGAAATTATAGATCCATCGACCGACTTTTCCTGTTATTCCTTTAGCACGCATTTTGTGCGCTATTAAGCCATGGTCACACTTGTCGAAGGTTTTTGCAAAGTCTGTATATATTACATCTGCATTATTTCTGTCTTCTAGTGCATCTAGGACCTTGTCGTAGTGATCCAATAGTTGAGACAGACAGGAGCGACCTGTTCTAAACCCATGTTGCCCTGGGTTGTGTAACTGATGGGTTTCTAGATGGGTGGTGATCTTGCTTCTTAGGACCCTTTCAAAGATTTTTATGATATGGGATGTTAGTGCTATCGGTCTGTAGTTCTTTGCTGTTGCTTTACTGCCCCCTTTGTGGAGTGGGGCTATGTCTGTTGTTTTTAGTAACTGTGGGACGACCCCCGTGTCCATGCTCCCTCTCCATAGGATGGAAATGACTCGTGATAGGGGCTTCTTGCAGTTCTTGATGAACACGGAGTTCCATGAGTCTGGCCCTGGGGCAGAGTGCATGGGCATGTCATTTATCGCCTGTTCGAAGTCATTTGGCGTCAGGATAACATCGGATAGGCTTGTGTTAACCAAATTCTGTGGCTCTCTCATAAAAAAATTATTTTGATCTTTGACTCTCAGTCTGGTTAGCGGCTTGCTAAAAACTGAGTCATATTGGGACTTGAGTAGCTCACTCATTTCCTTGCTGTCATTTGTGTAGGACCCATCTTGTTTAAGTAGGGGCCCAATACTGGACGTTGTTCTCGACTTTGATTTGGCATTGGAGAAGAAATACTTTGGGTTTCTTTCGATTTCATTTATGGCTTTTAGTTCTTCCCGCGATTCCTGACTCCTATAAGATTCCTTTAGTTTAAGTTCGATGCTTGCTATTTCTCTGACCAGTGTCTCCCTACGCATTTCAGATATATTGACCTCTTTACCCCGCCTGTTATTCTTTTCCGTCCCCTGTAAAGAGAGCGCCTGTCTCTTTCTATTTTACATCTACTCCTCCTTTTTCTTAGAGGAATAACCCTTGTGGATACATCGAGTGCCACCAAGTTAATCTGTTCTAGGCATAAGTTGGGGTCTGTGTTGCTAGTATATCTTCCCAGCTTATATCGGTTAGGACTTGGTTTACTTGGTCCCATTTTATGTTTTTGTTATGAAGTTGAATTTGGTGAATGCTCCCTCGTGACTAATCTCATTATGTCGGTCTGGGGCTCCACGCATACATGTCCTGAACCTCAATTATGTTGTGATCTGAGTTATTGTTTTTGATATGGTGACATTTATCAGATATCATTGTTAGTGAAGATGAGGTCTAGTGTATTCTCCAGTCTGTGGCTCTATTATTTGCTGGTTTAAATTGAATTTTGTGCAGAGATTTAATAGCTCGTGTGAGTGTGAGTTTTCATCAGAGCTGCCTCCTGGGGGTTATTACTGCAACAATATTATTTGCTATATTCCTCCATTTTAGGTGCCTTAAGTTGAAATCCCCCAGGAGCAAGATGTTGGGTGCAGGAGCTGGAAGATTTTCCAGACAGTGGTCATTTTTTAACAGCTGTTCCTGGAATTGCTGGGATGTTGCATCCGGAGGCTTGTAGACTACCACAATGACTAGGTTTTGGTTCTCGACCTTTACTGCTAAAACTTCCACTACATCATTTGAGGCATTAAGCAGTTCTGTGCAAACAAGTGACTCTGCAATGTACAGGCCAACCCCCCCCCCCCTTTTTGCCTGTTCACTCTGTCACATCTGTATAGGTTATAACCTGGGATCCACCGTAATAAAGTGGTAAAATTAGTGAATAATGGTTGGACTGGTGGTGACTGGCGCGTCGCCATTTAGTGTGTCCCGGGGAAAATACCCATGATTTAATCACCACTCATCGGTCTTAGATCTCAATGGAGTGGCCTCCAATGTGTATAATAATTATGAGACATTAAATCGTCTTGTGAATTGTAATGTAATCAGTGATGATAACATCAAGTTAAGAGAATGCGTGAAGTGAAATAAGTCACCTTGTTCCGAGTGAACACGTTAGACCACGTTGTTCCTTTCCCGAGGATAGTGAAGTTTTATGGAGTCAAGACTTCTAAACCGGGACAAACCAACGGATACCTCGTCCTGTTGGAATAAGAACCGTGTCGGTGTAGCAGGACATCGAAATGAGATGGTGAATGGAGGAAATAAAGATCATTAATCACCCACAGTTAAGTACCCTTTTCTATTTAGCAGACTGTAGGCCCAGTTAGGTATGTTGTAAATGGATGGGTTTTATGGGCCAAACTAATCAAGTGACCACCAGAGAATATCGGGGAAAGGGGTGGATTTTAAAAGGTTTTTTTCCCTTGATGGATTTTTAACTTGCAACCCCCCCCCCCCCCCTTTTTCAGTAAAACAAATATAATCTATCATAAAAATTAATTAGTAGCTCCGTACTTGTGGGTGCTATCGTTTTTAATGGTCCGGTTATGGTAAGATTGTGAGTGTCGAAGGGCCAACCTGAGTGACCGGGGGGTGTTAATTTTTCTCACATGTCTCAGGGGGTTACTCAGAAAAAATACTTTGTTGTCTCCCAATAATTACTGTATGCATTAATGTTGAGGTACATACAGTAACCCCCTTTTAAAATTTTCCATGATTCTAAGGGAAATGGAAGTAGACTATAAAACCCCCCCAAAAAAAATGACGTCCCCAAAACCCCTTTCAACCAATTTTTGAGCTAAATGATTGGGGTGAGAGTCTGAGAGACCTTAACCTTTCCAAAAGAAAGTGCACAGTAATTGGCTCTAGAGTGAAGGAAAAAGATTTTAGCTCCTGGGAAAACCTTCGCTTGGTACCGTCATCATGAAGCGGAAAATCATCGGGGTTCTTTGACAAAAGGGGAAACTTATTCTTTGTTCAAATATTCGGGCCCTGAACATTAAAATGGTATAAAATACGACAGATTTTTAGGTAAGACCTTTGCAACTTTTGGTACTTTTTTTTGAAACGTTTTGCCACACATAGGCTTCTTCAGTCGAGTACAAAAAGTTTATGAAACAGAAATACTTGAAAACGATGTAATCAGTCCATCACCCTTAAATTTTTAGGTGGTCAGCCCTCAGCGGGGAAGAGCATTGTTTTGTTGAAACAATATAAGTTGAAAGTGAAGAATCGGGCCTTAATAGGCCGGGGGGAGACGTAGGTGATTTGGGGGGCAGGTCCCCTCAAACCCCCCGTTCTCATATAGAGGTTTTTTGAAGTAGATGGTCTGTACCAAGATCCCCTTTTGTGTTGCAGTGTCTGAAAAAATGAACAAAAAATGGTATAAAATCCGACAGATTTTTAGGTAAGACACTATGCAACGTTAGGTATTTTATTTTGAAACGTTTTCGCCTACACCGTGGGCTTCTTGTCGAGTACAGAAAAGTTGTAGAAGCAGAAGATACTTGAAGACGATGTAATCATTCATCCCCCTTAAAATTTTTTGAGGTGGTCGTCCCTCAGTTGGAGAAGAGCATTGTTCCGTTGTCTAAAAACAATATGAAGTTGAAGTGACGAAGGGGCCCTTTTTAATGGCCGGGGTGGACGTAGGTTTTTTTTGGGGAGGGCGGGGTCCCTCTCAAACCAGCCGTTCCCTAGAGAGGTTGTCGAATAGATGGTCTGTACCAAGTCCCCCGTGTTGCAGTGTCTGACAGAATGAACTTTAAAAGGTATAAAATACCGACAGTTTGTTAGGAAAGACACAATAAAACATTTGGGTTATTTTTATTTTAAAAACGTTTCCCCTACCGTAGGCTTCTTCAGTCGAGTACAGAAAATTTGATGAAGCAGAAGATACTTAAAGACGAGAAATAGTCCATCCCCCTTAAAAGTTTTGAGGTGGCCCAGCCCCTCAGTCTGGAAAAGAGCATTTTTCCTTGTCTGAAACAATTGATTGAATGACAAAATCGGGCCTTATATAGTGCCGGATGAGACGTGGTTGTTTGGGGGGCGGGTCCCTCCAAACCCAGCCGTTCTCACTATAGAGGTTGTCGAAGTAATGGTCTGTCCCCAAGATCCCCTTGTGTTGCAGTTTTGACAAAAAGAACATTAAAAGGGTAAAAAAATCCGACAGATTTTAGGAAAACATATGCACAGTTATTATCTTTATTTTTGAAAGTTTCGCCTACACGTGGCTTTTCAGTCGAGTACGAAAGTTGATAGAAGCAAAAGATACTTGAAACGATTTAACAGTAAAATCCCCCTTAAATTTTTGAGGTGGTCAGTCCCCATTCGGAGAAGAGCATTGTTCCTTTGTCTGAAAAATATGAAGTGAAGTACAGAAGGGGGCCTTAAAGTGCCAGGAGGTGGACTGGGTTTGTTTTGGGGGGGCAGCCCTCTCAAACCCACCGTTCTCATAGTAAGGTTTCGAAGTAGAGGTCTGTACCAAGATACCCTTGTTTGCGTGTCTGACGAAGAAATTAAAATGGTAAAAAATACCGAAATTGTTGGTTTAAGACACTATGCAACAGTTAGGTATCTTTATTTTGAAACGTTTCGCCTACCGAGGTTCTTCATCGAGACGACTAGTGGAACGGCGGGGTTTAAAGGGGACCTCCCCTCCAAATCAACCTAGTCTCACCCCCTGGCACTATAAAAAGGCCGTTTGTCACTTCAACTTCTATTGTTTCAGACAACGGAACAATGCTCTTCTCCGATGGGGAACTGACCACCTCAAAACTTTAAGGGTGGGACTATTACATGCTTCAAGTATCTTCTGTTTCTATCAAATTTTTCTGTCCCACTGAAAGCCTATGTGTAGGCAAACGTTTAAAAATAAAAGATACCTAACTTTTGTATGTGTTTTACCTAACAATCTGTGGGTTTTTTATACCTTTTTAAATTTCTTCTGTCAGACACTGAAAACAAAGGATCTTGGTACAGCCATCTACTTCGACAATTACTAGTGGAACGGCGGGGTTTGAGGGGGACCTGCCTCCCAAATCAACCAAACGTCTCACCTCGGGGACATATAAGGCCGATTCTGTCACTTCCTTCATATGTTTCAGACAAGGGAACAATGCTCTTCTCCAACTGAGGGATGACCCCCCAAAAAACTTTAAGGGGATGGACTGTTACTCGTCTTCAAGTATTTTTGCTTCATCAATTTTTGTACTCGACGAAGAAGCCTACTGTGTGGGCGAAACGTTTCAAAAATAAAGATACCTAACGGTTGCATAGTGTCTTACCAAACAATCTGTCGTATTTTTACCATTTTAATTTTCTTTTGTAGACACTGCAACACAAGGGTTTTTGGAGGACCACATTTCGACAACCTTTTACAGTGAGAACGGGGGTTTTTAAAGGGGGGACCTGCCCTCCCAAAACAACCACGTCTCACCTCCGGGCCCAAATTTAAAGGGCCCGATTCTGTCACTTCAACTTATATTGTTTCAGACAACGGAACAATCCTTCTCCAGACTGGGGGACTGACCCCCTCAAAACTTTAAGGGTGGGGGGATGTTACTCGTTTTAATTTCTTCTGCTTTATAATTTTTCTGTACCGACTGAAGAACCCTACTGTTAGGCAAAAACGTTTAAAAATAAAGATCCTAACGTTGCATATTTCTTCCCTAACTTTTTCTGGCCATTTTGAACACATGGGGATGTCATACAAAGCACATGAATGGAGACTCTTCATTGATTCTTCTAAAAGAAGTTTAAAGGCTGCACTTCTCTACAATGGCAACACAGCTGCATCTGTGCCAATTGGCCAGTGTCCAAATGTCAGAAACTTGTGCAAATATGAAGACACTGATATCTGCAATCAAGTGTCAGAATCACAATTTTCTCATTTGCGGTGATTTGAAAGTTATTCCTCTCCTACTAGGTCTTCAAAGCAGATACACTAAGTATCCCTGTTTTCTGTGTCATTGGGATAGTAGGGCAG
The DNA here is from genome assembly GCF_026875155.1 of Cherax quadricarinatus. NCBI lineage: Eukaryota > Metazoa > Arthropoda > Malacostraca > Decapoda > Parastacidae > Cherax > Cherax quadricarinatus. The sequence continues at coordinate 10,537,072 of NC_069425.1, read as the reverse complement.
ACAGCCAGCATTGTGAACAAAAAGACTGGCCGCCAAGAACCAGCTTCTTACCCGAAAATCACAACGTGAAAACTGTGCCGCTAGTATACGGAAATAAATGGTATAAATTACCGACACAATGGAAATATAAACACATATGCAGTATAATGTGATCCTTTATTAACAAAGTTTCGCCCACACAGTGGACTTTTTCAAGTCACAAACAGATCTACCTGGGGTGGAAGGTACGTGAGTATTTATAGTCAGGTTCAGGATGCTGAGGTCAGGTGGAGAATGCTGCATCTGTTGATCTACCGAGTGGGGTTATAGAGTCTAAAATCTTGGGTAGCTTGGAAGGGAGATTGGACAAGTTTGTGAGCAGACCTTCTGCAGTGTTCTTCCACTACTCAAGTCCCAGCTACTCACGTCTCAATATGACTCAGTTTTTAGCAAGCCGCTAACCAGACTGAGAGTCGAAGATCAAAATGAATTATTTATGAGAGAGCCACAGAATTTGGTTAACACAAGCCTATTTGATGTTATCCTGACGCCAAATGACTTCGAACAGGCGATAAATGACATAACCATGCACTCTGCCCCAGGGCCAGACTCATGGAACTCCGTGTTCATCAAGAACTGCAAGAAGCCCCTATCACGAGCTTCTACCATCCTATGGAGAGGGAGCATGGACACTGGGGTCGTCCCACAGTTACTAAAAACAACAGACATAGCCCCACTCCACAAAGTGGGCAGTAAAGCAACAGCAAAGAACTACAGACCGATAGCACTAACATCCCATATCATAAAAATCTTTGAAAGGGTCCTAAGAAGCAAGATAGCCACCCATCTAGAAACCCATCAATTACACAACCCAGGGCAACATGGGTTTAGAACAGGTCGCTCCTGTCTGTCTCAACTATTGAATCACTACGACAAGGTCCTAGATGCACTAGAAGACAAAAAGAATGCAGATGTAATATATACAGACTTTGCAAAAGCCTTCGACAAGTGTGACGATGGCGTAATAGCGCACAAAATGCGTGCTAAAGGAATAACAAGAAAAGTTGGTAGATGGATCTATAATTTCCTCACAAACAGAACACAAAGAGTAGTAGTCAACAGAGTAAAGTCCGAGGCAGCTACGGTGAAAAGCTCTGTTCCACAAGGCACAGTACTCGCTCCCATCTTGTTTTTCATCCTCATATCTGACATAGACATGGATGTCAGCCACAGCACCGTGTCTTCCTTTGCAGATGACACCCGAATCTGCATGACAGTGAACCATTGCAGACACTGCAAGGCTCCAAGCGGACATCAACCAAATCTTTCAGTGGGCTGCAGAAAACAATATGAAGTTCAACGATGAGAAATTTAAATTACTCAGATATGGTAAACACGAGGAAATTAAATCTTCATCAGAGTACAAAACAAATTCTGGCCACAAAATAGAGCGAAACACCAACGTCAAAGACCTGGGAGTGATCATGTCGGAGGATCTCACCTTCAAGGACCATAACATTGTATCAATCGCAGCTGCTAGAAAAATGACAGGATGGTTAATGAGAACCTTCAAAACTAGGGATGCCAAGCCCATGATGACACTCTTCAGGTCACTTGTTCTATCTTGGCTGGAATAGTGCTGCACACTAACAGCATCTTTCAAGGCAGGTGAAATTGCTGACCTAGAAAATGTACAGAGAACCTTCACGGCTCGCATAATGGAGATAAACACCTCAATTACTGGGAGCGCTTGAAGTTCCTGAACCTGTATTCCCTGGAATGCAGGCGGGAGAGATACATGATTATTTACACCTGGAAAATCCTAGAGGGACTAGTACCGAACTTGCACACGAAAATCACTCACAACGAAAGCAAACGACTTGACAGACGACGCAACATCCCCCCAATGAAAAGCAGGGGTGTCACTAGCACGTTAAGAGACCATACAATAAGTGTCAGGGGCTCGAGCCGTTCAAAAGCCCCCAGTCCCAAAAAGGGGGAAATTTACCAATAGCCCCCTGGCAGTCTTCAAGCGGGCCCACTGGAAAGGGGCCTAAGTCGGTCCCTCCCCACCCGGGGGCTGGGTGGGTACGTTGGTTTGCGTGCGGGCCACCCAGTAAAAACACCCTGGTTGTTTCGGGGCCTGATCCCCCGGAAAGGCTGGTCACAGCCCGGGGGCTGCGGGGGCGTTGCCCCCGGGAAAACCTTTTTCCCCGGGTTTAAACCCCAGGTTATGGGGGGATATGAAAAATTTTTGTAAAGGGGCCTTGAAAAAAAGTAAAAGTTTCCTCTTTAATGTAAAAGGGTTTAAGCTAAGGAGGAATCTTTGGGGCCCCTCAGATTCGGGAATTGATAAAGGACAAGCTTTTGTTTGGAAAATTAGAAGGTGGGAAATTTTTTAAATTTTTCCCCGCTTTCTAAATTGCCTAATAATTGTTTAATTTTTTGATTTGGGGTCAAAATGTTTTTGTTTTTTAAAAAGGAACCAATGGGTTCCCGTTTGCCCCCCTTGCGCGGGACATGCGGGGGTATAGGTGGGAAACGGGGGCCCACGGGAGGGGGGGGAGTGTTTTGAATTTTGGGAGGAGGCGGGGAAAAACATGGTCTCGGGGAAATTGGCGTTCACGGCGGCCTAAGGATTAAGTAGGCCTATTCCAAAATTTAGGAAGTGTCGAAACTGTTCCTGGTGGAGAGTGGGGGAAAGGGGATTTAGGGGAAACCCCCCCGTAATGTGGTAAAATGAAATGAAATTATAAAAAAGCCCCCCGGGTTTTTGGCGGGCGCGTCCCCCATGGATTTTTCCCCGGGGAAAAAATTCCCCTTTTGGGTTTAATCTTCACTCATCGGTCTCAGATTTAAGGGAAAGTGATCTTTAATGTGTTTTAATAATTATGAGACTTTAAAATGTCTTTGGAATTTTTAATGAAAATTAATGAAAATTTAACTTTAAGTTAAAGAGAATGCGTGAAGTGAAAAAAAGTCGCCTTGCTTCGAGGGGAGCACGTTAGACCTCGTTTTTCCCCGTGACGGGGGAAAGGGGTGGAAGGGTCATTGAGTCACGATTTTCTAAACGGGAAAAAACCAAAAACGGATCCCTCGTCTGTGGAAAGAAAAACCGTGTCGGTGTAGCAGGACATCGAAATGAGAGGGGGGAATGGGGGGAATAAGGGTTCAATCCCCAAACATTTAATTTAAACCCTTTATTTATGCAGATGTTTGGCCAGTTAGGTATTTTTTGTAATTGGATAGGTTAATGGGTGATCCAGCACATCAAGTGGCCCCCCAGAAAATACCCTTTTGTGGTGGGATTAGGTAAAAGTTTTTTTTTCCTTGTGGGTATTTTCCATGTGTTTACCTGGAGTTTACCTGGAGGATTTCCCGGGGGTAAACGCCCCCGCGGCCCGGTCTAGACCAGGCCCCCTGGTGGATCAGAGCCTGAAAAAACCAGGTTTTTGCTGCTGGGCTGCACGCCCCCCAACTTTGAGCCCCAGCCCGGGATCCGGAACTAAATTTAGGTGCTTTGCCCGTGCCGTTTGGGGAAGATCCCGGGGGGTCTGGTTGGTAACCCCCCTTTAGGGTGTGCTGGGAGGCAGTTGAACAGTCTCGGGCCCTACACTTATTGTAGGGTTTCTCTTAACGTGCTAGTGACCCCCCGGTTTTTCATTGGGGGGTGGTGCACCCGTTTTCCCAAAGGTCTTTTTTGTTTTTCGAAAGTGGGTGTTTTTTCGTGGGGCAAGTTCGGTACTAGTCCCTCTGGGGATTTTCCAGGTGTATATAATCATGTATCTCTCCCTCCTGCGTTCCGGGAATACAGGTTTAGGAAACCTAAAGCGCCCCCCAATTTTTGAGGTGTTTTATCTCCTTTATGCGCCCCGTTTTTTAAATTTCTCTTTACATTTTCTAGGTCGGAAAATTTCCCACCTCCCTTAAAAGGGCTGTTAGGTGCCCCAATTTTCCCCACCCTTAGATAGAACAAGTGACCTGAAAGGTCATCATGGGTTTGGGCCCCTCCCTATTTTTTAAAAAGGTTTTTATTTTCCATCCTTTCTTTTTCTAGCAAAAGGGCGATTGAAAACAATTTTATGGCCCTTTTAAGGGGGGGGGATCCTCCGACTTTGATCACTCCCGGGTTTCTTTGACGGGGTTTTGTTTCGCTCTTTTTTTGTGGCCAAAATTTGTTTTTTTACTTGTTTGAAGTTTTAAATTTTTCCTTTAAAGTTTCCCATATCTGAGTAATTAAAATTTCTCATCGTTAAAATTTCATATTTTTTTTCTGCACCCCCACTGAAAGTTTTGGTTAAAGTCTGCCGGGAAAGCTTTCCCAGTGTTGAAATGGAAGACACTGTCTTGCAGTTTCGGGTGTCTTCTGCAAAGGAAGACACGGGGGCTGTGGCTGCACCCTTTGTCTATGTGGATAAAAGGATGGGGGAACAAAGGGGAGCGAGTACTGTGCCTTGGGGAAACCCAGGGGTTTTTCCCCGTAGCTGCCTCGGACTTTACTCTGTTGACAAATACTCCTGTGTTTTTTAAAGTGAGGAAAATTTAGACCCATGCCCCGCTTTTCCTGTTATTCCTTTAGCCCCCCCCGGGGCCAATTTTGTGCGCTTTTTAGGCCAGGGTCACATTTGGGTCAAAGGGTTTTTGCAAAGTCTGTATATATTCCCATCTGCATTCTTTTTGTCTTCTAGTGCATTTGGACCTTGTCGTAGTGGCCCATGGGTTGGGGGGAACGGGGAACAGGAGCGACCGGTTCAAAAACCCATGTTGCCCTGGGTTGTGTAACTAAATGGGTTTTAAAATGCGGGGGAAACTTGCTTCTTAGGCCCTTTCAAAAAAATTTTTTATGATTGGGATTTTTAGTGCTTTGGTCTGTTTTCTTTGCTGTTGCTTTACGCCCCCTTTTTTGGATTTGGGGGCTAGGGTCGGTTTTTTTTTAGTAACTTTGGGAGGGACCCCCTTTCCATGCTCCCTTCCATAGGAGGGAAAAAGGGTCGTGATGGGGGCTTCTTGCAGTTCTTGATGAACCACAGATTTCCCAGGGTTTTGGGGCCCTGGGGCAGAGTGCAGGGGCCCATGTTTTTTTATCCCCGTTCAAGTCATTTGGGTCAGGATAACATGGTAGGCTTGTGTTTAATCAAATTTTGTGGCTCTTCTTTAAAAAAATTTTTTGGGATCTTCGACTCCCCAGTCGGGTTTTGGGGCTTGCAAAAAACTGATTTCATATTGGGACTTGAGTTATTTCATTCTTTTCCCTTTTGTTTTTCATCTGTGTAGGGACCCTTTCTTGTTTAAAAGGGGAATTACTGGACGTTTTTTCTCGTTTTTGTTTGGCATAGGAGAAAAAAATACTTTGGGTTTTTTCGATTTCATTTAGGGCTTTTATTTCTTCCCGCGATTCCTGACTCCTAAAGGTTTCTTTTTGGGTTTAAAAAGTTCGTTGCTTGCTATTTCTTAAACCAGTGTCCCCCTACGATTTAAAGTTTATATTGACTCTTTTGGGCCGCTTGTTTTTTCTTTTCCGTCCCCGGGAAAAGGGGAAGGCCCCTTTTTCTTTTTGGGGGTTTTACTCTACTCCTCCTTTTTCTTAGGGGAAAAAAGCCTTGTGCATACATCGATTTGGCCACCAAAGGAAATCTGTTCTAGGCATAATTTGGGGTCTGTGTTGCTTTTTTATATTTTTTCCCAGCTTTTTACCCGGTTGGATTTGGGGTTTTTTTGGGCGCCCACTTTATGTTTTTGTTATTGAAGTTAAAATTTTTGGGGGTTAATGCTCCCTCGTGAAAACCTCCCCCCCCCCCCTTCATTCATTTTAAAACAAATTTAAAATTTTATCAGCCCCACAATTAATTAGTACGCCGTACTTAAAGGGTGCAACACAATTTTTTAAGGGGTCTGGGAAATGATAGGGTAAGATTGTGAGGGTCGGGGGGGCCCCCTGCAGGCCCAGAGGGGGTTTAAAAGTTTTCTCACATGTCTACTTTGGGGTGATTTTGGGTTTAAAACAATATCGTTGTTTTTCCCCAAAAGGAGATTATTTCGATGCATGAAATTGTCGAGGTTTTTATTTTTTAATTTTTATTATGCCCCCTCCCCATCCTGTGGTCGGTGTAAAGATTACAGAGGTACATAATTGGTCCAGGGACTGGTTTCCCAAAATTTTTGGGATAGCTGAGCAAGTTAAGAGGAATGAATTAACAATTTAAAAAAGGTTTAATGAACTCAAAAAATTCCCAAAGGTAATGAATCCGGGTAGGTCTAGTAAACAATATGACAAGTTAAAAAGGTATTTACAGATTGCGGAGGTACGAAAGGGGTTTCCAGGGACTGGGCCCCCCAAAGGTTTGGAGGGGGCTAAAACTAGGAAACAAGGGGTAATGAACTCAAAATTACAAAGGTAATGAATACTGTAAGGTAGGTTATTTTACGTTTATACATGGCTACAATCTTGAAAAAAATTATAGTGTAATGAGAATTCACATTTTCCACACCCGGTCACAACGGTAATGAGTTATTGGGGGCAAATTGATTTTTTGAGTCACCCACACACACACACCACACACACACAACACACACACACCCCCACACACAAAACACACAACACACATAAAACACACCACACTAGGTGAGTCCCAAAACACACACACACACACACACACACCCACAAACACACACACACCACCACACACACCACCACAAAAACCCCAAAATACACACCACACCAAAACACCCACACCCCCAAACACACACACACACACACCCAACACACCACACACACACAACACCACACAAACCTTTGGAATTTTATGATAAATAACAGAAGAAGCAAGAGAGAGGGGGGGTGGGTTGATTGCTTCTTTTTGGGGCTGCAAAAAGGGCCCCTTTGACACGTTCCTCCAAGAGATTGTCAAAAGTTTAGAGCTTTCGGGGCGCTTATAACAGGAAAGGGCACGGGCCAACTAACAGTATTATAATGGACTTAGGGGGTTGGAGTGACTTTTTTTAGTTTCTTTTTTTAAAATACGAGTCGTTACTGTGAATTTCATAAAACCCCTGTATTTTCCAGCGGTCGAATATACACAACGAGAAGCAATTTTTTTATTTCAAAAAAAAGGGGCCCTTCCCCCAAAAATTTGCACCGGGTCAACTAAGTGAAAAAATAGATTTATTGTGGTGGAGAGGGGAAAAAAAAAAAAAATAAAAAAGGGCCGATACACCCGATTTGATAAACAAAGAGGTCGATGTACGTCATTGTAGGAGCTCCCAAAGATATCCCCGGCCTTTCAACACGAAAGGGTTTACTTTTGTATCAGTTCAAATAACTTTTTACGGGGGTTAAAATAATTTCCAGTAGATCCTCAGGTTAGTAAATTCCCGCCCCAGTATTTTTTAAATAAGTGCCCCACTGATCAGGCAGTTTGGGAAGGGTCCAAACCCGGGACTGGTTTCAAACAGTTTCTTTGGGAAAATTTTAAAAAGCAGACTTTTAAAGGATGGGGTTTGTAGGCGCCCTTATAAACAAAAAATTTAAAAAATCAGGAACGTGACGGTAAGCTGCCCAAATTATAAAAAAAAGAGTTAGAAACAGAAATACAAAAAAGCTAGAGCTTTTTTAAAGGGTTTTAATTAAATATAATATTCAAGGGGGTTTGCTAGTAGACTTGCTTTAAATCAACTTTTCAAATCATTATAAAAGCTGTGTGTAGTTGTGGTCGGGCCAAACAAACGGGTTTACCCCATGGATAAAATTTGTCTTTTTTTGGGGAAAATTTGGGTGTCACGCTCCTTGTGGGGTATCCCAAAAATAGCTACAAGCTTTTTAAAAACAGAGAAGTGTTTTTGGGAATGCCCAAATGGGGAAAATTTTTGTGGACTAAAATCAAAAGGGGTTTTTTTAAAAGAGGAAAAACATCAAACCCTGCTTTCATAGAAAACCTGGAAGCTTTCTAAAAACGTTGGGAACTTTAAAAAGGGCCGGGTAAATTTGGTACTCCCCTTTGGGAAAATGGCCATGTAGTCCCAAACTGTAAGGTGGGGTGTGATCCTGGTGGGAAAGTAAAGGGTAGGGCTGAGGGGCTGTCCTGGGAGACTTTAAGGGTTGAAGCTGGAGGTTTGCTGCCCTGGGGGGACAGTAATGGTAAAGTGGAGGTGCTGTCCGGGGGAAAACATTTAATGGTGAAAGCTGGAGATACTGTCCGGGGAGACGTAAGGGGGAAGTGGGGGGTGCTGTTGGGAGACAAAAATGGTGAAGCTGGGGAGTTTACTGCCCTGGTAGACAGTAATGGTGAAGCTGGAGATTTTTCCGGGTTTTTAGTGGGGAAATTTAATAGCGGAAAGGGAAAATTTTACATAAAAATGCCCTCATAGAGGACAGGAGCCATGTAGGGAAACAAGTGTAGAAAAGAAAAATTTAAAACCAATATTGAAAACCAAAAAATACCGCAGGAAATAGAAACAAGAGGACTCCAATAGCAATAGTGAGGAAAAAAATTAAAAAAAACAACTGGGTGGGGGGCCCCCATTGTTGGTGCTAGGGAGGATAGGAATAAGACAGGGAAACAGGGCACCAACGGGGAATACATTTACGGGAACCCCAAGGAAAAGGGGGAAACCAAGCCGGGTGCACATTACTATGCAACTTGGTATCTGCGGGCCCATGGGAAATCAAAAAAAACAAAATGGGACATGAAACTATGCCCAACCCTGGGAAAAATGTCATCCCCAAATATAAAAACGGGAAAAATGCAAACTCCCTTCCTGTAAGCTTTTTCACCCGGAAATGTGTACCTCTTCATTACGGGGAAAGACGGTTTTAAATTTAAAAAATTGGGCCAGGCAACCATTAAAAGGGGGCAAAAAAATACAAAAAATTTCCCGGCCCTGGGAAAAAACCGGGTAGCCACAAGCCACTCAAGAGGGGGGGAGGTTTTTTTTTTGTGGGGGGAAGGGAAAAAAAAAATGGCAGGAAAAAAGGCAGAAATTTGTTTCACCAAAAAACCCAAATCATTCCTTTGGGGTGGAAACCCCAGTCGATGGCCTCCACTCCCAAAACCCAAAAGATTTCAGATATAATGCCGGAAAAAAAATCCCCCCCCGTTTCCAAAAAATACCACCAGTCCGAAAATTTTCTTTTCAAATATACGGGGGCTTAAAACCAGCAAAAAAACAAAAAAATACCTTTCATCCGTGGATCTTTTTTGAGGCAAAAGGGAATGTTCGCGGATTTTAAGGGGACCCACATAAAAAGGAAACCTTGGACAACGAAATATGGGGTCCCCGGTTACAACCCATTTTCAGATGTGACAGAGTGAAAAAGGCAAAAGGGGGGGGTTGGGCCCGTAAAATTGAGAGTCAAATTGTTTACAGAACTGCTTAATGCCTCAAATGACGTAGTGGGAAATTTTTTTTAGTAAAGGGCGAGAACCCAAAACCCAGTCATTGTGGTAGTCTACAAACCTCCGGATGCAAAAATCCCGCAAAAACCAGGAAAAGCTGTTTAAAAATTTTACCCCCTGTCTGGAAAATCTTCCGCTCCTGCACCCAACATTTGCTCCCGGGGGATTTTTAAAATTTAAGGCCCTAAAAAGGAGGAATATAGCAAATTTTATTGTTGCAGTAAAACACCAGGAGGCAGCTTTTATGAAAAAACCCCCACTCACCGGGGCCCTTTTAAAAACTCTGCACAAAAATTTAATTTAAAAACCCGCAATTTAAAAGAGCCTACTAGTTTGGGAAAATCACTAGAAACCCATCTTCACTAACAATGATGATCTGAAAAAGAAAAGTCACCCTATCAAAAAAAATTATCAGACACAAATAATTGAGGGTTCAGACATGTATGCGTGGAGCCTCAGACCGGGCAAAAAGAGATAGGGCACGAGGGAGCATTCCCAAATTTCAACTTCAATAACAAAAAAAATAAAGTGGGACCCAAGTAAACCAAAAATTTCCCAAAACCCATATAAACTGGGGGAAAAAATTTCCCAAGCAAAAAGACCCCCAAAATTAGCCCAGAAACCCGATTTAAATCGGGGCACTCGATGTATTTCACAAGGCTTATTTCCCTAAGAAAAAGGAGGGTAGAGATTAAAATAGAAAGAGACAGGCGCTCCCTTTACAGGCGACGGGAAAAGGGGAAAAACAGAGCGGCCCAAAAAAAGGTCAATATATCGGGAAATGCGCAGGGGGGGACAGGGGGCAGAGAAAAAGCAGGGATCGAATTAAACTAAAAGAATCCTTTAGGAAATCAGGAATCGCGGGAAAAACTAAAAGCCATAAAAGAAATCGAAAAAAACCCAAAGTATTTTTCTCCTTTTGCCAAAACAAAATCCCGGGAACCCAAAGTCCAGTATTGGGGCCCCCACTTAAAAAGAGGGGCCTACACAGATTTACAGCAAGGGAAAAAGTGAGCTACTTTTAGGGCCCAATATGACTCGTTTTTAGCAAGCCGCCCCAACCAGATGGGAAAAGTCGAAGATCAAAATGAAAATTTTTTTTGAGAAAAGCCCCAAAATTTTATTAACCCCAAAACCTTCCGATGTTATCCCGACGCCAAATGACTTCGAAAGGCGAAAATGACATGCCCCCTGCCCCTTGCCCCGGGGCCCGACTCATGGAAAATCTTTTTGTCATCAAAAACTGAAGAAGCCCCTAACAGAGCCTTTTTCCATCCTATGGGGGGGGGGAGCTTTTTACACGGGGGGGCGTTCCCCCAGTTACTAAAAAAAAAACAGACAGGGCCCCCCTCCCCAAAGGGGGCAGTAAAAACAACAGCAAAGAAAATAAGGGCCAATAGCACAACTCCCATATCATTAAAAAACTTTGGGGAAAAGGGTTTCCCAAAAAGGGGAAGATCACCCCCATCTAGAAAAACCCCCCAGTTACACCCCCAAACCCCGGGCAACATGGGTTTAGAAAAAGGTTCGCTCCCCGTCGTCTCAAATAAATGGGGTCCCCCTACGAAAAAGGTCCCAAATTGCACTAGAAGGACAAAAAAAAAATGCGATGTAATTTTATACCGACTTTGCAAAAGCCTTCGACAAGTTTGACCATGGCGGGAATAGCGCACAAAATGCGCGCTAAAAGGGAAAAACCGGAAAAATTGGTTTGGGTGGATCTATAATTTCCTCACTAACAGAACAAGAGAGTGTCGTCAACGAGTAAAGTCCCCAGGCAGCTCGGTGAAAAACTTTTGTTTTCCCCCCCAAAGGGACAGTACCCAGCTCCCTTTTTGTTTCCTTTATCCTCATATCCGACTAGCAAGGATTGTCAGGCCACAGCACCGTGTCTTCCTTTGCAGATGGCACCCGAATTTTGCATGCAGTGTCTTCCCTTGCAGACATGCAAAGGGTCCCGGCGGACATCAAACCCAAATTTTTTCCCGTGGGCTTTAAAAAAACAATATGAAAGTTCAACGATGAGAAATTTTAATTTCTCAGATATGGTAAACATGAGGAAATTTTTTTTCTTTATCAGAGTACAAAACAAAATTTTGGCCACAAAATTTGAAACGAAACACCAACGTCAAAGACCCGGGAGTTTATTTTTGTCGGGGGGAAACTCACCCTTCAAGGACCATAACATTGTATCAATCGCATTGCTAGAAAAATGAGGGGGTGGGTAAATTTAGAACCCTTTAAAAAAATAGGGAGGCCAAAACCCATGATGGGCCCTCTTTTTAGGTCCTTGTTCTACTAGGTGGAATTGCTTTCCCCTAACGCAAAATTTCAAGGCAGGTGAAAATTTCCCCCCCCAGAAAAAAGTACAGAGAACTTTCCCCGGCGCGAATTAAAAGGGGATAAAAAACCTCAATTACTGGGAGCGCTTGAGGTTTTTTAAACCGTTTCCCTGGAAGCAGGAGGGAGAAAATGATTTATAACCTGGAAAATCCTTTGAGGGGGTAGTACCGAACTTGACACGGGAAAATTTACTCACTACGAAAGCAAAAGACTTTTGGGAAGGGGATGCACCCTCCCCCCCAAAGAAAAAACAGGGGTGGGCAAAAAAACCGTTAAAAGGGCCTTTCAAAAAGTGTCAGGGGACCCAGAAATGTTCAACTGCCTCCCAGGGACACATAAGGGGGTTTTCCAAAGACCCCCGGCCCCGTCTTTCAAGCTGGCAGGGGCAACAACCCAAAAAAACAGTTTCCCGATCAGCCGGGGGTGGGCTCGTACGTTGGGTTTTCGTTTCAGCCAGCAGCAACAGCCCGGTTTATCAGGCGCTGATCCACCAGGAGGCCGGTCACAGGGGCCCGGGGCCCCGGGGGCGTTTTTACCCCCGAAAAAATCTCTCCAGGTTTAAAATCCGGTTAAACAATGGATCCAAGGGAAAACCTGACAGGGGGGCAACCCAAAGAGTCATGGTTTCGAAAAGTGTATCCCCAGGGGGGACCCCGTGAAGAGCGGGGTCCCAGGGGTCGGTCCTGGGGCCGTGCTATTTTTGGTATATGGAAAAGACTTTACGGAAGGGGTTAGATTTAGAAGTGTCCCTGTTTGCAGTGAAAGTGAAGTTAATGAGGAGAAATTTAAATTTTGTTTAGGACCCGGAGGACTTCAAAGGGGACCTGGACAGATGGAACCTGGTCCAGCAAATGGTTCTCGAAATTTTTAAACCTGCCAAATGCAAAGTTTATGAAGATAGGGGAAGGGCAAAAGAAGGGCCAAGGGCAGAGTATAGGCTGGTGGCCAAAACTGCAAACCTCACTTAAAGGGGAAAAATCTTGGGGTTAGTATAAAAAACCCAGAAAGTTTCCGGAAGCAAAACCCCTTTTAAAACAGATAACTGCTGCAGCATATGGGGCCTGGCAAACCTGAGAACAGCATTCCGATACCCTTTGTAAGGAAACATTCAAGGGCACTGTACCCGTGTATTTCAGGGCCCCCTACTGGAAATATGCAGCACCTGTTTTTGGGAAACCCCCACTTGATTAAAAACACGTCAAGGGGAAAATTTGAGAAAGTACAAAGGTTTGCGACAAGGTTAGGTTTCCCGAGCTAAAAGGGGAAAGTCCTATGAAGAAAGATTAAAGGGGAAAACGGCCCCCGAACCCCATGGGGGACAGGAGGGTCAGAGGAGGAAAATATGCAATAAAATACTTTCGTGGAAATAGAAAGGTGGGCAAAGACAGGATGTTCCAGGGAGGGGGGCACAGAAACAAGAGGCCACAATTGGGAAGTTAAAAACCCCAAAAGAGTCGAAAAAGATTAGTAGGAATATTTCTTAGTCCCTAGAGTTGTAAAAGGGAGTTTAAAAGCCTAAAAAAAATGACGTTTGTGGAGGCAGGAACCTTTCACAGTTTTTAAGGACGAGGGTTTTTTAAAGCTCATGGATAAGGGGGAAGGGGAGGGGCCCCCCCCAAATGGGAAAACCCGGGGAAAGGCGGGGCCAGGAGCTAGGAAATCGACCCCTGCAACCACAATTTGGTGAAAAAAAGGTGGGGTACACACACAACAGACGAAAACACGGGGGGGTTAGGAAAGTATTTCTTCAGCCCCAGAGTAGTCGTTTAAATGGAAAAATATTGGGGTGGATGGGAGTGGAGGTTTGGGGTCCATAATAGTTTTTTGCGAGGTATGATAAAGCTCACGGCTCGGGGAGGGGACCTAGTTTGCGTTTAGGTTTAAGAGGGGGGCCAGGAGTCGGACTCGACCCCGCAACCTCAAATAGGTTTGGGACAACCCGGTGAGTACACACACAAACACTTTCAAAAACTCTACACAAAACACGCCACACACTATACGGTGAAGGGCAAACCCGGTGAAAAGGGGGGCCAGGAGCTAAGACTCGACCCCCGCAACCACAAATAGGTGGGGTACAAATAGGGGAGTTCACACACACACCCTTTATTACCAACACCACAATCTTTCAATCCCCACGCACCCACACTCACACACACCCAACACAAAACCCCCACACACCCCCACACACACACACCACACACACACCACACCCAAACACTGGACAAGCACCTAAAGTCAGTTCCCGATCAGCCGGGGTGTGGCCCCTTACGGGTTTGGTTTTCGTGCAGCCAGCAGCAACCCGCCTGGTTGATCAGGCTTGATCCCCCAGGAGGCCCCGGTCACAGCCGGGGGGCCCCGGGGGCGTTGACCCCCGGGAAATCTCTCCAGGGGAAAAACACAAAGGGCTTGGACTGACCCCTGCAATCTCAATAGGTGAATGCACAACACACACCACACCCCACACAAACCAAAAACCACACAAACCCCCTGCACACATGACACATGTGGTAATGCTTTATTTTTCCCGCTAGGGAAAATCAGGGGGATTTCTCCGAAAGTTCTGCAAAATACCATGTGGGGTAAAATACTTTGCCATTTCTTGAACATTTTGAGTGAGTTGTTTCTAAATTTATTTAAATTTTTTCCCACTTTCCCGTTTAATTAAAAGACCCCGGGGGGGTGTACAATTTGTCCATCTGGCAAAAATTTACATTTTTGTTTTTGGGCTACATCTGGGGGTGGGGGATTTTTAAAAAGCCAAAAGATATTGTTTAACCCCGCCCGGAAACCGGGGGGAGTTGTGACATCCAAGAGTCTGCTTATTTTGTTGGATGCACCCTAGGGGGATTTTGGGGGGCCTCCCTGCATGTTTGAGTGATGATAGTTTTGGGCTCCCGGTGTTTAATTTTCCCCCCGGCCTTAAGTCCCTAAAATTCAGTTTGGGAAGTTTTTTTCGTATTTTTGTTCTTAAACTTCTACCGGGCAAGCCAAAAAATTGTAATTTTACTCCCTCTTTGAAAGGGATACAGCTTAGCCAATTTATCAGTTCTTTTCAAAGCATTTTGGGAAAACCAAAGTGAGATGGGAATTTCCCCCAGCATGTGCCACTCTGACTCCCCTGTCCAAAAATTCCTACCATACCTGGTCGGCTTCTTTACACAAGGGATGCCAAAAATTTTTGCTTAAAAGAAATTGAGAGCATTTATGGATGACAGAGAATCCCGTTACAATTAAATGTCAAAACTTTTATACATAGATGCATTTCGTGCAGGGTATGGCAAACAGTTCTTTTCTGAAGGGTAGAAAGGCCCCCAAATTTTTGATGCGTGCTCCAATTTCTTTAAGAAAGCCAAACACTCCCGTTCGACAACAGCCCGCACTACCCCGCTGGCCCCAGTTTGGGTTGGGAAAAAGAACCATCAGCGTAAAATTCTTTTCGAGAGTTTGGTTTCTGTGTTTTACTAAGTTATTTAAAACGCTTAAAGGGTCATGTTTGGGGTTCAAGGCGAAGGGTTTTGGTTGGGGATTTAAAGAAGTAGTTTGGGGGGAAAAGGAGGAATGGTTGTTTGGAAAGGGGTTAAAATTTTCCCTGGAACGGGAAGTGCCGCTGTTGCCTTACTTACATTTGTTTATGTATCTGATTGGGGCGGAAAGGGCGGTTCCAGTTTTTTCGTTTCCCTCTGGAGGAGTGTTTACCGTGCTGAGGAAAGTTTTTGGGGGGCTTCGGGGCAGGGGTTTTTAAAGAGTTTTCCTGAGCATATTAAACCCCCAAATTTGGGGTATTTCTTTCAGTAACCGATCTCTGATGCTTGGAATATCAAGTTCTTTTTGCCCTATTTAAAATTTTTTGGGAGTACGGGGCCAAAACCTAAAAAGATTCCCCCATTGCCGTTCTGCAGGGTTTTTCCCGCCCCCCCCCCAAGGGGTTTTCCCGTCCCGGACACAAGAGCAAGTAGTGGCGCAGCATAATCAACCAATGATCTAATATAAGCAACGGTACTCATTTCTCTAAGAACTGTAATGCCTATAATTCATGGGATGTTAAAGTGGAAAGATTGGAAGAGCTTGCTAGATGTATCAGGTGTCTAGGAAATCATAATGTAAGGGATTGCCGTGCTAACTTGCACCATTGTTATCAGTGTAACAAGGGAAGACACCACATAGCTATGTGTAAGGGCGGATCTAATCGTAATAATGGTAACAATAGTACTGATAGTTTACCTGGAGTTTACCTGGAGAGAGTTTCGGGGGTCAACGCCCCGCGGCCCGGTCTGTGACCAGGCCTCCTGGTGGATCAGCGCCTGATCAACCAGGCTGTTGCTGCTGGCTGCACGCAAACCAACGTACGAGCCACAGCCCGGCTGATCAGGAACTGACTTTAGGTGCTTGTCCAGTGCCAGCTTGAAGACTGCCAGGGGTCTGTTGGTAATCCCCCTTATGTGTGCTGGGAGGCAGTTGAACAGTCTCGGGCCCCTGACACTTATTGTATGGTCTCTTAACGTGCTAGTGACACCCCTGCTTTTCATTGGGGGGATGGTGCATCGTCTGCCAAGTCTTTTGCTTTCGTAGTGAGTGATTTTCGTGTGCAAGTTCGGTACTAGTCCCTCTAGGATTTTCCAGGTGTATATAATCATGTATCTCTCCCTCCTGCGTTCCAGGGAATACAGGTTTAGAAACCTCAAGCGCTCCCAGTAATTGAGGTGTTTTATCTCCGTTATGCGCGCCGTGAAAGTTCTCTGTACATTTTCTAGGTGGGCAATTTCACCTGCCTTGAAAGGTGCTGTTAGAGTGCAGCAATATTCCAGCCTAGATAGAACAAGTGACCTGAAGAGTGTCATCATGGGCTTGGCCTCCCTAGTTTTGAAGGTTCTCATTATCCATCCTGTCATTTTCTAGCAGATGCGATTGATACAATGTTATGGTCCTTGAAGGTGAGATCCTCCGACATAATCACTCCCAGGTCTTTGACGTTGGTGTTTCGCTCTATTTTGTGGCCAGAATTTGTTTTGTACTCTGATGAAGATTTAATTTCCTCATGTTTACCATATCTGAGTAATTGAAATTTCTCATCGTTGAACTTCATATTGTTTTCTGCAGCCCACTGAAAGATTTGGTTGATGTCCGCCTGGAGCCTTGCAGTGTCTGCAATGGAAGACACTGTCATGCAGAATTCGGGTGTCATCTGCAAAGGAAGACACGGTGCTGTGGCTGACATCCTTGTCTATGTCGGATATTGAGGATGAGGAACAAGATGGGAGCTAGTACTGTGCCTTGTGGAACAGAGCTTTTCACCGTAGCTGCCTCGGACTTTACTCTGTTGACGACTACTCTCTGTGTTCTGTTAGTGAGGAAATTATAGATCCATCGACCGACTTTTCCTGTTATTCCTTTAGCGCGCATTTTGTGCGCTATTACGCCATGGTCACACTTGTCGAAGGCTTTTGCAAAGTCTGTATATATTACATCTGCATTCTTTTTGTCTTCTAGTGCATTTAGGACCTTGTCGTAGTGATCCAGTAGTTGAGGCAGACAGGAGCGACCTGTTCTAAACCCATGTTGCCCTGGGTTGTGTAACTGATGGGTTTCTAGATGGGTGGTGATCTTGCTTCTTAGGACCCTTTCAAAGATTTTATGATATGGGATGTTAGTGCTATTGGTCTGTAGTTTCTTTGCTGTTGCTTTACTGCCCCCTTTGTGGAGTGGGGCTATGTCTGTTGTTTTTAGTAACTGAGGGACGACCCCCGTGTCCATGCTCCCTCTCCATAGATGGAAAAGGCTCGTGATAGGGCTTCTTGCAGTTCTTGATGAACACAGAGTTCCACGAGTCTGGCCCTGGGGCAGAGTGCATGGGCATGTCATTTATCGCCTGTTCGAAGTCATTTGGCGTCAGGATAACATCGGATAGGCTTGTGTTAATCAAATTTTGTGGCTCTCTCATAAAAAATTCATTTTGATCTTCGACTCTCAGTCTGGTTAGCGGCTTGCTAAAAACTGAGTCATATTGGGACTTGAGTAGCTCACTCATTTCCTTGCTGTCATCTGTGTAGGACCCAATAACCCGGACACAACAGTAGCCAACGTAAAGATTGCAGCTAATGTCGGTAATGATGGCCTAGCTGAGGTAGCTTTACCTGTGTTGGATGTGGTGATTAATGATAAACGGCGTAAATCCAAAACTGTAACAGCATTACTGGATCAGGGATCACAACGTACCTTCATAAAACGTAATTGCCTTAATGGGATGAAGGTACAAATGGGAGATCCTGCTATACTCAAGTTATCTGGCTTTCTCTCGAATAAGAAGGCCCAGTCATACGACACTGTTTATGTAACTGTCAGGCTGGGCAATGAGAGAAAACGTATTAATGCCGTAATTGTGGATGGGCTCCAGAGAAAAATATTCTACAATAGGGCTTGGTAACGCTACTGAAAGGCTTTCAAGTAAGGTAAATTTGGCACCTTCTGGTGTAAATAATGATTCTGTGGGGCCAATAGATATTTTGATAGGTAGTGACCATTATGCCACCTTTGTAAAGGGTATATGACAAAGAAATGCGGAGTCACCCTTCTAAGGACCGCAGGAGGTCACGTGATGTATGGCAGGCTTCCTCGTACTGATAATGAATGACTGGAGGAAGCCATAAATACAGTTACGGTGTCTTACTCATGAAATATCACCCCAGTATAAATATACTTCAATAGAGGATGAAGTTGAACCTGTGTATAAATTATGGGAATTGGACAGCATAGGGATCAATGTAAATGAAGAAAGTCCAGATGATTCCTTTACTCAAGAACAATACCAGAAGGATGTTAAATTTGAATCTGGACAAATACTGGGTGAGACTTCCGTGGAAGCTGAACCATCCAGACCTACCAACTAATTACCGGATGGCGTATGGACAATTAAAGGCTCAGCTCCACGAACTGAGCAAGACACCAGAACTGTTGACTGCTTACGATGATATAATTAATGAGCAGTTAAATAATAAATTCATAGAGGAGGTACCTCCTGAGCAAGCCCAGATTTATGGTCACTATTTGCCACATCACGGAGTGAAGAAGGATTCTAAGACCACTCCTCTGAGGATTGTGTTTAATTGTAGTGCCAGGAGTAACAAAAATGTACCTAGTTTGAATGACTGTTTGATGATAGGTCCGTCGTTGACGGAAAAACTGGGAGACATATTATTAAACTTCAGGGTTAAGAATTATGCCTTTACGGCGGACATAAGTAAAGCTTTCCTGAGAGTGGGTCTGCAGGAGGCTGACCGGGATTGCACTAGGTACTTATGGCCCGAGAATCCTAATGACCCACTTAGTCCCCTGAAGACTTTTCGCTTCAGGAGTGTATTGTTTGGTGCTACCTCCAGTCCGTTCCTACTCCAGGCAACGATAAATGCACACCTTAAGCGTACGGGTGGTCCACTGAGTGGAGTAATGGGTAAACAATTTTATGTGGACAATTTCCTGGGGGTGACGTCTACTGAAGAGGAACTAATGAGCATATATGAAGGGGCTAATAATAAATAATGCAAGGTGCAAATATGCCCCTGAGGGAATGGAACAGTAATTCGTCCAGTTTAAGGGCTCAAATAAATAAAGACAACCCTGGAGTTGAAGTGTCTAAATATAGTAATGTGCTGGGACTGACTTGGGACACAGAGAGAGACTTGTTATCGTTAAAGTCTAATAACTACAGTATGCCCAATAAATTAACCAAGAGAGTCTTACTTGCGGAAGTTTCAAAATGCTTCGATCCACTAGGCTTAGTGCCCCCACTTACCATAAGAGGAAAATTGTTGATACAAGAAGCATGGAAGCTTAAGTGTGCTTGGGATGAAATCCTACCTGAGGAATTTGTTGAAAGGTGGGAAGAACTAATAGGTGAATATGTAAAATTACTAATGTTGGAGTTCCCACGTAATGTGGCCAGTCAAGATGGAGAAAATGTACTCCACATTTTTTGCGATGCTTCGAAATTAGCATATGGAGCAGTCGCTTACCTTCAATGTAATAGTGCCATTTCTCTTGTTATGTCTAAGGCTAAGGTGGCTCCAATCAAATCACGTACCTTACCTCAGTTGGAATTGACGGCCATTTATGTAGGTGTCAAATTAGCCAATTATATAAGAAATAAATTGCGAGAGATAAATATCAGCGACACCGTAATTTGGTCTGATAACGAGGTATCCTTACAATGGATTCGTAATGGTAACAGTAAGATTGTGTATGTACAAAACAGAGTCGCTGAAATCAATCAAATGCAGGAGAAATATAAACAGTTTGGGTCAGCATATGTTAACCTTTAATCACATTCCTGTGACGAGAATCCAGCTGACTTCTTGTCTCGAGGCTTGACTTATGGAAAATTTGTGAGTGCTTTATCGTGTTTAAAGGGCCAAGTTGGCTGGTGGACAAAATTAACTGGCCGGTGCAAAAGGCACATATTGCTCCTGTCGAAATTACGGTGAGCACCGCTCCAGTCAGTACCCTCCTTAGCCATTGACATTAATAGGTATTCTTCCTTACCCAGCTGATTAGCGTGACAAGGTTAGTGTTTAAATTTATAAGTAAGATGAATATCTCATATAATTTTCCCCATCCCCTGAAATACTGGCTACAGAGGGTACAAGAAGAAACCTACAGGATGAGATTAAATTATGATGGACGGAAAAATTGTGAAAGGCTCAATAATAGAAAAACTGGGGCTGTATTTAGAGGATGATGTAATTAGGTGCAGAGGCAGGTTACAAAATGCTGAATTGGGGGAATATGCTAAGCACCCTATCTTGCTGCCCAAAACTCATCACCTGACAACCTTGATTGTCTTTAATGCCCATAATAACGTGATGCACGGTGGGGTACAGGATACTTTAAACTGTATTCGGGAAACCTTCTGGATTCCACAAGGACGGCAAAGTGTAAAAAGGGTTATCAAGTCGTGTGTAATATGTCGCCGGGTGGATGCCAGAACCTACATGTACCCAGGTCCTCCACCATTGCCCAAGGAACGCGTGCAGTTCAAATTCAAATTCAAAGTTTATTCTCTATAAGGATTACAATGCTGAGTTTACAGAAATTTGGTTATTGTGTGGTTTACATGTAGTAAAATAGTGATTACAGAGTGTACCACTAGAACGCTTAGCATGGCTAGGCATTTCGGGCAGACTTAGTTTTATTCTTAATTGTAAAATATTACAAATTATGAGGTAAGTTGGTATTATGGCTAAGTGACTAAATACTAGTTTGTGAGTTTAGCAATGTGAATGCTTTTGTTTTGGCACAGTACATAGTTTCAGTATTGGAGTATCACAGGATTCATTATTTTAAGATTGAGATTAATATTTCTGTTTATGGTCAAATGAGTGAGTTAGTGTAAGTGTGAACCACCAGGTGGTATTCGTGTAGTTAGTTGATGGGGTGTATCAGGGAGATAAGATGTTTTCTAATGGTAGTTTTGAAGGCGATGAATGTGTCTGCAGTTCTAGAGTTCTCAGGTAGGGTATTCCAGATTTTAGGGCCTTTGACATACATTGAATTTTTGTAAAGGTTTAGTCGGACACGGGGAATGTCGTAGAGATGTTTGTGTCTGGTGTTATGCCTGTGGGTTCTGTCACAACTATCAAGAAAGCGTTTTAGGTCAAGGTTGATATTAGAGTTTAAGGCCCTGTAGATGTAGATTGCACAGTAGTAAGTGTGGATGTACTGAACTGGGAGTAAGTTTAGGTCTATGAAGAGTGGGGGGGGGGTGTTGCCAGGGATGGGATTTAGTGATTATTCTTACTGCAGCTTTTTGTTAGGTTATTATTGGCTTTAGGTGTGTTGCTGCAGTTGATCCCCAAGCACAAATAGCATAGGTGAGGTATGGATAAATAAGTGAGTGGTATAGTGTGAGAAGGGCATTTTGCGGCACGTAGTATCGTATCTTGGAGAGGATCCCAACCGTTTTGGATACTTTTTTGGTTATATGCTGGATATGAGTGCTGAAATTCAGGTTGTTGTCAAGGTATAAGCCTAGGAATTTGCCCCCATTATTTCTGGTAATTAGAGTGTTGTCAATCTTAATGTTAATTTGTGCATCTCCTGCTCTGCTACCAAACATAATATAGTAGGTTTTGTCAGTGTTAAGCGTAAGTTTATTGGCTGTCATCCAAGTCGATATTTTGATCAGCTCCTCATTCACAATGGTGTTGAGGGTGGCAAGATTAGGGTGAGAGATGACATAAGTCGTGTCGTCAGCAAAGAGAATGGGTTTCAGGTGTTGGGATACGTTTGGAAGGTCATTGATGTATATGAGGAAGATTATTATTATTATAATCAAGGGGGAAGCGCTAAACCCGGAGGATTATACAGCGCCTGGGGGGGGGGATGTGGAAGGCATTCAGGCTTAATTCGGGGAACTGGAGCACAGATCCAATTCCCTAAATCAAGAGCCCCTCACCAACATCAAGGAACCTTCCTTGAGGGGTATATGAGGAAGAGCAGGGGACCAAGGACACTTCCCTGCGGAACTCCAGTATCAAGTGGCCGTGTTGCTGATGCTGTGTCTTTAATGGTGACATACTGATACCTATTAGTAATGTAAGATTTGAAATAAGCAAGCGCATGGCCTCTTATACCGTAATGATCAAGTTTGTGGAGTAGGATGTCGTGGTCTACTGTGTCAAAAGCTTTTCTTAGGTCAATAAAAATTCCTAGTGGATATTCCTTATTTTCCAATGCTGTGTAAAGCAGATCTAGCATTTTTATGATTGCATCATTAGTGCTTTTATTTTTCCTGAATCCAAATTATATAGTTGGTAAAACCATTTGATGTGACCGGAGTGGACTATAGTGGGCCAATCATTTTAACAGGTACTTCAGATGGTGTTCCCTTGAAGGTGTATGTCTATTTACTTGTACAGCTACTAGGGCTGTTCATCTAGAAGTGGCTCAGGACTTGTCTGCAGAACAGTTCATACAGCTGTTCCGGAAATTTGCAGCTAGGAGATCCTGTCCAAGATTGATGATCTCAGATAATGCCACCAATTTTGTAGCGGGTGCTCAACACTTGATGGAATTAAATAAGAGCGATGATATACAGTCTTTGTTGACCCAGCGAGGGTGTGTCTGGAAATTTATTAATCCCAGAGCCCCTTGGCAGGGAGGACTGCACGAAAGAATGATAGGTACAGTGAAAAGATGTCTTCGTAAGGTGCTACACAGGAAGAGAATTAATTTGGAGGAATTCCGTGCAGTGTTGGTGGAGGCAGAGAATCGGGTAAACAATCGCCCTCTGTCATACATGAGCGACACTCCTGACGCGGAGATCCTGACTCCCTCTCACCTAATATGCGGACGAAGGTTAGAAGCTGCACCAGGCGCGGATCTAGGAACAAAGTTTGGGGGGCGCCCGACGGCAGAATTTTCGGTTGTTTAAAGAGCATTAGCATTACCGTTTCTCCACTAACGGGATTCTTATTTGTTAATTACTGGCGGACTGACCTAAATGAATGGGCATAACCATCTGCTCTAGGTGCCAGTGTTTCTCTTCGGATCCAAATGAGAGGGCCGATTTTTCTGAGAAAAAAAAACACTGACCTTACAATGTGAGGAATTTTGTATCTTATTAAAACTTTATTGAAAGTAAGAATTTAATAGCTAGAGACTTTTACATTAGACATTAACTTAAATGTAGAATATATATATATATATATATATATATATATATATATATATATATATATATATATATATATATATATATATAATATATATATATATATATATATATATATATATATACCTGCTTAAGACAGTAAGCATTATACTTTATAATATTACCTATAATAGTAGCCTTAAAAGTAACATGCAAAGGTTATTACACTAAAAGGATTAATCACACTGAAGCCTAAGCAAAGAGAAGACGGCGGTTCCTTTCCGCAAACTTGTTGATCACACGATCAACAGGAACATGTACATCGTTATAGACGGCGAGTAGTGCGAGGCCGTTGAG
This sequence comes from Cherax quadricarinatus, assembly GCF_026875155.1. Lineage (NCBI taxonomy): Eukaryota > Metazoa > Arthropoda > Malacostraca > Decapoda > Parastacidae > Cherax > Cherax quadricarinatus. Next base: position 10,513,360 of record NC_069425.1, on the reverse strand, counting down.
GCGATCCTGACCTATGGTGCTCCTCAAGTATGTCTTCAGGCGTTTCAGGGCTGAGAACGATCGTTCGGCTTCTGCATTTGAGACTGGCAGGGTCAGTAGGATGGTAAGGAGCTTCGCGATGTTCGGAAACATACGGGCCTTACCTTTGTAAATTGTGAGTTCATTACCTCTGTAACTTGCTCAGCTATCAAAACTTTGGAGTCCAGTCCCTGGACCAATTATGTACCTCTGTAATATTTTGACTACCGCCCACAGGATGGGTATGGGGTGCATAATAAACATATTAAACTAACTAAACCTCGGCGTATTCCTTTGCTTTCTTGACAGATTCGAAGGCCGGAGCGGAACATGTCCACCGCTGTGTTTCCGTCTGCACGAGCAAAAGTGACTCAACGTCACTTTCGTAGAGTTTAGTGGCTTTAAGAACAGCATCCACGTTTGCTTTTTGAGCCCCTGAGCAGCTCCTTCAATCGGAGAGCAACGGGCACAGTGTCATCATCAAATCTGCTCTTCAACTCAGCGATCACATGGTCAACGAACGGAATATACACCGAGCGCCGATAGTACTCCTCAGCAGATGCCGCTGGGACATTCGCGCGTTGTGTCTGTCGTGCACAGACTCTGGGAATAGGGACGTCATCGTGATTATTATTATTATAATCAAGGGGGAAGCGCTAAACCCGGAGGATTATACAGCGACGTCATCGTGAGCTGAGCCCACTTCAACTAGATCTTTGGCTTTCACGAACACAGCGTGGAAGTACTCCTCGGCATCCGCTCTAAATTTGGAGAATAGAGTCCCGATTTCACGAATCAGTGCGTACGCACATACCAGGTCACCTTCCTTTTTCTGTAGGGTTCTGCTTGGCTGAAGCGTGTGCCAAAATGGACTCGGCCACAACCAACCCAACGAGAAAGCGGGGGTCCCGAATCGCAGCAAGTAGGAGTCCGGCGTTGGCATCCAACTTCATCTCATCCTCCAGAAAAATAGCGATGAGAGGCAGAAACTTTTGTAGCTTGAATAGTGAGATAATATCTCACTATTGAAGCTACACATACTGACTCACTGCGAGCCGGGCACGAACCAGGACGAGAGGGTAAGGGTTCATGAACCATTCAGTGACCTTACTGCACCAGTAAGCATGAATGGTTCATGAACCCTTACCCTCTCGTCCTGGTTCGTGCCCGGCTCGCAGTGAGTCAGTATGTGTGTTGGAGCCTTGAAATACCGGGGGACGGTGACTCACCGTCACGGGGTCACCCCCGCATCAGCCGTCTGATGTTACCACGTGCTCTCAACATGAAACACTGCTTAAACGCTCGGCTGAGGCGAGCCTCGCTCTCTCAGAGCCTGCCTGCCTCTCTGGCTTTTTATGCCAAATTTCTTTCAAGTTAGGACTTTTTCCACGATTTTTTTTGCCACATTCTCATTATTCTCAGCATCAATACAGCTCCAAAATGTTTATTATAAGTATCCAACCTTAAAAAGCATTTTTGTATTGTTATGGAGCTAGAGGTATTAGTGGTCTGTAAACTTGCAAAGTTGCAAAACAAATTTAAATGCATCCCAAAGCAGTGGCGTAACTACGGGGAGCCTGGGGGGTCCGCCCCCCTCTCCTCACTAGAGCTGTGGGCCCCCCCCCCACTTGAAAGGGAGTATCTGCATAGTTTTGTGTCTAGAAAAGTAATATATATATATATATATATATATATATATATATATATATATATATATATATATATATATATATTATATATATATATATATATATATATATATATTCGGCTTTAAAATCTCAAATAATTCGGGAGGGCATGCCCCCGCCATGTAAAGGATTGGCCCCTCCTTCCCCTCGCCCCAAAATGAAAACCCAGCTACGACACTGGGCCAAAGCCCAAAGAGGGCCAAAGGGGGGGGCCCGGGCCCCCTGGGCCCCCCCTTATATCCGCGCCTGAGCTGCACCTATCTATAGAGATAATCCCGAGGGAAGTGATGAGGATTACAATAACGTGACCGTGTTGAGTGATAAGTTCAAGATGTTAAATAAGGTAATTACTCATTGGTCCGATGTGTGGCGTAAAGAATATCTTCTTACACTACGTGAACACTTTTATGGTGCGCCAGAGGCAGTAAACCGACAGAACATTCAACCAGGTGACATTGTGTTAATTGATACTGAACAACATCGAACATTGTGGCCTCTGGGCAAGGTAGTTACATTATACCCAGATGCACAAAGTGTTGTCAGAAACGTTAAAGTGTTGTGTCGTGGTCAGGAAAGTTTGCGTACCATTAATAAATTAATTCCCTTAGAATTAAATGGTGTTCAGTCCAGTGCAGATGGAAATCTAAGGGGAAGTGACAAGAGTGATATTGAAGACACTGACCGAGTAATGCAAGAAGAAATTGTAGTAAGACCCACAAGGAAAACAGCAGCGCAATCTAGAGAGGGCTGGAATCGTCTCCTGGAGGAAGACGCAATTTAAGTCATCTAACAACGACTTCCGCCCGGCCGCAGTGTGGAAATTATTTAATTTCCGCATCTATAGTGCCTAATAAGTGTTTAATGTGTTGATTTGGGTCAAAATGTATTTGTATTTTGAATGGAACCAACTGGGTTCCCGCTGTGCATGCGCAGACGTGCGGGGGGTATAGGTCGAACTGGGGCACGGGAGGCGGGAGTGTTTTGAATGTAGTGAGGAGGCTGGGAAAGCATGGAACCAGGAAATTGGCGTTCACGGCGGCCTAAGGATTAATATAGGCCTCATTTCATAATAGGAAGTGTCATAACTGTTCCTGGTGGAGAGTGAGGGAACATGATTTACGGGACCACCGTAATAGAGTGGTAAAATGAATGAATAAGGGTAGCACCGGGTGACTGGCACGTCACCATGGACTGTGTCCCGGGGAAAATTACCCTTGGTTTAATCATCACTCATCGGTCTCAGATCTTAATGGAGTGATCTCTAATGTGTATAATAATTATGAGACATTAAATCGTCTTGTGAATTGTAATGTAATTAATGATAATAACGCTAGTTAAGAGAATGCGTGAAGTGAAATAAGTCGCCTTGCTCCGAGTGAACACGTTAGACCTTGTTGTTCCCGTGACGAGGAAAGTGAAGTTCATTGAGTCACGACTTCTAAACCGGGACAAACCAACGGATACCTCGTCCTGCTGGAATGAGAACAGTGTCGGTGTAGCAGGACATCGAAATGAGATGGTGAATGGAGGAAATAAGGAGTATCAATTACCCACAGTTAAGTAACCCTTCTAGTTATAGCAGACTGATACTGGCCAGTTAGGTATGTTGTAATTGGATAGGTTATGGGTGATCCAGCTACATCAAGTGACCCCCAGAGAATATCTGGTAAGTGGTGGGATTATGTACAAGTGTTTTTTCCTTGATGGGTATATCCATGTGTAAGCTACCCCCCTCCCTTCATTCAGTTAAACTAATATAATCTATACAGTCCACAATTAATTAGTAGTGCCATACTTGAGGGTGCTACCCAATTTATACTGGTCTTGGATAGATATGGATAAGATTGTGAGGGTCGAGGGGGCCACCTGCAGTGACCAGGGGTGGTTAAGTTTTCTCACATGTCTACATGGGTGACTATGGTAAACAATATCGTTGTTGTCTCCCAAGGAGATTACTCGTATGCATGTAATGTCGAGGTACGTACAAGTAATCACTCCTATAAAATTTTCCACAGCAGGTATCGAGGTGAATGTCTGGTTTTCATTCATGCAGATTGTCCACAACTTCCTGGGAAACATGCGCTCCCCCGAATATGAAAAAATGATCCAAGACCTGATTACAAGTTTCCAACAACTTGGGTCTAGAACATAAAAATGCACTTTTTGCACTCACATCTTGACTATTTTCCCAACAATTGTGGGGACTACAGTGAGGAACAAGGAGAGCGGGTCCATCAGGATATTTGCACCATGGACACTCGATACCAGGGCAAATGGAATGTCAGCATGATGGCGGATTACTGCTGGTCATTGAAACATAATGGTCTCGATGCAAAGCACAAGCAAAAATCAAAGCGGTCCTCTTTCCTTTGATTCAATATGTAGGTTAACTGTTAGGAGCATATTTTTTTAATAAAATCATTTGATTTTATTCATGTTGATTTGGAATTCATATGGTCTTAAAACTAACAGAATGTGCGTTTCCATGATTACTTGCCTAATTTTAATAAATTAACAATTTATTAAAAATTCACATTTTTTTAATCGTTAATTTGTATTTTATACAAAATCCTTATGTTATAGAGCAAAATGGTTGAGATATTTACAGTCAGCAGCCCAAGGATATGTAAGATCGCAACAATGAATAAAAATAAAAATGAAAAACATTCCAAATGCAGACCAATGTTATGTATTGGTGGATAAAAGGTTGATGGGTAGACTTCAGGATGTACATGTTCATAGAGGGGCAGCACATATATCGGATCATTATTTAGTTCTAGCTACAGTTAGAGCAAGAGGTAGATGGAGCAAAAGGAAAATGTCAGCAGCAAGTAAGAGAAAGGTGAAAGCGTATAAGGGAGGAGGAAGTTAGGCCGAGATATAAGCAACTATTGGCAGAAAGGAGGACTGCTGAGAGTATAGGTAGTATGGGGTTTAAAGAGGGGTGGGGTAGTTTTAATTATTATTATAATCAAAGAAAGTGCTAAACCGAGGGGATAGTTTTAAAAAGGCAATGTTAGAATGCAGAGCAGAAGTTTGTGGCTATAGGAGGGTGGGTGGAGGAGGAAAGAGGAGTGATTGGTGGAATGATGAGATAAAAGGTATAATAAAAGTTTGCATATGAGAGACTTTTACAGAGCAGAAGTGATATAAGAAGGGTGGAGTATATGGAGAGTAAAAGAAAGGTGAAGAGAGTGGTAAGGGAGTGTAAAATGGGTGAAGCGTTATCAACAAATTTTACCGAGCAAGAAAAATTTTTGAGGTGAATAGGTTAAGATAGCCTAGGGAACGAATATATTTGACAGTTAAAAACAGAATAGGGAAATTAGTAGATGGGGAGTTGAAGGTATTGGGAAAATGGTGGGAATATTTTGAGGAACTGTTAAATGTCAAAGACGAGAGTTAGGCAGTAATTTCTTGCATTAGCCAGGGATTGAAGAACCGGAGGCGAGTGTAGGGAAGGTGTGAAAATTTGTCTGGACTGCCTCCAAGTGAGTCGCCTACCCTGGCAAGCTCTGTTGACACCGAGCTCTGAGGTGGGTACCTCAGCCTCACAAGTGGCTTAAAGGACAGATTTTCATAAATGACTGATGTTGCAAGAAATCTCGCCTGCATGCACGTTTAAAGGACTAACTTACTTGGTGATGAAGAAGCTATTCTGGTCTTCAACCTCCCTAAGCATAGCCCCTTGGACTACCCCTCAGAAACCACGTGCAACCGGGAACCTTAATTCCTGCAATATTCAATCGTTATTAGTGACCTGCCTGCACCTCAGAAATTCTTGTATCCAAGTGGGTGTGTATCCCCTAGTATAACTAGCTTCTAGGTAGACAAGAGACAAAGTACGTACTGGGCATGCAAAGCCAGCTGCACTTTTTAAAGGCCCACAGCTCAACTCACTCGCAACTTTCCCCAGACACTGGCCAGAATCCTAAGATAAAGTAGAGGTCTTGTCTTACTGTATGGGCCTGACGGAGGTCATCTACGGTACATCGAGGTGCCTCCACCAGATTTCCCCAGGTCTCATATGTGAGGACATGTGGGGGTGCCGCCTGCTGATCATGGCACGTGTTGCTCAGATGGTGTCTGGTCATAGAAGAAAGCACGGTGGTCTCAAAACCCCGTGCCCCAGCATTCAAACTTGGGCTGCCAGTTCTCCCTGGCTAACATAACCTAGTGTTTGCCTACATTATCGGGCTATTACTACCTATGTTAAGGTCTTAGGTCTACATTATTATTATCTACATTTTACCTGGAGTTTACCTGGAGAGAGTTCCGGGGGTCAACGCCCCCGCGGCCCGATCTGTGACCAGGCCTCCTGGTGGATCAGAGCCTGATCAACCAGGCTGTTGCTGCTGGCTGCACGCAAACCAACGTACGAGCCACAGCCCGGCTGGTCAGGAACCGACTTTAGGTGCTTGTCCAGTGCCAGCTTGAAGACTGCCAGGGGTCTGTTGGTAATCCCCCTTATGTATGCTGGGAGGCAGTTGAACAGTTTATACTGTTAGTACACTAATATTAGGATTATTGAGGCAACTGTTACCTAAAGTCGGTTCCTGACCAGCCGGGCTGTGGCTCGTACGTTGGTTTGCGTGCAGCCAGCAGTAACAGCCTGGTTGATCAGGCTCTGATCCACCAGGAGGCCTGGTCACAGACCGGGCGGCGGGGGCGTTGACCCCCGGAACTCTCTCCAGGTAAACTCCAGGTAACTACCTACTTCTTCCCTGAAGGGTAAATCTATAAATTAAGAAGTACCTTCCATCCACCTCCGCCAACCCAGGTGAGTGTGTTTGTGTTTTTGGGTGGGTGTAAGGGCCCTCGAACGGTGTGTTTTCCCCCGTTGGGACTTCTCAGACCGAATAAGTTCCAACATCCTCCTGCCGGCAAAGGTAGGTACTAAGTCTAAATCAAGTTCACCTTCCGCGAGCCCCCATGGTGGACCCTGGACATGAGTGCCGTCCGGCCACTCTCGTCGAGCAGACTCCGGTCTAACTTCAACCGTCCAGTTTTCCCTGCGTGGACCTCTGGGGGTGTAAACTTGTTGGTTCCGGTGGTCTTAGCACCCTTTCCTTTAACTTTAACATCTTTCGTATGTCTAGCCTTGACTGAGTGGCTCCGTACTTTCCCACCCAGTGGCCCACATGCCCTGGTAGCCTTTCCTCCCACTGATACGAGGTTCCCTGGATTTAATGGCAATCTATCTCCCTCTTTACGTACCCTGTAAAAGTGTTTTCCCAAGGTGACCGAGTGTTCGTCACTCCCTACCTGGTTCAGCTTCCCTGGCGGTTCATCGTGTATACTGGTACTCATTATCACTACTCCCCCAGCTATCATGGGGACAGCTTCTCCTCTATCTGGCGTGGCAGAGAATTCAGGTGGAATCCTGCCGCCTATGATGTATCCTACTGGGGATCTGTATAAACCAATTCCTTCCCCTCAATGTCTGTCGTGTAGACAGGAAGTCATCTACATGATTGGCTCCCATTAGGATACCTACATTTCTGACTGTGTCAGTGGTAATTCCCTGGTCTGCCAGCTTCACGTCAAGGTCTTTCAATCGCTTAGCTGCTGCAGCAAGACCTCTCGCTGTAATTGCCGTGGGTAATGTCTGTATGCGTGGAGCCCCAGACCGACAAAATGAGACTAGTCACGAGGGAGCATTCACCAAATTCAACTTCAATAACAAAAACATAAAGTGGGACCAAGTAAACCAAGTCCTAACTGATATAAGCTGGGAAGATATACTAAGCAACACAGACCCCAACGTATGCCTAGAACAGATTAACTCGGTGGCACTTGATGTATGCACAAGGCTTATTCCTCTAAGAAAAAGGAGGAGTAGATGTAAAATAGAAAGAGACAGGCGCTCCCTTTACAGGCGACGGAAAAGAATAACAGAGCGACTAAAAGAGGTCAATATATCTGAAATGCGTAGGGAGACACTGGTCAGAGAAATAGCAAGAATCGAACTCAAGCTAAAGGAATCTCATAGGAGTCAGGAATCGCGGGAAGAACTAAAAGCCATAAATGAAATCGAAAGAAACCCAAAGTATTTCTTCTCCTATGCCAAATCAAAGTCGAGAACAACATCCAGTATTGGGCCCCTACTTAAACAAGATGGGTCCTACACAGATGACAGCAAGGAAATGAGTGAGCTACTCAAGTCCCAATATGACTCAGTTTTTAGCAAGCCGCTAACCAGACTGAGAGTCGAAGATCAAAACAAATTTTTTATGAGAGCCACAAAATTTGGTTAACACAAGCCTATCCGATGTTATCCTGACGCCAAATGACTTCGAACAGGCGATAAATGACATGCCCATGCACTCTGCCCCAGGGCCAGACTCATGGAACTCCGTGTTCATCAAGATCTGCAAGAAGCCCCTATCACGAGCCTTTTCCATCCTATGGAGAGGGAGCATGGACACGGGGGTCGTCCCACAGTTACTAAAAACAACAGACATAGCCCCACTCCACAAAGTGGGCAGTAAAGCAACAGCAAAGAACTACAGACCGATAGCACTAACATCCCATATCATAAAAATCTTTGAAAGGGTCCTAAGAAGCAAGATCACCACCCATCTAGAAACCCATCAGTTACACAACCCAGGGCAACATGGGTTTAGAACAGGTCGCTCCTGTCTGTCTCAACTATTGGATCACTACGACAAGGTCCTAAATGCACTAGAAGATAAAAAGAATGCAGATGTAATATATACAGACTTTGCAAAAGCCTTCGACAAGTGTGACCATGGCGTAATAGCGCACAAAATGCGTGCTAAAGGGATAACAGGAAAAGTCGGTCGATGGATCTATAATTTCCTCACTAACAGAACACAGAGAGTAGTCGTCAACAGAGTAAAGTCCGAGGCAGCTACGGTGAAAAGCTCTGTTCCACAAGGCACAGTACTCGCTCCCATCTTGTTCCTCATCCTCATATCTGACATAGACAAGGATGTCAGCCACAGCACCGTGTCTTCCTTTGCAGATGACACCCGAATCTGCATGACAGTGTCTTCCATTGCAGACACTGCAAGGCTCCAGGCGGACATCTACCGAATCTTTCAGTGGGCTGCAGAAAACAATATGAAGTTCAACGATGAGAAATTTCAATTACTCAGATATGGTAAACACGAGGAAATTAAATCTTCATCAGAGTACAAAACAAATTCTGGCCACAAAATAGAGCGAAACACCAACGTCAAAGACCTGGGAGTGATCATGTCGGAGGATCTCACCTTCAAGGACCATAACATTGTATCAATCGCATCTGCTAGAAAAATGACAGGATGGATAATGAGAACCTTCAAAACTAGGGAGGCCAAGCCCATGATGACACTCTTCAGGTCACTTGTTCTATCTAGGCTGGAATATTGCTGCACACTAACAGCACCTTTCAAGGCAGGTGAAATTGCTGACCTAGAAAATGTACAGAGAACCTTCATGGCGCGCATATCGGAGATAAAACACCTCAATTACTGGGAGCGCTTGAGGTTCCAGAACCTGTATTCCCTGGAACGCAGGCGGGAGAGATACATGATTATAAACACCTGAAAAATCCTAGAGGGACTAGTACCGAACTTGCACACGAAAATCACTCACTACAAAAGCAAAAGACTTGGCAGACGATGCAACATCCCCCCAATGAAAAGCAGGGGTGTCACTAGCACGTTAAGAGACCATACAATAAGTGTCAGGGGCCCGAGACTGTTCAACTGCCTCCCAGCATACATAAGGGGGATTACCAACAGACCCCTGGCAGTCTTCAAGCTGGCACTGGACAAGCACCTAAAGTCGGTTCCTGACCAGCCGGGCTGTGGCTTGTACGTTGGTTTGCGTGCAGCCAGCAGCAACAGCCTGGTTGATCAGGCTCTGGTCCACCAGGAGGCCTGGTCACAGACCGGGCCGCGGGGGCGTTGACCCCCGGAACTCTCTCCAGGTAAACTCCAGGTAAACCACCAAGGCTGTAATGTCTCTGCGATGTCCACCTAATTTGACTGTGACATCCACCACATCATAAGATTTGGGTGGGGCCTGACTTATAGCCCCTCCCAACATCATACTAACTTTCCTTGTGGCCTTCAACTTTAATTTAGCCACCAACTTCTTTGTTATCAAGGATACTTGTGCTCCTGAGTCAAAGAATAATCGGGTTGTTTCGGACCTGTGCCCATTCACAACCTTTGCCATGACTGTAGGTAGGGCAGCACCTCCGTGATTCTCACTCGGATTAGAGACTTCACTCCCACTAATCACGCTGGCTACCATTTCAGGCTCCGACTCACTTTCTATCACTACCTGAGAGATATCCCTACTAGCGTGGGGCTCCCTTAAATTATTGGGACATAGTGCAGTATGGTGCTTACCTTTGCAACAGACTCGACACTCACTGAGCTGGGTGCCACAGTCTCGCAAAGTGTTCCCCACAACACTTGAAACAGAGTCTCAACTCCTTTAGTCTCTGTTGCCTACTGCTCAGTGTTGTATACTCTGAGCAACTCGTGCTAGCGTGTTCGCCTTCGCAGAACACGCATATTCTGGCACGAGTGCCTCTGAGGTCCTGCTTAGAGGTTCTTACCTTAGACATTTCTTTACCATAGTACACTCCAACGTTAGCCGTATGAGCTTTAGACTGATGTCTCGAGATCTTTGAGCAACTGTCTGGGTTTTTATGTGGTGATGCTGGTGACTTCTGTCACACCTATACTCAAATGAGAAACGAGATCCTAGTTCAGCTATCAAAACTTTGGGGGCCCAGTCCCTGGTCCCATTACGTACCTCTGTAATCTGTAAATACCTTTGTAACTTGTCATGATTGTGACCAGACCTACCTGGAGTTCATTACCTTTGTAAATTGTGAGTTCATTACCTCTGTAATTTGCTCAGCTATCAAAACTTTGGAGTCCAGTCCCTGGACCAATTATGTACCTCTGTAATCTTTTGACTATCGCCCACAGGATGGGTATGGGGTGCATAATAAACATATTAAACTAACCAACCCCTCAACAATTTGTTGTATCGTGAACCTATTCGTCCGATACTTTAAGTGTAACTCATGCACTGTAGTGCTAGCCAGTTTCCTCTGAATCATCTGGCTAAGGACCCATTCTGAATCATCTTCATCATGCAAATCCCTGAAACTATTTGTCGAGCTCATAATTTCAATACGGAACTTCTCTAGGCTTTGACGGTCATGTCGGCAAGCCTCTAGATCCAACAACCGACAAAGTATGGCCACTTTTATCTCTTCACTGTTGCCAAACATGTCTTCTAATTGGTCTTTGGCATGTTGGTAATTAGTGTCAGTAATCTGGTAGTGCCGGACCAAGCTGTGACTACAAGTACTGCAATTTGACGGCATCTGACAAATGGTTCCTGTCATCTATCTGGGCTTTAAACTGATCCCAGAAAGCAATGTACTCTGTTAGGGTTCCGTCAAATGTCGGTAAATTCAACTGGGGCAGTCTGGGCAACATATTGACAGGTGTGTGGCTGTTTGTGCTATCTGCGGTGTTCGACACCACCCTTGGAATACTAGCCTTCAATGTACTTAACTTATCTTTGTACGCATTCATCTCCTGTTGACAATCTACATCATTCTTAGTGAATTCGTCCTGAGCCTGCCGAAGACTATCCTGGGGTTCACCATCCTCAATAGCCTGTAGCTCATATGCTGAGAATGCTTGTTCGTAGGCTTCCCATTTTTCCCCCAAACGCTTCAAGCAGTCTTGCAAATCATCGCAGTCTACTTTACTGCATTGGCAAGTAGCCTTGCACCTGTTGCGCGTTCTGTTCAGATGCCCTTTGTATGCCGCCATTGATCGTCTTAATTTTGCTAACACTGAACCAGACTCTTCTGAACTCCCATCTGCCATTGTCGAGGTTTAATTAGGAGTGTGACACTAATTGTACTTTACTCAGTCCACCCCACAGCACAAACGGTATTAGGCAAGAATGAACGAGTCTCAAGGCTTCTCAACAAGCTTAACGATTCCCTTTATTATATTGACTCTACTCTGAATAAAAAATGTGCACTGTTAGCTCTCAAATCCCAATCGAAATGTGTATCGATGTGAAAGCTTAACCTAGCAATTTCCTGTACAATGTCAGCAAATAATTACAGGACTTAACCTAGTCTGTGGTACAAGTCACAAATACCACATTAAATGAATCAAAGACAATGAAATCACACAATAAAATGCAGTATACAAATTAAAATCACTTGGTTAGCACAAATAAATTCAACAATTCAACTTGTGAAACAAATAAAAATGTGTGTAAACAGCTTGGCCTAACTGTGCCCAGCTTACTCATTCTAGTGTGGGTGGTTGGATAAGGTAAATCCTAACCTAACTAGTGAGCTATAGCTTAAACCTGGATTTAGAACTCCCTGTAAATAATAACTACGTTAAATCTGTCCTAGCTACTATAACTGTTGTAAATATTGCACAAACCTAGCCTAACTGTGGCTACCTTGCAAATTCACTGTAAGTAATTAACACACAAGTCTCCTACTCTGGATTACTTGTAATCACTGTAAATAATTAAATTCACAAGCTTCTCTAGCCTACCTGGCCTGCCTGTAAATTACTGCAAATAACTTCTGTGTATAGTCAGTTTGGCCTAGCCTCTGTGTAACTCTGGGCCTAGGTGTACTAACTTAACCTAACTCTGTTAAACTGGTTCCTAACTGTGGCCTAGCTATGTTAATTTTAACCTAGCTATTCCACATCACGGTTACAAAGGACCACTTGTGAAAAATTTGTCTGGACTGCCTCCAAGTGAGTCGTCTACCCTGGCAAGCTCTGTTGACACCGAGCTCTGAGGTCGGAACCTCAGTCTCACAAGTGACATAAAGAATAGGTTTTCATAAATGACTGATATTGCAAGAAAAACGTACTTGGTGATGAAGAAGCTATTCTGGTTTTCAGCCTCCCTAATTATTATTATTATAATCAAGGGGGAAGCGCTAAACCCGGAGGATTATACAGCGCCTGGGGGGGGGGGATGTGGAAGGCATTCAGGCTTAATTCGGGGAACTGGAGCTCAGATCCAATTCCCTAAATCAAGAGCCCCTCACCAACATCAAGGAACCTTCCTTGAGGGGTCAGCCTCCCTAAGCTTAGCCCCTTGGACTTCCCCTCAGAAACCACGTGCAACCGGGAGCCTTAATTCCTGCAATATTCAATCGTTATTAGTGACCTGCCTGCACCTCAGAAATTCCTGTATCCAAGAGGGTGTGTATCCCCTAGTATAACTATGCAGAAACGGACACTAGCTTTTAGGTAGACAAGAGACAAAGTACATACTGGGCATGCACTGCCAGCTGCACAAAGGCCCACAGCTCAACTCACTCCCAACTTTCCCCAGATGCTGGCCAGAATCCTAAGATAAAGTAGAGGTCTTGTCTTACTGTATGGGCCTGACGGAGGAGGTCATCTACAGTACATCGAGGTGCCTCCACCAGATTTCCCCAGGTCTCATTTGTGAGGACACGTGGGGGCGCCGCCTGCTGATCACGGCACGTGTTGTTCAGATGGTGTCTGGTCATAGAAGAAAGCACGGCGGTCTCAAAACCCCGTGCCCCAGCATTCAAACTTGGGCTGCCAGTTCTCCCTGGCTAACATAACCTAGTGTTTGCTTACATTATCGGCCTATTACTACCTATGTTAAGGTCTTAGGTCTACATTATTATTATCTACAGTTGTCTCAATAATCCTAATATTAGTGTACTAACAGTATAAACTACCTACTTCTTCCCTGAAGGGTAAATCTATAAATTAAGAAGTACCTTCCATCCACCTCCGCCAACCCGGGTGAGTGTGTTTGTGTTTTTGGGTGGGTGTAAGGGCCCTCGAACGGTGTGTTTTCCCCCGTTGGGACTTCTCGGACCGAATAAGTTCCAACAGAAGGTGCGTAAGGCATTAGGTAGGATGAAAGGGGGTAAAATAGCGGAAACTGATGGGGTCACGACAGTAATGTTAAAAGCAGGAGGTGATATAGTGTTGGAGTGGTTTCTATTTTTGTTTAATAAATGCATGAGAGGGGAAGGTACCTAGGGATTATCAGAGAGCGTGCATAATTCCTTTATATACAGGGAAGGGGGACAAAAGAGATCGCAAAAATTATAGAATAAGTTTACTGAGTATACCAGGTAAAGTGTATGGTAGGGTTATTATTGAAAGAATTAGAGGTAAGACAGAGAACAAGATTGCAGATGAGCAGGGGGGCTCTAGAATGGGTATTATTATAATCATGGGGGAGCGCTAAACCCATAGGATTATACAGCACATGGGGGGTGGAAGGCATTCAGGCTCAATGCAGGAAACTGGAGCTCAGGTCCAATTCCCTAAATCAAGAGCCCCTCACCACCATCAAGGAACTTCCCTTGAGGGGTTTAGAATGGGTATTATTATTATAATCAAGGGGAAGCGCTAAACCCGTAGGGTTATACAGCGCCTGGGGGGGGGAATGTGGAAGGCATTCAGGCTTAATTCGGGGAACTGGATCACAGATCCAATTCCCTAAATCAAGAGTCCCTCACCAACATCAAGGAACCTTCCCTGAGGGGTTAGAATGGGTAGGGGATGTGTAGATCAGGTACTTAAATTGAAGCATATATGTGAACAGTATTTAGATAAAGGTACGGAAGTTTTCATTGCATCTATGGATTTAGAAAAGGCATATGATAGACTGGATAGGGGAGCAATGTGGCAGATGTTGCAAGTATATGGAATAGGTGGTAAGTTACTAAATGCTATGAGTTTTTTTTTATGAGGATAGTGAGCCTCAGGTTAGGGTGTGTAGGAGAGAGGGAGATTCCCAGTAAAAGTAGGTCTTAGACAAGGATGTGTAATGTCACCATGGTTGTTTAACATATTCATAGATGGAACTGTAAAAGAAGTAAATACTAGGGGATTCTAAAGAAAAGTTGTATAGATTAGTGGACAGAGTTTGAGAGGGTATGTGAAGGTAGAGTTGAAAGAGAACATAGAGAAGAGTAAGGTGATGAGGGTATCAAACGATTTAAAGAAATATTAGATTACGCATTGAGGGGAGGGAGTATGGAAGCAGTGAATGTTTTCATATATTTGGAAGTTGACTTATCAGCAGATGGGTTTATGAAGGATGAGGTTAACCATAGAATTGAAGGAAAAAAGGAGAGTGGTGTGTTGAGGTATCTGTGGAGACAAAGAACGTTATCCATTGAAGCAAAGAAGAAAAAGTACAAGAGTATAGTGGTACCAACACTCTTGTACTCTTATAGCTCAAAACCATGCTTGAGGCCCACTCAGACTGCTGAAGAAACATGGCTTGTAAATAAGGCTGCCCAGTTTTTGAGGAATCTGTGGCCAAGTGGTCTAAAGCGTCACTTGGGGAACCTTGCCCATAAGGCAAAATTGGCATCCCAGTAATTATCATAGACTGAGAAAAACAGATTACTTTCGTTAGGTATATGGTGGTTAAGCAGGTTGACCAATTAAAGTAAGTCCCCAGGTCGCAATGAACTTTTTTCAAGGGTTCTTAAGGAATGTAAGGTGAAACTTAGTGAACCCTTAATTTATCTTCTCAATTTATCACTGCAGACAGGTTTTATGCAATGTAAAAAACCATACCACAGGCGGGGATTGAACTCGTGGTGAGTGAATCGTGAAACTCCAGGCCAATACATAAACCACTAGGCCAGCTGGCTACAATAAGATTTATCAAAGTAGATATATTTAGGTAGTAGTTGGTAGACAGCAACCGCCCAGGGAGGTACTACCGTCCTACCAAGCAAGTGTAAAACGGAAGCCTGTAATTGTTTTACACGATGGTAGGATTGCTGGTGTCTTTTTTTTCTGTCTCATACACATGCAAGATTTCAGGTATGTCTTGCTACTTCTACTTACACTTAGGTCACACTACACATACATATACAAGCATATATATACACACCCCTTTGGGTTTTCTTCTATTTTCTTTCTAGTTCTTGTTCTTGTTTATTTCCTCTTACCTCCATGGGGAAGTGGAACAGAATTCTTCCTCCGTAAGCCATGCGTGTTGTAAGAGGCGACTAAAATGCCGGGAGCAAGGGGCTAGTAACCCCTTCTCCTATATATATTACTAAATGTAAAAGGAGAAACTTTCGTTTTTCCTTTTGGGCCACCCCGCCTCGTGGGATACGGCCGGTGTGTTGAAAGAATATATTTATATACCATATAGAGGTTAACACAGGCCCCACTGTGACCAGCGTAGCCATGATGAACTCTAGCTCTAGTCCCCTCAAAGCCATCATTGTGATTCACAAAATTACGACATGATTGCATACAAACCATGCCATGGTTTGTTTGCAATTGCGTCGTCACAATTTTGAGTCTTTATGCAATGTATGTGACAGATGGCAAATGTGATTCCTATCTACAATACAGGCTGACAAGTCCCTTCAATCAAATTACTGCCTGTCAGCAGTAACATCAACTGATCAAAAATTGTCAGAATCCATAATAATTAGCCAATACAATTAGAATTCGCCTTTATGATCATAACTTTATTAATGAAACTCAGCAAGGATTCACAAGAGGTCAACCATGCCTGAGAAATTTTATCTACTTATCTGTATTATTATTATTATTATAATCAAGGGGGAAGCGCTAAACCCAGAGGATTATACAGCGCCTGGGGGGGGGGGATGTGGAAGGCATTCAGGCTTAATTCGGGGAACTGGAGCACAGATCCAATTCCCTAAATCAAGAGCCCCTCACCAACATCAAGGAACCTTCCTTGAGGGGTACTTATCTGTAGTTTTTGTATTTACAACAACTAGAACCATTTGGCTATTCAGTGCTTTAAACATTGTTTTTAGCATTATCAACTTCCCAGTAAAAGTAGGCCTTAGACAAGGATGTGTGATGTTACCGTGGTTGTTCAATATATTTATAGATGGAGTTGTAAGAGAAGTGAATGCGAGAGTCTTGGCAAGAGGTGTGGAGTTAAAAGATAAAGAATCAAACACAGAGTGGGAGTTGGTGGATGAATTTGGTAGGGTATGTAAAAGAAGAAAATTAAGTGAATATAGGAAAGAGCAAGGTGATGAGGATAAAAAGATTAAGTGACGAAAGATTGGATATCAGATTGGAGGGAGAGAGTATGGAGAAGGTAAATGTACCTATTCAGATATTTAGGAGTGGACGTGTCAGCAGATGGGTCTATGAAGGATGAGGTGAATCACAGAATTGATGAGGGGAAAAGGGCGTGTGGTGCACTTAGGGGTCTGTGGAGAAAAAGAACTTTGTCCGTGGAAGCAATGAGGGGAATGTATGAGAGTATAGTTATACCAACACTCTTATACGGTTGTGAATTATTATTATAATCAAAAAGAAGTGCTAAGCCACAAGGGCTATACAGCATACGGTTGTGAAGCATGGGTGATTAATGTTGCAACGAGAAGGCTGGACCCAGTGGAGATGTCATGTCTGAGGGCAAAGTATGCTATGAATATAATGCAGAGAATTCACAGTTTGGAAATTAGGAGGTGCGGGATTACCAAAACGATTATCCAGAGGGCTGAGGAGGGGTTGTCGAGGTGGTTCAGACATGTAGAGAGAATAGAATGAAACAGAATGACGAGTGTATAAATCTGCAGCGGAGGGAAGGCAGGGTAGGGGTCGACGTAGGAAAGGTTGGAGGGAGGGGGCAAAGGAGGCTTTGTGTGAGAGGAGCTTGGTCTTCCAGCAAGCATTCCTGAGTGTATTTGATAGGAATGAATGGAGACAAATGGTTTTTAACACTTGAAGTGTAGTTGGAGTGTGAGCAAAGTAACATTTACGAAGGGATTCGGGGAAACCAGCAGGCTGGACTTGAGTCCTGGAGATGGGTAGTAGTATCTGCACTCTGAAGGTTTGTTAATGTTGCAGTTTTATAACTGTAGTGTAAAGCACCCCTCTGGCAAGACAGTGATGGAGTGAATGATGAAATTGTCTTTTTTCGGGCCACACAGTCTTAATAAAAAAAATTGTCAACTTGTTACTGTATTCACCAATCCACTTGATTACATAATTCATAATTACTAAGCAAATAAAATTACTCCTAAAGTTTATTTTTTAACATTCCAAAATCTAAATCCAGAATTTGATACGGCATTGGCAATGTCCGCAAATTTAGATGTAAGGAGAAAATATCCACATTTATGCCAAGAGATGCCTGATTCTTACTCAGGCAAGCATTATTATTATTATTATTATTATTATTATTATAATCAAGGGGGAAGCGCTAAACCCGGAGGATTATACAGCGCCTGGAGGGGGGGGATGTGGAAGGCATTCAGGCTTAATTCGGGGAACTGGAGCACAGATCCAATTCCCTAAATCAAGAGCCCCTCACCAACATCAAGGAACCTTCCTTGAGGGGCAGGCAAGCATTATGTGGGGAGAGTGGCTGTCATCCCAGAGAAGCACCTGCCACCAAGCACAAACCACTGAAACCATACCATCATTGAAGGTAGCTCAGCATCAGGGAATTGCTCAAATATGGGAAGAATGAAGAATTCAAAATAAGCATAAACACAAAATGCAGGCAGATCATCTTTTAGAATGTTAGAAACAGGCAAAAAATGTAGAAATAAGAACAGATGCTCTGTTATCTAGAGAACACAGCAAAGCCAGAAAAATGACAATTATGGAAATTTTTAAAACAAAAATAACACAAATAATGGTACAATGCTCTTCAAATTATCTGTGCTCTCACATTTTGATTATGCTCACAGCTTCAAGGCAGGAGATAGTCTACTGCCCACACGTGTTCATACAACATTTAAGCTACCAGGAACACTTCAAAGCACCTGAAATACATTTCTGCAGCAGGGATACATCTAATATAGTGCATGTGATGAATGGTTTGAAAAACCAACTAATTGAAGATTGAGACACTTATGCAACACATGGGAATCTTTATTCGGGAAACGTTTCGCCACACAGTGGCTTCACCAGTCCAATACAAAGCAGAAGGTGTAAGGAGAGTATTATTATTATTATTATAATCAAAAAGAAGCGCTAAGCCACAAGGGCTATACAGCGCTGCAGGGTAGGGAAGGAAGCAAGGGAATTGGATGGCAGAAGGGAGGGGGGATGATCAGCAGGTTACAGAAAACAGCGGGGCAGGGGATAGTACGGGGGTAGAGGGTAGCAAGAGATACAAGTAGAAAGGGCTGAAAGTATCAAAATTTGTGGAGTAAGTCAGTCGTTGTAAAAAAGTCAATGAGAGATTCCGGATGAAAGGTGGGTCCATCAGCGAGAAGGGAAGGTAAAGAGAGAGCAGCGGGGCGAAGACGACGACAGAGGTAAATTCTGCGTGCTCGTTGATAAAGTGGGCAGTCCAACAGAATGTGGCTGACTGATAATGGAGCTTGGCAATTCTCACAGAGAGGAGCAAGACGCCTTCCATGAGATATCCATGAGTAAGACGAGTATGGCCAATGCGAAGACGGGAGAGAGTAGTCTCCCAACCTCGACACTGGTGATAAGAAGACGGCCAGTAACCTATACTCGGTTTAATAGACTGAATTTTTGTTGCCGAGCATAGTAGACCAACGTTGTTGCCAACGGGTGTGAAGGTGGGAAGATATTACAGCAAAATAGTCCGTACATGGAATACCTCTATAAGAAACTGGTAGGTCATGTACTGCTGACCGCGCAGCAGTGTCTGCCTGTTCATTGCCCTGTACGTCAACAGGGACCAGGGACCCAACAAAAAACAATATCTTTATGCTTAGTAAAGATGCGGCGTAGCCAAAGTTGGATCGGAGGACTAAGGGGTGAGGTGTATCAAATTTTTGTATAGCCTGTAAAGCACTAAGGGAGTCTGAGACAACCACAAAATGATGACACAGGCATAGATGCAATACGGATAAGTGCTGTAAGGATGGCATATAATTCAGCAGTAAAAATACTAGCTGAAGATAGTAAATGCCCTTGTACGACGCTGTCCGGAAACACTGCTGCGAATCCTACGCCGTCAGAAGACTTAGAGCCATCTGTGTACACAGCAATGGCATGAGAATGAGAGTGAAAGTGGTCAAGAAAAAGAGAGCGGGAAGCGACCGTAGACAGTTGGGCTTTCGAGCAAGGAGGGAGAAAGAACAGACTCGAACAGCTGGAACTTCCAGGGGGGTAGGGAAAAGTGTGATGCTACATGTACATAGAAAGGGGTGGTAGTTGAAGAGAAGAAAAGAGCGAATGAAGGCGAAGAGAGAAGGGACGGAGTAAGCAGGGGCGGCGAACAAATAAAAGATGTCTACTAATATCAGTGACCATTCTATAAATGGAAGGATTGCGGAGATCATGAGAGCGTACATAGTAGCGCAGGCAATGGGCATCACGGCGATCGGATAAGGATGGAACGTTCGCTTCTGCATAGAGGCTTTCGACAGGGGAAGAGCGAAAAGCACCAAGGCATAAACGTAATCCTTGGTGATGAAGGGGGTTTTAAGGCTAGAGAGAGTAGCAGGAGATGCGCTGAATAGATCTGGTCACCATAATCAAGTTTCGATAAAATAAGGGTGGAATGTAGGTGAAGGAGGGTTCGACGATCAGCTCCCCACGAAAGATGAGAAAGGGGTTTTAAGAAGGTTCAGCCGGCTGTGACAAGTTGCCTTCAGAGAGGTAATGTGAGGTTTCCAGGATAACCTACGATCAAAGAGGGGGCCCCAGAACTTGACTGTATCACGTTCAGGGATACGTGAGCCATAGAGGTACAAAGGATGATCAGAGATGGCAGAGCGTCTAGTGAAAGTGATTTGGTGGGTTTTAGTGCTGGAAAATTTAAACCCATGTGTGGTGGCCCAATTGGAAACACGGTCGACTGCATGCGGGGAGAGAAACTGTAAGGAGGTGACAGTCAGCGCCTGCACAGGCAATAGCGAAGTCATCAACATAGAGTGATGACCAAATATTTGATGGAAGACTAGAGGCCAAATCATTAATAGCAAGGAGAAAAAGTGTTGTGCTCAGAAACACTCCTGGGGGACACCTTCAGCTTGGATAAAGTCGGGGAGAGCACATTATTAACCCGAACACGGAAATGCCTGTCAGTTAAAAAGTTCTTAAGGAAGGATGGTAGATTGCCTGAAGGCCTAAGGAGTGGGCTTGGGCTAAAATATTATACCTCCAAGTTGTGTCATATGCCTTCTCAAGATCAAAAAATATGGCAATAACTGAGTGGTTATTCGCAAAGGCATTACGAAATACGTATCCAAGCGCAGTAAGGGGTCTATGGTAGAACGTCCCTTACGAAAGCCATATTGACGAGTGGAGAGACTGTTGTGTGTCTCTAAATACCACACTAAACGTCTATTTACTAGACGTTCCATTACTTTGCAAACTGCACTGGTAAGAGCAATGGGACGATAGTGGGAGGTTTCATGTCCCGTAGTGCCTGGTTTGCGGAAAGGGAGAACAATGGCGGATTTCCACAGCTGTGGAAGAACTCCTTGTGACCAAATAAGATTGTAAAGGCGTAATAGGACTGCAAGGGCTGACTGATGTAAATGTTGTAGCATACGAATATGAATGTCGTCGGGCCCAGCTGCCGATGATCGACAAGCTGAGAGTGTTGCCTCCAGTTCTTGAAGTGTAAAAGGCACATTATACTGTTTTCTCTGAGAGAAAAAAAGTCCAAGGGTGCTAACTCTCTGGCAGACTTTGAGGAAAGAAATGAGGGGCATAGATGGAGTCCCTGAGAAATACGGACCAGATGATTGCCAATTTCATTGGCAACATCTAGTGGGTTTGCTATACAACACCGGCAACCCGCAGAACAGGAGCCGGGTCAGGAGAATATTTCCCACTCAGTTTTCGTACTTTTTTCCAGACTGCACTCATAGAGGAAGCAGAGGTGATGGTGGAGACATAATCTCCCCAGCAAGTGCGTTTAGCGTCACGGATGACACGGCGAGCGATCGCACGCTTCTGTTTAAAATCAAGGAGTCGCTCTGTGGTTCTATTGTACCGGTACCTGCCCCATGCAGCGCGTTTCAAACGTACTGCACGAGCACAAGCGGGGAGACCACCAAGGCACGCATTTCTGAGAATGCCTGCTCGAAGTTTGGGGTATAGAATGAGAAGCTGCGGTGAAAACGGAGGATGAGAAGAGGTGTAAAAGCTCATCGATGGAGGACGAAGAAGGAACCTCTTTAAAAACAGTCAGGTGTGAGTAAAGGTTCCAATTTGCCCGATTAAATTGCCAGCGTGGGGTGCGAAGAGGTGGCGAATATGAAGGGGAAGTAAGAATGATTGGGAAATGATCACTGTCATGTAAGTCCGGGAGAACAGACCAATTTAAAGTCTAATGCGGCGGAGGAAGAGCAAACTGAGAGATCGATGCAAGAGAGAGTATGAGTCCGAGGATCAAAATGGGTGTGAGTACCTGTATTTAAAACATGGAGGGGGTGGGTGGCAAGAAAAGCCTCTAACTGAATTCACGGGAATCACAGTGAGACCCTCCCCAGAGGAAATGGTGGGCATTAAAATCACCAAGTAACAGAATTGGTGGCGGTAATGACGAAACAAGGAAGGCAAAATCGGAATTTGATAATGCCCGAGAAGGAGAGAGATATAAAGAACAGAGCGTATACCACCTATGTAAGTGGATACGGGCTGCTGTGTAATGCAGCGAAGTATGAACAAATAGCTGATGGTACGGAATATCAGTGCGGAGAAGAAGGGCACTTTCATTAAAGGTCCCATCAGGAAAGGATCTGAAGAATACAATAAATTATAGCCTGAGATGTGAGAAATAACAGCAGAGTGTAATTTTGGTTCCTGTAAGCAAACACCAACAGGGGCAAACTGGGAGAGTAACATCTGAAGCTCACCCCGATTACCCTGAGGCCACGTATATTCCACTGTAAAAAGGCCCTGAATGGCAATGATAAAGATACTTGAAATCCGCAGGTAAGGGTTCCTACGGACTAGGAGGGTTAGAAAAGTCCACATGCGGAGGCAGTGGAAAATGTTCAAGCAGCGAAGGAACGGTGCGCTGTGAAAAGGAGTTGCGCAGATGGAGCAGAGGAGAGAGAAAAGAGCGGAAGGTGGATCAGTGTCCATTGATGGTTTGGTCTCTGCAAAATATTCAGAGATTGCTTCAAGTGTTTCAGAATTCAGAGATGTCGTATGGGAGACAATATTGGGAATGGTAGGGGAGGATGAGTAAAGATTGGAACTGTATTGGACTGTACCAAGGTAGGGGGGGCGAAAGGGTGGAGGGAACTGGAGAAGCGTGGCAGGGACAGAAGAGACAGGAACCTGGGAGGTGGCAGAAAGAAAGGAAGAAACTTGGAGGAACAGGGGAGGAAGGTACATTTCGAGGAGGAGGGTGACCTCTGCACTTGTAACTGAGCCAGTGAGAGGGAAGAACTAGGGACAGAGACAGGGAGGTAAAATGAGGAGGTGAAGATGGGTAGGAGGTGTTACCGGACCTTTTTTTGACTTTTGAGAAGTAGAGGGACGATTGGGAAGAGGTGTCGTACGAGGTCTCGTCGATACTGAGGCTTGTAAGAGAGAACTCGAAGAAGCGAGATTAGACTGAGGTGTTGAAGTAGGGACGTCTGAGCCGAGGACAGCAAAAGGATTAGATACAGGAGTGATTATGGGAGAGGTAACCACAGAGGTGGGTGTAGAAGATGGGATACCAGAAGTGGGGGGACGTTTGAAACAGGGAAAAAGAAAACACGTGGGAGTCTCCTTGGAGGCGGAGATGAGAACACGCCATGGCATAAGGGAGACCTTCTGTCCTTTGAGGGTAACGGATTTCCCGCTCGTTTAAATATGACCTGACAACGGGACGAGGAGTACGAAGGGTGAGCCTCATGACAGTTAAGGTAGAGGGAGTCGATTGCAAGCGTATTAGAATGGTCATCGGCACCACAGACTGGGGCATTCGGCGATAGATCTGCAATATTTCGTGGATGGGCCAAATCGCCAGCAATTTCTACACTGTTGTGGTGTAGGGATTTACCTTTCGAACTTGTAACCGATGTCCTGCTATATAAAACTGAGGATGGGAGTTCTCGGCTGTCAAAAGTTAAACGAGCCACATTGCTAGGGTATCGTCTCCGCCCACGGGCAGGAAGAACGTGTCTACCTTGAGGATTGGGAGATCTTGGAGTTCCAGCTGTTCTAGAATGTCGGTGCCGCATGTCTGGAAAATTTTGTTGAAACTATGGTATGGGGCAGAATAACGGTACCACTACAAGAATTGAGGGAATGATGTTTTTCAAGGGTGACAGGAACAGTATCTATATGGGAAAGACGAGAGAGCTCACGAGCCTGGGTAGCATTCTGTACGGTAATGATGCGCGTACCGCTCTTAAGAGCATGAAAAGAAATATCTTTACCAACATGGCGTAGGAGTGCCTTGCCAATACTATGGTCAGAAAGATAGGCAGTAGAGGAAGTTGGTCGCAAGTGAAGAATTTAGTCCACTGTTCAGTCTGAAACTGAGCGTGGAAAGAGGTAGTGAAGGACGTGTCGATCTTTTCTGAGAAGAACGAGAAAGGGGAAGGTGGAGAAGTATCATCAGCAGGTAATTGTCGTTGACGGTTTAGGCGTGGGACCAGAGTTGGTCCGACGTGGAAGGGTCGGCGATTTGAAAATTGCCGCACCGTAGAGGGAAGAGGCCGGAAGCATAGTCAGAGGAGAGCGAAGGTCTGATAAAACGAAGGGAGTCAGTCGAGGCCTCAGTACCTGAAGCAGGTGAGGAAACAGCACCCGGGAATAGGTACAGAGGCATGAGGAATGTCTGAAGAGTGGTCCAAAGACGAGGCGGGGTCAGAACGGGTGCGGTATCAAGAAGGGGCCCGGGGGTAAAAGGTTCATGGACTAGGGCTGCCATGGTTAGGTTACTTCTTTCTTTTTGTTTTTAAGAAAAAAAAAGAAAGAAGAAAGAAAATAAAAATAAAAAAAAGAAAAAAAAAGGGGGGACCCGGGAGGGAGGGATAGTTCCTAGGAGGAATGAAAGGGCCAGAAAATCTCCCTCCGCGCCAAGGGGACTCGACACCGCTAGTAGCGCAGATGCAGCATGGAAAACCGTGCCATACCCTACCCTTCATGCCAGTAAACAGCAATCTGGGATAGCAAACCTCACATCTGCCGAGCTACCTCGGTGGACAAAAGAGGGGCGGCCGGATATCCGCCACAAAGCATACCTCCTTCAGCCACCACCCCGTAATCCGAAAGGTGGCTTCCAGAGTTTCACCCGTCGCCCAAAAGACACCCAAAGCTACTCCGGGATACCGGAGAGGGATCGGGACATCCCTAGGCAATCCAGATTCCACGGCAAACTACGCCACCGCCAAGAAACCTCAACGGAATGGGATCGACCCCGGTGTCCTTTCCTCTACTAGGAACTAGCGTGCCTGTGGGAGAAATCCCAAAGGACAAAAAGAGGAAGGGCAAAAGGGAGGAGTGGGGAGGAGGAGGAGGAAAGGAAAAAGGGGAGGATGGGGAGGATGGGATAGGGGAGGGGAGATTGGGGGGTAATTAGGTTCGGTCTGAGGAAGAAGACCGATAGGTCTAATTCCTCAGACCAAGAGCCTCTTCACCACGCCAAGGAGCCCCCCTTGAAGAGGGTAAGGAGAGTAGTAGTTTGAGGTAATCAGTCCCTCAGCTTGGAGTCGATGTGTTCAGTCCATCAATCTTGTAGAATATACAGCATATGGCCGTAGTGTCTCAATCTTCAATTTGTTGGTTTTTCAAGCCATTCAACATAACGGTTAGACACTCCAGCATCATGGGACCTTGTTACAAAGAATTCAACACTTGTCCAACCTTTGGACGAAGACCTACTTCGACTAGTGGATGGTACCACTATGACCCCGCCGCCTCCTGCTTCGCCTCGCCTGACTACAGTACATAAGCCACGTCTACGGCCCTATGCTGTATATTCTACAAGATTGATGGACTGAACACATCGACTCCAAGCTGAAGGACTTATTACCTCAAACTACTACTCTCCTTACACCTGCTTTGTATTGGACTGAAGCCACTGTGTGGCGAAACGTTTCCTGAATCAAGATTCCCATATGTTGCATAAGTGTTTCAATCTTCAATCTAGTGCATACCTGACAGATATGGAAGGGCCAGGTACCATATCTCCACACTGCTGTGATGTAATAGGATCCAAGATATGAGGAAATTTAAAAAATCCAGTGAAAAGCAAGGGTGCCATAGGTGCAATAAAATGCTGTCAACATCCATGGTCCAAGACTCTGCTACCAGTAGGTATCAGAAATATTGCTAAAATAAATGTAGTCTTCAAGTATCAGACCAATCAAACCGATTTCTATGCGAGCCAGCAAGTCACTAACAGCAATAACCAAATTAAATAGGCAAGCGACAAGGTATTATATTTAAGGGAAGCACTAAACCTGCACGAGTCATACAGAGCTATAGGAATGACAGGCAATCATGTTTAAAACCAAGTAAGGGAAGGACAGCCCCGATTCTTTACATCAAGAGCATTTCACCATCAAAGCCTCCAACAAGGGTAAATCAGCCACTTAAGACTGACCATGCAACAACCAACAAATTTCAAGTTAAATTTCCTAAGCACTATCTTCATGCCAGTTATTATTCAAATTTGTCCATATGAATCTGGGCTTCATTACACTTTTATGCATTTGTGATTATTACATTTAGTGTTCTATTTTGGTGGGATTCTTACTACAGTATCACATGCAGAGAATTGATCAAATCTGTGCCAAAGCACTGCAAGGCTAAAGTTATCTATTGGCAAGAAAAAAGTGAGGGATAAACTTAAGAGCTAACAGTTGACATTGCAAGTTAGTTTTGCTATTCCCATAGAACACTGGACACAACTGCCCAGCTTCAGATTACAATCAAAACTAAGCGCTACACCCGCCAGGATAATACAGCGCTGGACCAGCTTCAGAACATATTGGGAAAACAATAAGCCTGTAAGGATCATACAGCAGGTAATACAGTGCTGGACCAGCTTCAGAACATATGGGGAAACAATAAGCCTGTAAGGATCATACAGCAGGTAATACAGTGCTGGACCAGCTTCAGAACATATGGGGAAACAATAAGCCTGTAAGGATCCTACAGTACCCAGGGTGCAAATGTTAATAAATTGATCAAAGGAAGTTTGGCTCCAACAAGCACACTTCAACATCACAAAACCTCCCATGATACATACGCTGATGTCAGTGTTGGTAAAACTTGCCGAACTTTTTAGCCATGTTATTCAAGATAACAATTCTGGGTGGATTATACAGTATCTGAGTTAAGCACTAAACCCTCAAAAGTCATACAATGCCTTCAAATAGGAGGGTTATCAGGTTTAATTCAAGGACTTATTAAGGCATCAAACCCATATGGGTCATGCAACTAATAGGACATGGGAATGGTAGGCTACTAGATTTAATCAAAGTGAAGGGTAGCTCAAATTCCTCAGACTAAGAACCTCTCACCAATGGCAGCTCACCCTTAGTATACCAACGCAGTCCACAGGTGTCAACATTTCTATATTCACATGGTTCCTGGCTTGTTATATTTCAGGAAAATTGGTCAACCTATAGGGATCACAGCACTGAGAACAGGAGGCAGACAGACTTGAATCACAGTAAGAAAATGGTATTCTTTGAATAAACAGCCCCTTACCAGCATATAGACACCTCCCTAGAAGTGGTCCCTGGTCTTGTGTAACTTTATTGACCCATGTTGAGTGTGACAATTCATTTTTGTCCATACATTTCATAGTTTGTGGTAACTCGAGGTGTAACAACTAATACTATCTTTTCCACTGAGTGAGCCTCCTCACGTGCAGTAGAAAAAAAAAAAACTTGGTAAGATGCTTATTTCATAGGTGAAAATAATCAGACTTCATAATTTTTAATATTTATTACATGTGACCAAGTAATCACAAAAATATAATTTAAGAAACCTGTTAATTTTTTAGCAATTCTCAAATTAGAAAGCCAGTGAGACCTCTAGCAAAGTACTGTAACTCAAGCTTGCAAATGAAATTATTTTTTGTCCTTTTAAAGTTGAACATATTTTGAATCTTCAATACTTTAATCTTCCTTTGGTATATTATAAAAAGTGCAATCTCATCAATACCTTTTGTCACTTTCAGAGTATTTTTGCACAATCACAATTACTAATTTTAATAAGTATATTGGATCAAATATTGCATGGAAACATCAGAATAATAAACCCAATGTCTTCTAAAACAATGCAATACAAATTCAGGAATACTATTAAAGAAAAAGCTTACACCAACAAAATAAAAACAAAAGCTAGAAACTTAAATTTCTCCAGAACACCTAGCACTGCTGCTATTCTTGGCAACTGGAAAGTACTGCACTCTGCTTGATGAAGTTTATGAAAGCTGCTGGATTTCTTCATCCACTTCCTCTTGTAATGACTTGAGTTTATTCCACATTGATGTAGTCAGTGAAATTCCTGTTGACAGAATTAAAATTATTGAAATTCATAGAATTTTAATATGGAATTAGATGCAAGATGGAAAGATAACAGGAAATGGGAATTATCACAGTAGCTTTTCACCAATGACAGTTCTTTTTAAAGGTTCCAAAAATATAAAAGAGTTGGAAGAGGCAGATGGGTGTATGTAGGTATGTCTGTGTGCAGCTCCTGGCCCCGCCTTTTCACTGATCGCTACTAGGTCCTCTCTGCTTTCTGAGCTGTATCATACCTCTTCTTAAAACTATGTATGGTTCCTGCCTCCACTACTTCACTTGCTAGGCTATTCCACTTCCTGACAACTCTATGACTGAAGAAATACTTCCTAACGTCCCTGTGACTCGTCCGAGTCTTCAGCTTCCAGTTGTGACCCCTTGTCCCTGTGTCCCCTCTCTGGAACATCCTATCTCTGTCCACCTTGTCTATTCCCCGCAGTATCTTGTATGTCGTTATCATGTCTCCCCTGACCCTTCTGTCCTCCAGTGTCGTCAGTCCGATTTCCCTCAACCTTTCCTCGTACGACATTCCCGAGCTCTGGGACTAGCCTTGTTGCAAACCTTTGTACTTTCTCTAACTTCTTGACGTGCTTGACCAGGTGTGTGTGTGTGTGTGTGTGTGTGTGTGTGTGTGTGTGTGTGTGTGTGTGTACTCGCCTAGTTGAGGTTGCGGGGGTCGAATCCGAGCTCCTGGCCCTGGTGTGAGTGTGTGTGAGAGTGTGTGTGTGTGTGTGTGTGTGTGTGTGTGAAGTGTGTGTGAAAGTGTGTGTGAAAGGTGTGTGTGTGTGTAAGGTGTGTGTTGTGTGTGTGTGTGTGTGTGTGTTTTGTGTGTGTGAGAGTGAGTGAGAGAGTGAGTGAGAGAGAGTGAGAGAGAGTGAGAGAGAGTGAGAGAGAGTGAAGAGAGTGAGAGAGAGAGAGAGTGAGAGAGATGAGAGAGAGTGAGAGAGAGTGAGAGAGAGTGAGAGAGAGTGAAGAGAGTGAGAGAGAGTGAGAGAGAGTAGAGAGAGTGAGAGAGAGTGAAGAGAGAGTGAGAGAGAGTGAGAGAGAGTGAGAGAGAGTGAGAGTGAGAGAGAGTGAGAGAGTGAGAGAGAGTGAGAGAGAGTGAGAGAGAGTGAAGAGAGTGAGAGAGAGTGAGAGTGAGTGAGAGAGTGAGTGGAGTGAGAGTGAGAGTGAGAGTGAGAGTGTGAGAGAGGGGGTGAGAGTGTGAGAGAGAGTGTGAAGAGAGTGTGAGAGAGAGTGTGAGAGAGAGTGTGAGAGAGAGTGAGAGAGAGTGGGTGGGGGGGGGGTAAAGTTAGAGAAACAAATTTATGCAATGAAATACTGGGCATCAGACCGGAGGACGTTAATAAAATATTGATTTTTGATAGTGGACATGACAAGAGATGGGTCTACGAAAAATTATGTGAACCACAGAATAAAGAGAAAGGCACAAGTGTTTTCATCTGTGGAAAGAAAATCTTATGGAGGAAAAATTGGAAATGTACTCGAGTACAGTGCTATGAACACCTGTGCAAGTTGTAAAGTGGAAAAAGACAGGGGCTTGAGCATCCTGTGAGAGCATGTTTGACTGGAGTGATGACTGCTGATATTAGGGTTCAACATACTGCTGGTGTGTGAGCAAGGTAACATTTATGAAGGAATCCAGGAAAAACTAGTTAGCCCAAACTATCTTTTGGATCATTTGTATTGATGTCCACACACTTCTGGCAAGGCAGATATGGCATGAATGATAGTAAGTGTTATTAGTTTTTGGGTCAATCTACTTTTGTGGGAGACAGCAGTAAAAAAAAAAAAAAAAAAAAAAAAAAAAGTTCCACTTAAAACACTCCATCACAAAAATAGGCAAGGAAAGAGTGCCCATTAGGAATGCAGTAATACTTATTTTAAATACTAGCTACTACAGGTCTCTCCCTTTATGCAAATTCACTCATTTCCATATGCAACATCACTATTTCTATCAGTTAATTCATACATATAATACAAACTTTCCATATGCAATCTATGTGGGTTGGAAAACAAATTAAAAATTCCTATTATGTGGAAAAAAGCATTTACAGCCAACCTGAGCTTCATATAGCTGTCACAGGCCTGGAACATACATGCAGCATAAAACGAGACATTCGTACTTAAATGATGCCCAACTTGTCAAAATCTTCTATACTGAACTTCAAGAGTCTAATTATAAATACATGTCATAAGAGTATTGGCAACTTCAGATATTGTTATATTCATGGGGAACAACTAAATTCAAAATTACCATACCAGCATAGATTTGATTCCTTACCTTTCTTTCCAGGAAGTGTCTTCCCATCTTTTTCATAGAACTCACGAATATCAACAAACAATCTGCCCTTGAATTCTCTCACAGTAACACGTTTATTTCGGTCAAGCTCAAAATATGTTTCACCACTGTCATTTTTGCGACGGGAAGAGCTACTTGATGCATCAGATTTTGTCATCTTTGCTGGTGGTTCTTTTTTCTGCAATGGTAAAAATATTTCCTAGCAATTTTATACCACTATGGAGATTACTTTCAAAGAAAAAAATACCCTGTTATCTTACAATGAATATGGGAAACAACAGGAATAAAAGCTTTTTATACAAATAGTACAAAACTAGTACTTTCCTTTTATGAATGTAACTTTTCAAATATGTACAGGAAAGTTATTTAGAATACATACAAAATTTCCACTAACTTCATCACATGTTCAATTTAATTTAATCAATTCTGCTAACTCAAGAAGTTAACTGAATTTCATTTTTTTAAATCGGCTATTAAAGAATGAAAAAAGTATGGTTGACTGTTGATTATGACTAGTTATGTTCTTGAAAATGGAGCCTAAGACAAAATTTTTCTAAAACCTCAGGTTCTCCACTGCCCACTGGAAAACCACATTTGTCTTCCTGCAGTTTTTCAGTGAATTCCAAGGTAATTTTCATTCTTATTTTAAATCATCTGCAAATTATACAAAACTGCGATGGGTGTTTTTATCTGTTCTATGAGGATAAACAGCAGAGGTGCCAGGTCAGTGCCTTAGGGTAGTGAGCTTTTTACCCTTTATG
Source organism: Cherax quadricarinatus (assembly GCF_026875155.1). Taxonomy (NCBI): domain Eukaryota; kingdom Metazoa; phylum Arthropoda; class Malacostraca; order Decapoda; family Parastacidae; genus Cherax; species Cherax quadricarinatus. The sequence continues at coordinate 10,482,115 of NC_069425.1, read as the reverse complement.
CTGGATTAGGCCCATGCCATCTCCATCACACGTCATTCTTACCTAATGCGGTGATACCTCGTATCCAAACTACATGGGCCGAGACCGGTTCGGAAACGGAGTTTCCGGATACGTGAGGGGGAAAACTGCACATCTGTACCATCATATTGCCATCTGTACCCCATCATATCACTATCGGTGAGTGGTGTAGGTTTAAAAACGAGTCCGTCGTCTGGCGGTGGAACCAGACACTCAGGGCTCGAATAACAGCCTCCTGGATTTCAAGGAACACAGGACCATAATTTTTCAAATGGGTTGTGGTCAATGGATGCTCCTAATACTCCAAAAGTGTTTTGACACCTGCCCTGGCTGCTGAAGTTTTTGGTCTTGGAGGCATTGGGTCATTTTCGGAATGCTCCGGGTGCAACGCTGATTCTGCAATCTCTGCACCCGTCATAGATTGCACACCAGGGTTGATTTCATCACACTAGCCAGTCCTGTACGTCATCTGTAGTTTCCCTAGCCTTGGACCAACCTGCATCCATGTGCAACTATTTCCTTTTTTTTTTTTCTAGAGTAAGCACATTCCTGGCCCTAGGACAAAACAGTGTCGAACCCCTCCCCCCTCCACAAAGGCCACAAACTTGTTTCCAGATTGCACCGCCATTATGCACACCCATCGGTTAGGAAACAATAGTGGGACTGAGAACAGTGGCTAGGGGATGATGGGATCCTCCTAGTGGCCAACCGGCACACTAAAGTGCACACAAAGTTTGATTCAGCCTTCTGCCGTATCTGAACGGTTGTACAAACGTTTTGATAATTTTAGAATTTTGCCCTTCCCCAGGGCCTGTTCGGATATTGGCGAGGTTCATTATTATTATAATCAAAAAGAAGCGCTAAGCCATAAGGGCTATACAGCGCTGCAGGGTAGGGAAGGAAGCGATGGCAGAAGGGAGGAGGGATGATCAGCAAGTTACAGAAAACAGCGGGGCAGGGGGTAGTACGGGGGTAGAGGGTAGCAAGAGATTGAAGTAGAAAGGGCTGAAGGTATCAGAATTTGTGAAGTCAGTCAGTTGTTGTCAAAAAGTCAATGAGAGAGTCCGGATGAAAGGTGAGTCCATCAGTGAGAAGGGAAGGTAAAGAGAGAGCAGCGGAGCAAAGACGACAACAGAGGTAAATTCTGCGTGCTCGTTGATAAAGTGGGCAGTCCAACAGAATGTGGCTGACTGATAATGGAGCTTGGCAATTCTCACAGAGGAGCAAGACGCCTCTCCATGAGATATCCATGAGTAAGACGAGTATGGCCAATGCAAAGACGGGAGAGAGTAGTCTCCCAACCTCGACACTGGTGATAAGAAGACGGCCAGTAACCTATACTCGGTTTAATAGATTGATTAATAGATTGAAGTTTGTTGCCGAGCACAGTAGACCAACGTTGTTGCCAACGGGTGTGAAGGTGGGAAGATATTGCAGCAAAATAGTCCGTAAATGGAATACCTCTATAAGAAACTGGTAGGTCATGTACTGCTGACCGCGCAGCAGTGTCTGCCTGTTCATTGCCCTGTACGTCAACATGACCAGGGACCCAACAAAAAACAATATCTTTATGCTTGGTAAAGATGCGGCGTAGCCAAAGTTGGATACGGAGGATTTAAGGGGTGAGGTGTATCAAATTTTTGTATAGCCTGTAAAGCACTAAGGGAGTCTGAGACAACCACAAATGATGACACAGGCATAGATGCAATACGGATAAGTGCTGTAAGGATGGCATATAATTCAGCAGTAAAAATACTAGCCGAAGATAGTAAATGCCCTTGTACTACGCTGTCCGGAAACACTGCTGCGAATCCTACACCGTCAGAAGACTTAGAGCCATCTGTGTACACAGCAATGGCATGAGAATGAGAGTGAAAGTGGTCAAGAAAGAGAGAGCAGGAAGCGACCGTAGACAGTTGGGCTTTCGAGCAAGGGAGGGAGAAAGAACAGACTCGAACAGCTGGAACTTCCCAGGGGGGTAGGGAAAAGTGAGATGCTACATATACATAGAAAGGTGGTAGTTGAAGAGAAGACAAGAGCGAATGAAGGCGAAGAGACAAGGGACGGAGTAAACAGGGGCGGCGAACAAATAAAGAATGTCTACTAATATTAGTGACCATTCTATAAATGGAAGGATTGCGGAGATCATGAGAGCGTACATAGTAACGCAGGCAATGGGCATCACGGCGATCGGATAAGGATGGAACATTAGCTTCTGCATAGAGGCTCTCGACAGGGGAAGAGCGAAAAGCACCAAGGCATAAACGTAATCCTTGGTGATGAATGGGGTTAAGGCTAGAGAGAGTAGCAGGAGATGCCGCTAAATAGATCTGGTCACCATAATCAAGTTTCGATAAAATAAGGGTGGAATGTAGGCGAAGGAGGGTTCGACGATCAGCTCCCCATGAAAGATGAGCAAGGGTTTTAAGAAGGTTCAGCCGGCTGTGACAAGTTGCCTTCAGAGAGGTAATGTGAGGTTTCCAGGATAACCTACGATCAAAGAGGAGGCCCAGAAACTTGACTGTATCACGTTCAGGGATACGGGAGCCATAGAGGTACAAAGGATGATCGGAGATGACAGAGCGTCTAGTGAAAGTAATTTGGTGGGTTTTAGTGCTGGAAAATTTAAACCCACATGTGGTGGCCCAATTGGAAACACGGTCGACTGCATGTTGGAGAGAAACTGTAATGAGGTGACAGTCAGCGCCTGCACAGGCAATAGCGAAGTCATCAACATAGAGTGATGACCAAATATTTGATGGAGACTAGAGGCCAAATCATTAATAGCAAGGAGAAAAAGTGTTGTGCTCAGAACAATCCCTGGGGGACACCTTCAGCTTGGATAAAGTCCGGGAGAGCACATTATTAACCCGAACACGGAAATGCCTGTCAGTTAAAAAAGTTTGTAAGGAAGGATGGTAGATTGCCTCGAAGGCCTAAGGAGTGGGCTTGGGCTAAAATATTAAACCTCCAAGTTGTGTCATATGCCTTCTCAAGGTCAAAAAATATGGCAATAACTGAGTGGTTATTCGCAAAGGCATTACGAACATACGTATCCAAGCGTAGTAAGGGTCTATGGTAGAACGTCCCTTACGAAAGCCATATTGACGAGTGGAGAGACTGTTGTGTGTCTCTAAATACCACACTAAACGTCTATTTACTAGGCGTTCCATTACTTTGCAAACTGCACTGGTAAGGAGCAATGGGACGATAGTGGGAAGTTTCATGTCCCTGTAGTGCCTGGTTTGCGGAAAGGGAGAAAAAATAATGGATTTCCACAGCTGTGGAAGAACTCCTTGTGACCAAATAAGATTGTAAAGGCATAATAGGACTGCAAGGGCTGACTGATGTAAATGTTGTAGCATACGAATATGAATGTCGTCGGGCCCAGCTGCCGATGATCGACAAGCTGAGAGTGTTGCCTCCAGTTCTTGAAGTGTAAAAGGCACATTATACTGTTCTTCTCTGAGAGAAGAAAAGTCCAAGGGTGCTAACTCTCTGGCAGACTTTGAGGAAAGAAATGAGGGGCATAGATGGAGTCCCTGAGAAATACAGACCAGATGATTGCCAATTTCATTGGCAACATCTAGTGGGTTTGCTATATCAACATCGGCAACCCGCAGAACAGGAGCCGGGTCAGGAGAATATTTACCACCCAGTTTTCGTACTTTTTTCCAGACTGCACTCAGAGGAAGCAGAGGTGATGATGGAGACAATCTCGCCAGCAAGTGCGTTTAGCGTCACGGATGACACGGCGAGCGATCGCACTCTTCTGTTTAAAATCAAGGAGTCTCTCTGTGGTTCTATTGTACCGGTACCTGCCCCATGCAGCGCGTTTCAAACGTACTGCACGAGCACAAGCAGGAAACCACCAAGGCACGCATTTCTGAGAATGCCTGCCCGAAGTTTGGGATATAGAATGAGAAGCTGCGGTGAAAACGGAGGACGAGAAGAGGTGTAAAAGCTCATCGATGGAGGACGAAGAAGGAACCTCTTTAAAAACAGTTAGGTGTGAGTAAAGGTTCCAATTTGCCCGATCAAATTGCCAGCGTTGGGTGCGAAGAGGTGGCGAATATGAAGGGGAAGTAAGAATGATTGGGAAATGATCACTGTCATGTAAGTCCGGGAGAACAGACCAAGTGAAGTCTAATGCGGCGGAGGAAGAGCAGACTGAGAGATCGATGCAAGAGAGAGTATGAGTCCGAGGATCAAAATGGGTGTGAGTACCTGTATTTAAAACATGGAGGGGGTAGGTGGCAGGAAAAGCCTCTACCTGAATTCCACGGGAATCACAGTGAGACCCCCCCCCCAGAGGAAATGGTGGGCATTAAAATCACTAAGTAACAGAATCGGTGGTGGTAATGACGAAACAAGAAAGGTAATATCCGGAATAGATAATGCCCGAGAAGGAGAGAGATATAAAGAACAGAGCGTATACCACCTATGTAAGTGGATACGGGCTGCTGTGTAATGCAGCGAAGTATGAACAAATAGCTGATGGTACGGAATATCAGTGCGTAGAAGGACACTTTCATTAAAGGTCCCATCAGGAAAATGATCTGAAGAATACAATAAATTATAGCCTGAGATGGGAGAAATAACAGCAGAGTGTAATTTTGGTTCCTGTAAGCAAACACCAACAGGGCAAACTGGGAGAGTAACATTTTGAAGCTCACCCCGATTACCCCTGAGGCCGCGTATATTCCACCGTAAATAGGCCATGATTGGCAATGATAAAGATACTTGAAATCCGCAGGTAAGGGTTCCTACGGACTAGAGGGGTTAGAAAAGTCCACATGCGGAGGCAGTGGAAAACGTTCAAGCAGTGAAGGAACGGTGCGCTGTGAAGAAAGGAGTTGCGCAGATGGAGCAGAGGAGAGAGAAAGAGCGGAAGGTGGATCAGTGTCCATTGATGGTTTGGTCTCTGCAATATATTCAGAGATTGCTTCAAGTGTTTCGGAATTCAGAGACGTCGTATGGGAGACAATATTTGAAATGGTAGGGGGAGGATGAGTAAAGATTGGAACTGTATTGGACTGTACCAAGGTAGGGGGGGAAGCGAAAGGGTGGAGGGAACTGGAGAAGCGTGGCAGGGGACAGAGGAAGCAGGAACCTGGGAGGTGGCAGAAGAGGAAGAAACTTGGGAGGGAACAGGGGAGGAAGGTACAGTATGAGGAGGAAGGTGAACCTCTACACTTGTAACAGAGCCAGTGAGAGGGGGAGAACCAGGGACAGAGACGGGGAGGGTAAAATGAGGGGGTTTGAAGATGGGTAGGAGGTGTTAACGGACCTTTTTTTGACTTTTGAGAAGTAGAGGGACGATTGGGAGGTGTCGTACGAGGTCTCGTCGATACTGAGGCTTGTGAGAGAACACGAAGAAGCGAGATCAGACTGAGGCGTTGAAGTAGGGACGTCTGAGCCGAGGACAGCAAAAGGATTAGATACAGGAGTGACTATGGGAGAGGTAACCAGAGGTAGGTGTAGAAGATGGGATACCAGAAGTGCGGGGACGTTTTGAAACACGGGAATAAGAAACACGTGGGAGTCTCCCTTGGAGGCGGAGATGAGAAACTGCCATGGCATAAGGGAGACCTTCTGTCTCTTTGAGGTAACGGATTTCCCGCTCGTTTAAATAGACTTGACAACGGCGAGAGTACGAAGGGTGAGCCTCATGACAGTTAACCCTTTCAGGGTCCAAGGCCCAAATCTGGAGTCACGCACCAGTGTCCAAGAATTTAAAAAAAAAAATTTGTTATTTTTTCTTATGAAAATCTTTTAAAGAAATTTTTTTTTGGGAAAGGAATAAAAAAAAAGTACGAAAATTTGGGGGAAAATTTTTGGACAAAATTATCTCCGCAAATTTTTGATGTGTCAGCATTTTTTAGAATCGGCGATTTTCCCCGACTTTGCTCCCATTTTGCCAATTACTTTATTCCAAAAACCCAAATCTTAGTATTTCACGTTTTACTTTTTCTTGTTTGAGCAAAAGAAATCCCCCAGTCAACTTTTTTTCAACTACAAAATAAAGTGATCGGAAATTGTTAATTTGGCCAATTTTACACAAAGTTCAAAATTTCCCAAATTTTAAAAAATAGGGTCCAGAATGAACAATGTAGGCTTCCTGGATAAACAAACTTTTCCTCTGTTCATTAGTTATTTTTTGAGGTTTTACAAATAAATTCCTTTTTGGGGTTTTTTTTTCACTATGAATTTTTATTACACCAAAAAATAGAAGTTTACTGTTAGCAATACTGTAATAATTTGTATAAATATCACCACTTTTGTGAATTTATTAGCCCACCGCTGATGTATTAGACTTTTTTGGGTGTTTGTTTACTCTTGAATATCGGCAAAAATTTAACATTTCCGCTACTTTGAGCTCATTTCAACCTTTTCCCAATGTAAAACCAAATCAAAATCATCTTTTTTCGAATATTCTTCCTTTTTCTATCAAATGAGACCAAAAAAATCCAAATAAAACTATAAAAAAACGAAAAAACACTGCAAAGTTGTGTTTTAATCAAAAAATCATGATTTTATTTTTTTTTTTCATTATACACAGTGTGCTGCGGGGTCGTTTTATTGGTGCACACTACCCAAGATGTATTCCTCATATCTAGGCCCAAAAAGTACCACTCACGTTTATCGAGTGAGCTGGCTATGGCGTAGATCACGGTTTTGGACCCCCGAACGTAAAGCCGAGATCCGGGCGGACCCCCGAAAGGGTTAAGGGGAAGAGGGAGATCGATTGCAAGAGATTAGAAAGGTCTCTGCACCACAGACTGGGGATTTGGCGATAGATCGCAATATTTCGCTGGAGGCCAAATCGCCAGCAATTTCACACTGTTGTGGGTAGGGATCCCTTTCGAATTGTAACCGATGTCCTTCTATATAAACCGAGGATGGGAGTTCTCGGCTGTCAAAAGTTAAACGAGCAACATTGCTAGGGTATCGTCTCCGCCCGCGGGCAGGAAGAACGTAAGTGTCTACCTTGAGGATTGGGAGATCTTGGAGTTCCAGCTGTTCAAGAATGTCAGTGCCACATGTCTAGAAATTTTGTTGAACTATGGTATGGGGCAGAATGACGGTACCACTACAAGAATTGAGGGAATGATGTTTTTCAAGAGTGACAGGAACAGTATCGATATGGGAAAGACGAGAGAGCTCATGAGCCTGGGTAGCATTCTGTACGGTAATGATGCTCGTACCGCTCTTAAGAGCATGAAAAGAAATATTTTTACCAACATGGCCTAGGAGAGCCTTGCCAATACTGTGGTCAGAAAGATAGGCAGTAGAGGAAGTCGGTCGTAAAGTGAAGAATTTAGTCCATTGTTCAGTCTGAAACTGAGCGTGGAAAGGTAGTGAAGGACGTGTCGATCGTTTCTGAGAAGAACGAGAAGGTGGAGAAGTATCATCAGCAGGTAATTGTCGTTGGCGTTTAGGCGTGGGACCAGTTGGTCCGAAGTGGAACGGGTCGGCGATTTGAAAATTGCCGCACCGTAGAGGGAGAGGCTGGAAGCATAGTCAGAGGAGAGTGAAGGTCCGATAAATCGAAGGAGTCAGTCGAGGCCTCAGTACCTGAAGCGGGTGAGAAAACAGCACCGGCAAGAGGTACAGAGGCATGAGGAGTGTCTGAAGAGTGGTCCAAAGACGAGGTGGGGTCAGAACGGGGTGCGGTATCAAGAAGGGGCCCGGGGGTAGTAGGTTCATGGACTAGAGCTGCCATGGCTAGGTTACTTCTTTCTTTTTGTTTTTAAGAAAAAAAAAAGAAAGAAAAGAAAAGAAAAAGAAAAAAAGAATAAAAAACGGGGGGACCAGGGAGGGATAGTTCCTAGGAGGAATGAAAGGGCCAGAAATCTCCCTCCGCGCCCAAGAGGACCTCAGCACCGCAAGTAGCGCAGATGCAGCATGGAACCCGTGCCATACCCTACCCATCATGCTAGTAAACTAACAATCCGAGATAGCAACCTCACATCTGCCGAGCTACCTCGGTGGACAAAAGAGAGGGCGGCCGGACATCCGCCACAAAGCATACCTCCTTCGGCCACCACCCCCGAAATCCGAAAGGTGGCTTCCAGAGATACACCCGTCGCCCGAAAGACACCCAAAGCTACTCCGGGATACCGGAGAGGGATTGGGACATCCCCAGGCGATCCAGATTCCACGGCAAACTACGCCACCGCCAAGAACCTCAACGGAATGGGATGGACCCCGGTATCCTTTCCCCTACCTAGGAACTAGCGCGCCTGTGGGAGAAATCCCAAAGGCCAAAAAGAGGAAGGGCAAAAGGGAGGGGTGGGGAGGAGGAGGAGGAAAGGAAAAGGGAGAGGATGGGGTAGGGGAGGGGAGATTGGGGGGTAATTAGGTTCGGTCTGAGGAAGAAGACCGACAGGTCTAATTCCTCAGACCAAGAGCCTCTTCACCACGCCAAGGAGCCCCTCTTGAAGAGGCAAAGCAGGTGTAAATGTCCACCTGTCAATGTGTTTGTGACAATTTGAGTACAATTTCAGTACCTAATACTAGTGTCAGAACAAAGATTGGTTATGAAATGACAAGAACTACTATAAATTGTAATTTTTTTTTTTATCACACTGGCTGATTCCCACCAAGGCAGGGTGGCCCGAAAAAGAAAAACTTTCACCATCATTCACTCCATCACTGTCTTGCCAGAAGGGTGCTTTACACTACAGTTTTTAAACTGCAACATTAACACCCCTCCTTCAGAGTGCAGGCACTGTACTTCCCATCTCCAGGACAAGTACGGCCTGCCGGTTTCCCTGAACCCCTTCATAAATGTTACTTTGCTCACACTCCAACAGCACGTCAAGTATTAAAAACCATTCGTCTCCATTCACTCCTATCAAACACGCTCACGCATGCCTGCTGGAAGTCCAAGCCCCTCGCACACAAAACCTCCTTTACCCCCTCCCTCCAACCTTTCCTAGGCCGACCCCTACCCCGCCTTCCTTCCACTACAGACTGATACACTCTTGAAGTCACTCTGTTTCGCTCCATTCTCTCTACATGTCTGAACCACCTTAACAACCCTTCCTCAGCCCACTGGACAACAGTTTTTGTAATCCCGCAGAAAAAAAGGTATATCAGCAACACTTCTGCAAGCGGCAGGACTCCATGTTGCCGTCACACGAGCATCCAGTGCCAACTTCTGCCTCATATCTCTAAGTACTGATCCTAATTTTTTATTCTAAAACTTAAAAAAAAAATGTGCTCTTTTTTTCCCAAAATATTTGGGGCGCTGCGCAAGCGAACTTATATATGTCTGGACCCTTTAAGGGTTAAAAAAAAAAAGTTTTTTTTTTCTCATTATGCAATGCGTGCTGCAGGATTTTTTTTTTTTGTATGGTGCACAATGACCACACAGACCCATTCTCTCACATGTGGGCCTACCAGCTTTCTCCTGCTTGATTTGAAGCCGCTAGAATTTATGAGTATATATACGTCAAAAACGTGGCTCGTAAGACGTATCTATACGAACAACAATCAAAGGGTTAAATTTAAATTTTTGCACTTTTTAAAGTAGAAAATAGGGTATTTTCAATGAGCCTTTGGGAGAGAAAAAGGAGAGGAAAAAAAAGGTCACCGTGAAACAGTTTTAAACTGTCCATTAGAAAGAACATGTTTTAAACCATTAAAAAAGTTGCTTTAGTTTTTCATTACACACACATAATGCCCAAAAAAATAAGGGTAAATTCAACAGCTTACTGTATGCTGTCATAGTATATGCTGATAAATGAAGTTCTTATAACACTTGTCATTAGTCATCTTTTAAAAGACTGTTTTATCTATAAGTAAATTAATAATATATTCAATTTGATAGCAAATTTCTAGTATGAAAACTATGGAATCTGCCGGTAACGGTGGTCCCACAACAGGTATCATTGGAAAAGAAAAAATCATCAACTTGTCACAGCTTATTTTATGGCAAGAAAATTGGATTTAAACTGGTACAATACTTATCCACAGACGACAAAGCACTAACTTATTCAATGTTCAAAAGTAAATTTTATGGACGATGACCAAATATGTTTGCATCATGAAACAATGTGCCTCAAAAAATATGAAACAATGCAAAAGAGATACTGCAATCCATTTGGAAAGCAAAATCATCATACCAGAACAGGACTTCTGAGGGTCAATGTTGAAATGGCTGACAAATTGAATTGTTTGATAAAGAGCAAAATCAAACCAGGTCAGAAAATTTCTTCTAAATGTAAAGCTGATGCTTGAATAGCAGACTTCAATTGCCTTTTCCTCATCTTGGGATGATTCTGATATGGACAAGCCTGCCACAATCAATTAACCCTTTGACTGTTTTCGACGTATAAATACGTCTTACGAGCCAATGTTTCTGACGTATATATACAGTGGTCCCTCGTTCGTAATTAATCCGTTCCTAGAGCCGTTACTATAAACGAAATTTACGATTTACGAATCAATTTTCCCCATAAGAAATAATGTAAATACAATTAATCCGTTCCTGACACCCAGAAGTATTAAAACAAAAAAATTTTTAACATGGAATATACATGCAGTACATAAACAATACAATGGGAAATGATGAATGAAACATTAACAGCCTAACACTTACCTTTATTGAAGATTCTTCTTAGTGTATGGGAGACTGTAGGAGGAGTGTGTGTGGATTGTTTATAGTTTGGAAGGGGAATTCCCTTCCATCAACACCTCAGGTACCATTGCTTTTCTTGGGTTGCTTCTCTTCTCTGTTTCTTAATGCCACTAGGACCACCTTGAGAGTCACTGGAGTCCTGTCTCACAAAATAACTGTGGAGAGAGCTCTGTTTCTGGCGTCTCTTTAACACTTCCCTAAAATGGCCCAAGACTGTCACTGTACATGTTGCCAACCTGGCTTGCAACAACATTGTTAGGGTGATATTTCTCCATAAAGCTTTCCATCTTACCCCACATAGTAAAAATCTCTAATTTCTGAAGAAGGCACCTTCTTCCATCTCTCTTCCTCCTCCTCCTCTGCAGCAAGATTCTGAGCTGCGAAGTGTTGCTCTTCCTGCTGAAGCTCTTGCAGCTCCTCAGTGGTGAGCTCTTCATTATGGTCTTCCACCAATTCTTCCACATCCTCCAAACTCGCATCCAACCCCATGGAACTCTCCAGTGCCACAATTGATTTTACAACAGACATAGGCTCATTAGGGTCAGTCCCAAATTCTTCAAAATCCCTCTTGTCGACACAATCTGACCCATGCCTTACTATTAGATTTCCAAAACACACACAATTTACTCTTGATAACATTGTTTTTCCTGAACACTCTGGGATTTTCAGAATGGTACACTAGTAATGGCTTCACTTTGAAATCCCCACTAGCATTAGCACAGAACATTAGCGTCAGCCTGTCTTTCATAGGCTTGAGTCCTGGCATTGCCTTTTCCTCGTGTGTAATGAAGGTCCTCTTTGGCATTTTCTTCCAAAAGAGGCCTGTTTCGTCACAATTGAACACTTGTTCAGGTTTCAGTCCTTCAGCCTCTATGTACTCCTGGAATTCATGCACATATTTTTCAGCCGCCTTGTGGTCCGAACTGGCAGCCTCACCATGCCTTACCACACTGTGTATGCCAGTACGGTTCTTAAATCTCTCAAACCAGCCTTTGCTGGCCTTAAATTCACTCACTTCACCACTATTTGCAGGCAGTTTCTTTACCAAATCTTCATGCAACTGCCTAGCCTTTTCACAAATAAACGAAGTCATAAGAGTATCTCCTGCTAATTGTTTCTCATTTATCCACACCAATAATAACTTCTCAACCTCTTCCAGTACTAGTGATCTCATTTTTGTCCTCATAGTTACTCCCTTTGCAACAACAGCATCCTTTATTTCATTTTTCTTGGCCACTATGGAACATAAGGTTGTGTAGGGTTTCTTATACATCTTGGACAGTTCGGCCACACTTGTACCACTTTCATATTGTTCAATGATGGTTTTCTTAAATTCAATCGTATTTCTCACCTTTACCACAGGCTTGGCACTAGGAGCTTTCTTTGGAGCCATGGTAGCTTATTTAGTACTTGCAAGCACTAAAATAAATGGAATATTATGAAATATTTCGCTGAAGCATGTGAGGGGACCTTCGCTCACTTGTAAACAATGCCAGACTGGCTGCCGCCCTGGCTCACGCCGTGGGTACGCGTCCCGGACGAACTACGACTCGCGAGTCAACCTATGAAAAGCGAGTCCATGTTTATACGAAAATACCCCTATGATTGGCGAATTTTACGATTGCCGGGAACTACGAAAAGCGGGGGACCACTGTACTCAATAATTCTAGCGACTTCAAATCAAGCGGGAGAAAGCTGGTAGGCCCACATGAGAGAGAGTGGGTCTGTGTGGTCAGTGTGCACCACAAAAAAAATCCTGCAGCACACATTGCGTAATGAGAAAAAAAAAAAACTGATCGTTTTTTTGGAATAAAACGCCGACTTTGAGGTGTATTTTCGTGTAGTATTTATCGTTGTATTCGCGTTTTCATGGTCTTAGGTGATAAAATGGAAAACATATTACAGAAATAGAGATGATTTTCATTACTTTGATGAAAACGACCCTGAAACTGAGCTCAAAGTAGCGGAAAAGTTCGATTTTTACCAATGTTCAGGAGTAAATAAATCACACCACACGTCCAATACACATCAACTGGGGAGTCTAATATTCTTTCACTAGTGCACTGATATTATTTATACCATTTTTACAATAATGCAGTAGTCTGCATAACAGTAAATTTTGTATTTTTTTGTATGAATAAAAAATCAAAATAGAAAGCAATAATAATATAAGAGGGGCCTAGAGATGTGACTAATGAACAGAGCATATGTTATTTTAGTGCCACGAATGTCTACCTTGTTTATTCTGGACCCTTTTTTAAAATTGGCATCTTTTTTAGTTTGCGGAAATTGCCAAAAATTGCCAATTTTGACCACCATAGGGTAGCCAATTAGTAAATGGAGGTTTTCTTTATCACTGATAGAAAAAAAGGGAGTTCTAAAGAAAAGCATGAGTTTGGTCCGGGAACAATGGAATTGCTGAAAATAGGGCTCAAAGTGCGAAATCGCCATACACTAGCGCCGAGACAGCTAACTTCCGGGGGGGCTTAATTCCATGATTTTTTCGACCAAATTTTCGAACTTTTGGTGTCATTCCATGGAAAAAAGATTCTCTATCTTTTCATAATTTTTTTTTTTTTTTTTCAAAAATTGAGCACAGAATACAGTTTCAGAGAGGGGCATGAAACTCAAAGGGTTAAAGCTGTCTGCCTTGGATAAAACCCCTTTAAATTTTTTAAAAAGTGGCAGTAGATATAAAGGGTTGCTAAAAAAAAAAAAAAAAAAAAAAAAAAAAAAAAAAAAAACGGAAGGAAAAAATGTGAAATCCAAGATCACTGCTGCTGCCGATTCAAGTTCAAATGTTGGCCGTCTAGTAGATGACAGACAGCTTATGTGAAGACAATTTCCTTTTGAAGAAATGAAAAAAAACAAAATAACGGAAAAAAAAAAAACTAAAATTTTGATTTGGCTCCAAAAAGTTGGTTTATTAAGCTACACCTTGGGAGCTTGGAATTTCAGAGGAAGGTGAAAGAGGGTGGGGGTTGGCCCTGGGAAAGGTTGGAGGGGGGGGGAAAAAGGGGGTTTTGTGTGGAGGGGCTTGGACTTCCACAAGCATCCTGGGGTGTTTGATAGAGGAAGGAGAAAAAGGGTTTTTAATATTTTGACTGCTTTTGGGAGTGTGAGCAAGAACTTTTAATGAAGGGATTCGGGGAAACCGGGGGTGGACTTGAGTCCTAAGATGGGAATTACGTGCCTGCACTCTAAAGGGGGGATGTTATGTTGCAGTTTAAAAAACTGTAGTGTAAGCACACTTCTGGCAAACATTGATGGAGTGAATGAGGCGAAATTTTTTCTTTTTTCGGGTCCCCCTCCTTGGGGGGAATCCCAGTGTGGTGATAAAAAAAAAAAAAATAATGGTGAAAGGGCCAGTGTGAGGAAAAGTTCAACAGATAGGATACAAAAGGGGTACCCTGGTGGCGTAGTTTATTGCCAGCCCCTTGTTTAAGTAGGGGCATCTATCCCGCTATCCCCCCTCCTTTTCTCCCCCCAAAGGGACGTGGGGGCTCGGGCCCAAAAAGTAAAACACCTGCTCTCGCTCCCAGCACAAATAAGAAAAACCCCGCTTATTCTAGTGGTTTTGAAACCTTTACTTTTGACCAATAATAAACTTAGTCCTTTCAGTCTTAAGTCTCATGTAATGTTTTAGATAATCACACATCTTTTAGGTATGGTACTTTTCATAATTGATTCTTAAGCATTGGGGAAACCCTTTTTCTCTTTTTAGCTTGGAATACAGCTCGGTCATCTGCCAACCCAAAAAAACTGAAGGGGACGACTGAAGTCCAACGCGCGTATTGACTACCTACCCGATTCACTGTAGCCAAACCCCAGGGGAACTACCCCATCTTTGCAGTGGTAAAGAACCTGCATTCCTGCATCGGGCTGAAAACAAGGCTAAGACTCTGAGGAATAGTCGTGGGTGTCACAACACCCGTGACCCCCCCCCCCACATCATCGCAAAGGCTACAATTTCTACAAAACGGTCACCCCCAACCGACACCCCATAATTATTTTATAATCAAAAAAAAGCGCTAAGCCAAAGGGCTAGGTCACCCCAGTTAACTATATATTAGCGGAAATTTAAAAGATTTTTTATTTCATTTTTCTTTAAAAAAGGATACACATTTATGTTTTTAATGTTTTATCTCTGCTTATAAATAATAAAAAATGTTTATCTTTGTGAATTTTTTTTTTTATTCATTAATTTTCCTGAGGGGGCCAGCCTTTGGGAATACTGTCTGAAATTTTAAGGGCAGAGTAAGCCTTCACAACGGCGACCTTCCAGGACAAATCGATGAAACAAGATTCAACTCCATCCGAATTACCCTTGGGAATTCAACGCAATACCACAGACGGTTACCACCCGTCATGAGTAACATTCCCCTAGGGAGGGCTACAGTACGGATTTAAAAGATTTGGTGATTGTTATAGTCTCAATTTATTGTAAGTCAAGTCAAAGACAGGATATACTAGTTAATTCTGCCACCTTTCTTCTTGAGCTTGAAACGATTTGGAGGAATAGACTCTAGGGACTCGAGATTTTCCAGTGACAAGTTGTTTCATTGAGCTCTGATTATTATATCAAGGGAACTGTTGTAGGACACTTGATTTTTTGGAGAGAAGACTGGATGGTCAAGGGACCCCATTCTACTTGCTGTTTGCTCGGAGCCGGCATAGAACCCTCCATTTTTATTCAAACATACTGTTTAATCGAAGCAGGGATCAAACCCTCCGATTTATTTACAGTTTGAGCGGAGCAGGAATTGAACCCTCTGTTTTCTTTGATATATCTGTTTCATTTTCCCCTGGTAGTTTAAGTTATTCTTGCAAGTATGGAGGAATACCAGTTTTGGATGAACACTGGCAGTAAGTTAGGAATAAGGGGAAAAAATTTAGAAACTTTCATTAGTGCTAAGATACAGGAAAATTGAAAGAGAAAGAATTGAGAGAGAAAAAAGACAGTTAGAAAGAGAAAGATAAAAAGGAGAAAGAGAAAATAGAGAGAGGAGAAAAAGGAGAGATATCGAATTGAAAGAGAAAATCAAGAAAGACAGAAAGAGAAAGAGGAGAAAAAGGAGTGTGATAGACTTGATCATGAAGAGAGAGCTAAAGTACATGAGGAACAAGTTAGGTTAAGAGAACTTGAGGAAAGAGCAAAAGATAAGAGAAGTTGAGGAAAAAGCTAGAGAAAACGAGTTGAGAGAGAGAAAAAGATCGCGAGGTACAGAAATCTCGCCTTGAATTAGAAAATAAAAAGTTAACTTTTACACAACAACAATCAGAGGAAGGAGTAATTGAACATCATACAGCTAGTGCACATATTTCAACACCTAATTTACCTCCCTTCACAAAGGGTGAAGACATTACTTCATACATTATCAGGTTTGAAAATACCGCTACCCTCTGTGAATGGCCTGCTGACACCTGGGCTACCAGGTTAGGAATGTTATTTTCTGGTACAGCTTTGAATATCTATGCAACTTTGTCGCACGATATCATATGTAATTATAACCTACTGAAGAGGGCAATCCTTAACCCCTTCAGGGTCCAAGGCCAAAATCTGAAGTGGTGCTCCAGTGTCCAAGAAAAAAAAAAAAAAAAAAAAAAAAAAAAAAAAAAAAAAAAAAAAAAAAAAAAATCTTACAAAATTTTAAGACCCTATTTTGTGAAGGTAAAAAGACAAAAAAAAAAAATTCTATCATTTTAAACGAGTACAGTCCCAAGAAGTTGTCGAAAATGATGTGGGGGCGGCAAATCGACAAATTTCCACATACATGCATTACATTATTTTGCGGTTTTGTTGTTTTCTTTTTTTTTTCCAAATTTTTTTTTTCTTTTTCCTACAAATTTTTGGGGGCCTGAGAGCCCAAATACGTTATAATGTATATATATAAACTCCTTATTAAACCCAAAATAACCGCACTAAATTATTATAAATTTTATTGTTTCCCACTGTTTTTTATTACAATAAACAGCACAAATTTTGTATAAAACTAATGTTCTATATATTTTTACATTTTTTACAATCACTGGACTGGTTTAGAACTGCGGGCTTGGGAACCCTTAAAAACAAGGACCATGCACAGAGGCACCTTACATTCCTCACACATAAACCGGTGTCTTTGCGTTTTTGTTCCCGTCTTTTTTTGTGCACAGACGATGCATCCTTCTGAGCAAATTCTTCTGAGTTGAAGAAGTTGTATTATAAAATATCCCCTTCCCTCCTCAAACGCGGGGTATATCCTGGGAATTCGGGCCCGGGTTTTTGTATAGCAGGTGTTGCTACCTGGTACTTCATTTGAGTTGTCTGACAACAGAAAAAACAAAATTCACCATGGGTGGTCTGTTGCCAGTCTTTTTTTGGGTTTACATATATAGCTTTTGAGAAATGAAATGTCCATGAATGGAAGAAAAGTTTCAGTCCCCACTTGAACTCTTACGAACACAGTCAACAAAACCAATCGCATGTCACATTTGTCACCAAGCGCATTTTTTGTGAATAATAAATCACTGTCACTGGTTTTTTTGAATCTTCATTAGTCACTCGATAAACTTTCCCACTGTCTTGCATTTCAATACGGTGTGGTTCAACAATGTACATTCCGTTTGTCATGCCCCGGATGTCATTGGCAGTAAACCCTGCACGTCTAAACCACAGCACCTGCGTTGGCCTGGGATATGTTTACGATTAGAACCACTGTGCCACACACTCTTTCTTGTTAAAATCGCAGAAACACTGAGTAAAGGGGCTTGTGTCCCCATTTACGGTATATAATGTATCCCCCTTCCCAAGATAAGGTGCCATCTGTTTCTCCACATCACCGAGTACCCAATAAAAATCTTGGTATTTTTCAATTTTTTTACTACCCTTATACAACAATACCCAAACCCCAGGCCCGTCACAATCACAGAGTACAAAAAGTTTTATAAAAAGGGTTTTCCCTCTTGCCGGTAATATGCTTGAAAACATTTAAAAAACTTTAAAACAAAATCAAGACCGTCAATTAAAAGATTTTTGAATGGAAAAATATATGCTGAACTTTTTTTGAGATACAGAAAAATTTCTAACTTGTATAACCGTCATTCTGTCGGCCTGGTTTTGTCAGAGAGGGCAAACATATAAGAGTAAGATAAAACCTGTCATGGGATGATTTCCTGAAGCCCGGGGGTAGAAATTACCCGATCTGGGGCCCCAGTATCTTTTTTTATGTTATAGAGTGAGGCATAAGCATTTTTTTGAAAAAAGCAATACATTTCTGCAACAGTCGTCTTTTCCCCCTGTGTATCTTGACGTGGTGAAAAGATCGTATTTGCCATAGTGTACTCAAAATACTTATTCTTTCCCTGACAAAAATTTTCCATCAAGGGCTGGTCAAAGAAAAATTCAAAAAATTTCCCAGTTCTTGGCCAGGGTTTCCCAAAGGGGGACAAGTAGGTAGAATCCACTTTGGAATCATCAAAGTGGTAGGTTGGGAAAAAAATTTGGGTTTTTCGCCAACCCCAATTTTGGGGGTTTGCTGGGGGATAGGACTCTAGGCTGGTTGTGGGGGGTGGTTGTGGTTGTGGTGGGCGGGTGGCGGGCCCTCCGCTTTGTCCTTGAATGACGAGTCAGCACGTGGGTCGCAGCGTGGCCTTGAGTCACCCAGGGCGGGCCACACCATCCCCACTAACACCACCACTGATGCCTTGGTCTATCCAGCCGGGGTTAGCCCATATCCTCACAATCACTACCAAAAACGGGGTTTTGGGGCCCGGGATGACTCCCGGGTTTACTCTATCCCCGGAAAAGCTTTTGGGTAACTACCCGGCGCAGCGGCGGCGAACTACGCGCTTCCCTGTGAATTGTTTCCTCACTTCCATGATTGACGGAGCGCAATAAAATCCAGTCCACGTCCTGTCATATTTTTTATGAAGTCAGAGGCCTCCCACGTAAAATATTGTTTTTCTCTTCAATGAAAACAACCGACCCCTGAGTCAAGTGCCCAACCAGTGGGGGAAGGTTGAGGTCGTCGGGTTTTTCTGCACTATCATCTATCCTGGTCAAATTTTTCGGGCCTAACGACAAAGCCGAGAAAATTTGTCTTCATTTCCCCTTCCCAGTGTCAGAATATCAATAGGAAGAGGAGAGTCCCAATTTTCGGGGGGGGGAGAGCCCCCATTTCGACGGGCGGTGAAAAAGGGAATGAGCCCCGTTTTCCCACAATGCTATGCGGGCGCCTAGATTTTTGTTTATGGCGACACCCCCACGTAGACCCGTTCTCCACTGTAGGTATGAGCATTTTCGCGCTAAATTTTGACGGCACTTTGAATTTTTCGTAGATCTACGGTTTGGCCAAAGTAAAGCCGTTTTATCTACGGGACAGACCCTGAAAGGGTTAAAGCATATCAAAAAAACCCCAAAAATTTTTATAGGAAAGATTTTTGGTATGCCCCCCTTACAGCCCGGCCAAAACTTTCGCATCACAGGGAACACTTTCGTTTGTTTGATTTTTGGTAGAGAGCTCAGGGAATTGATCCAGTTATGAATCTCTTAGACCTTTCATGGTTGTGACCCGTTCCTGACAGCTCTTCCCCCCCAATATGAAATTTATTTGGAAATAACCGATTAAAACTGGGAAGTTGTGGGCTGCTGACTTGTTGCGAGGCTCACAATTTTTAAAGACCCAAAAGGGATCGAACCCTAAGGGCAAGGGGGTTTACCAATCTTAAGAAAAAAAAAGCCCCTAGTGAAAAGTAAACTGACTTCTTTTTTTCCGGTTTTATTTAGTGGTGTTTAAAACAAAAGTCCCGATTGTCCTTCTAAGAAAGTGCAAAAAAATTGGAAGATGTTTTAAAGACGTAATGACCAGGGACCCCCTTTTGTTCAGGAACGTTAATGGATTTTAAGTGTCTACCCTTTTACGAGACATGGATGTACGTTTAATCATTTTGATAACGTTTCCCAACCAAAAAAACTCATTCCCCTTTCATTCTTTTAGACACTGGGCCGTACAGACACTTTTCCCAAAAATCCCTTGTTACATTTTTGGGCAAAAAGGGTTACGGTTGGTCTGAAGCCCAAATAGCCCCTACTTCTTGCTCCCTATAAAGGGAAAGTAAAAAAAGGGCCCTCTTTCCCTTTTGAGGTTGACCTTTTATCCCAAAAAGGAATAAGTGTTTCAGCTCCCCTTCCTGTAAAATCAGAGAAGCCCCCCGAATTCAGATGAGGGGAATGTTCGTGTTCTGGAGATAAAAAACCATGATAACTTCAAAAGCGAGGTAGTAGGATCACCGGTCACTTGAAGATAAAAATGAGGATATCGCCTCCGATACTATAAATATCTTTTACTACGCTCAGACCCCAAACCCCGGCTTTCCTACTGTCCCCCCCTTTGATTTTCCCTTTGTCAATTTAAACGAATTCCCCTTTCCTTCAGAATTGCCATAAAGCAGCTAGACAAAACAAGTTTTCCAAAAAAAACTTTTCATATGATTTGAATATATAAGAGGTTTCCTGTATAAATCAGTATTCAAATTAAAAATTTGACGAATAGACGTTTCCTCTTAGTTGTTCCCCAATCAATGCAGAGAGACGTTCTTAAAGGCTTTATGACCCCCCCGTGACCGGACATTTTCACATCGTGAGCCCTTTAATAAAATTTGGGAAACCTGTTTTTGCCCAAAAAGCCCCAATAACCTACTATTGTAGACGTGTAAAAATTTGCCCAAATGACATCCTCCCGAGGTCCCGGCAAGTACCCATGGTCAAAATGCCCCAAACTTTACGGTACAGTTTGAAAGAGTAGTACTGACACGTTGGTCCTTTTTACCCCCTTTCTCGGGGGGGGCAGATATATATTAAACATTAGTTGATTATGCTTTGAGCTTCCAAACTGGTAAATACCCTTAACCCTTTGGGGTTTCGGAATGTACTATAGCTTACACGCAGGGGGGTTTTTTACGACTATTTTTTATTATTATCACACAGGCCCATTCCCCCAAGGCGGGTGGCCCAAAAAAGAAAAAAAATTTCACCACATTCACTCCCCACTTTTTTGCCAGAAGGTGCTTTACATACAGTTTTAAAACTGAACATTAACACCCCCCTTTAGAGTGCAGGGACTGTATTCCCTCTCCCGGACTCAAGTCCGGCCCGCCCTTTTCCCTGAATCCCCCTTTATAAATGTTACTTTGCTCACACCCAACAGCACGTAAGTATTAAAAAACCTTGTCTCCCTTCACTCCTATCAAACACCTCAGCTGCCTGTGGAAGTCCCAAACCCCCCGCACACAAAAAACCCCCTTTACCCCCCCCCCAAAACCCCTTTCCCAGGCCCACCCCTCCCCCCCCTTTCCCTTCCCCTACAGATGAACACTCTTTAAGTCATTCTGTTTCGCTCCATTTTCTTACAGTCCGAACCCCCCAACAAACCCCTTCCCAGCCCTTGGACAACAGTTTTGGTAATCCCCCACCTCCCCCTAACTTCCAAACTACGTTCTCTGCATTTTATTCACACCACACTTGCCCTCAGACTGACATCCCACTGCCCCCGCCCTTTTCCTCGCTGCAAAATTCTCAACCCCCCGTTCCACCCATTAAGAGGTTGGTAAAACTATACTTCAACATTCCCCTCTTTTCCTCCCAAGGACAAAGTTCTTTGTCTCCCAAACCCAAGGCACCACTCCTCTTTTTCCCTCATCAATTTTATGATTACCCCATTTTCATAGACCCCCTCCCCTGAACTCCACCCCCAAATATCTGAATACGTTTTTCCTCCTCCATACTCTTCCCCCAAATTTATATTCAATCTTTTATCACCTAAACTTTTTTTTTATCCTCATAACCTTACCTTTCCTGTATTCCCTTTAATTTTCTTTTTTTCACCCCCTACCAAATTCATCCCCCAATCTCTGCAATTCTCTTCGAATCCCCCAAAGAGCCAGTGTCATCAGCAAAGGCAGCTGTGACAACTCCCACTTTTTTTGGTGATTTTTATTTTTAACTCCACCCCCTTTTTTGCCAAACCTGCTTTTTACTTCTCTTACAACCCCATCTATAAATATTTAAACAAACCCGGGGTGAATACAACCTTGTCTAAGGCCTACTTTTACGGGAAAAAAATTTCCCCTCTTTCCTACTATTTTAATTTGGCCTCATATCCTGTAAAAATCTTCACTGCTTTAGTAACTACCTCCAAACCCCAACACTTGAAAACATCTCCACTTTTCCCCCCTATCCCCCCTTCATAGCCTTTTCCAAATCCATAAACCCACAAAGACCTTTTTAGCCTTTTCTAAATACTTTTTAATTATATGTTTCACTGTAAACCCCTGGCCCAAAACCCCCCCTTTCCTTTTCCAAAAGCCTCTTGTTATCTGCACCCTTTTCCCCGTTTTACTTTTAAATTCTTTCAATTATAATCTACCAACACTTTACCAGTACACAACGTTTTATCCCCCTATAATTTTTTGCACTCTTTTTTACCCCCTTTGCCTTTAACAAAGGAATATGCACTCCCCTCCCAACCCCCTAGGTACCTTACCCTCTTATACATTTTTTAAAAAAATTGCACCAACCCACTAAAAAACTATATCCCCACTGTTTTAACTTTTTCTATTTTTCCCTCAACCCCGGCTCCCTTACCCCCTTTCTTTTACCACTGCCTCACAACTTCCCCCACACTCAAAAGGGCTCTTCCTCACTCCAAAAAGATGTTTTCCCCCTTGCCCTATACACAAAAATCACAGCTTCCCTATCTCATCAACTTTAAAATTTCCTCAAATATTCCTTCCATTTTCCCAATCCTTAACTCTCCATTTAATAACTTCCTCTCTATTTTTAATGACAAATCCATTTGTTCTTAGGCTTTCTTAACTTTTTAATCCACTCCAAAACTTTTTCTTATTTTCAAAAAAAATTTGTTATAAAATTCACCCACCTCTCATTTGCTCTCTTTTTCATTGCTTCCCACTCTCTTAACCCTCTCTTTTTCCCATATCTCTCCCTCCTTGAAATACTTCTATTTTGTAAAAACTTTCATAGAAACTTTTTCCCCCTTTACTACTCTTTTACATCTCATTCCCCCAATGCTCCTCTTCCCCCTGCCCCCCTTTTCCCCGTAACCACAAACTTCTGCTGAACACTCTAACACTACTTTTTTAAACCTCCCCCATCCCTTTTCGACCCATTGCCTATCCCCCCCCTCTCATTAGCCCTCTTCCCCTCCAATAGCTTTTTATATTTTACCCTAACCCCTCCTTTTTAGTTTATAAACCTTCCCCTCTCTCTTCCCTGATGCTTCTTTTCCTTTACCCCATCTACCTTTTATCTCAGTGTAGCTCAACTAGAAAGGATCTGAATATCTGGGGCCCCTCTATAAACATGTACACCCTAAAGTCACTAAACCCGCCCTTTTATCTACCAATACATAATCCAACAAAACTACTGTCTTTTTCGCCCTCTCATATCGTGTTACTTATTTATCCTCTTTTTCTTAAAATATGTATTCCCCTATAACTAAACCCCTTTTATACAATTTCAATAAAAGGGCTCCCTTATCTTTTACCCCTGGCACCCCAAACTTACTACCACACCTCTCAAAAAGTTTCCCTACTTTAGATTAAAGCCCCCTACCACAATTACTCTTCCTTGGTTCAAAGGCTCCTATCTTTTCACTTAACATCTCCCAAAATCTCTCTCTCTCCTCTGCATTCCTTCTTCCCAGGTGCATAACGCTTATTATGACCCCTTTCGACCCAACCTTTATTTTTAATCCACAAAAAATTTCTTGAATTTACAATTCATATTCTCTTTTCTCCTTCCATAACTGATCATTTAAAATTACTGCACCCCTTCCTTTGCTCTAACTCTCTCAGATACCCGTTTAATCCCATTTTTTTTCCCCCCCACTAAAAACCTCCTACCCCCTTCGCTTTGTTTCGCTTAGGGCCAGGACATCCAACTTTTTTTCTTTTCAAAAACATCAGAATCATCTTTTTTGTCATCCGCACTACACCACGCCTTTTAAAAACCCATTTTTATAAAGTTTTTCTTCTTCTCTTTTTTAGAAATTGTATACGGGAGAAGGGGTTACTAGCCCATTCTCCGGCATTTTGTCGCCTCATACGCACGCATGGCTTACGGAGGAAGATTCTTTTCCACTTCCCCATGGACAATAGAAAAAATAAAAAAGAACAAGATATTTAGAAAAAGGAGAAAAAACCCCTAGTGTAGATATATTATTGCATTGCGTGTCTGTAAAGTGTGACCAAAGGTTAGTAGGAGTAGCAAGTTTCCCCTGTTATCTTAGGTTTTTATGAGACAAAAAAAGAAACCAGCAATCCTACCATCTGCAAAAAAATTTTAAGGGTTTTTTTGTTTCACAGTCATCTGGCAGGAGTAGTACTTTCCCCCGGGGGTTGCCGTCTACCAACCTACTGTAAAACAAAAATTTTAGCGCTTCAAATCTCGGGGGGAAAAAAACTGGGGAGGGCCTGAAAAATGAGAGAATGGGTCTGTGTGGTCGGTGTGGCGGGAGAAAAAAAATTGGGGCCCCTGGTGCATTGTGGGGCACCAACTTGTAAAAAATTCCACCGCCACGGGAAGAAGCTCCTCACTCCTCGGCGAATTGGGGAAATTTTGTTCCCCCGTGACAGTTCTAAAACAGATGGAAGTGCCGTGAAAATGAGTTTCAAGGTTTTGGCGAGGTTTTGACCGAAACTAATGACCATAATACAGTAATAGTGAGGAAAACCCAGACGACCCTTGCCTTCCACTCGGGCTGGGCCGCTTGTTTACTTCAGTTTTTACCCGAATCCCAAAGGAAACTTTTATTTTCCCAAATCCCAGACTCGATGAAGCATGTTATGATGTGATAGTGAATATGAACAACAAGCTCTCAAAAATAGTTCCAGTGTGATGTGAAGTGCAATATTTTCCCCCGTGAAGCGTCAGTATA
Organism: Cherax quadricarinatus; assembly: GCF_026875155.1. Taxonomy (NCBI): domain Eukaryota; kingdom Metazoa; phylum Arthropoda; class Malacostraca; order Decapoda; family Parastacidae; genus Cherax; species Cherax quadricarinatus. The sequence continues at coordinate 10,457,512 of NC_069425.1, read as the reverse complement.
TCGGCGAAAGCATTTGGTAGTGTGCCAATGCTATTAAGGGGAAGGGGCATCTGGGTACATCCAGACAGTGAAACTGACGACTACTGTTCAATTGGGGTGGAAAATGTGGTGGTGGTAGTGGCTGGGGGTGAGGCACCCGCGTGGGCCATGCTGCCACCCCCGCCCTGCCCCAGTGATCTACAACAAAGGCCCCCACCCCCCCCCCACCACCAACCAGCCTCCACAACCACAACCCCGCATTTTCCCTACCCCCAGGACCCCACTGGGGTTTGGGAGGAAGCTGTCAAATTTTGTTCTAAATGCCACCTTTTTTATGACAGCCAAAATGGAAACGGCCATCTTGTACACTTGGGAACAATGCCACTGAACGGAAAGTTTCAAGTTATTCTTTGACAACCCCTGATGGAAAGAATTGTCATGGAAAGCAAACCCTACTACGGCACAACATGGCAAAACATTACTTTTACCAAAAAAGTCTACACCCGTGGAAGGAGGCAACTGTGGTAGATTATCTTCTCTTTGCTACAAAAATGCTTTGCCACATGTGTATAAGACAAAGTGAAATCAATTGGTCAACAGACCGCCTGATTGCAACCCCCGGTTTCAGCGATATAATGCCAGTGAATCGATTTTTGCTTTGTTACGTATGTTCACTTCTCAGCAAAAAACCCGACCTGACAGAAAAAGAAGGTTTTATAAGATTTTGGAAGTTTTGGTTTATCTGAAAGAAAATTTAGAGCATTTTTTTCCTTCAGGAAACTTGTAATTGACGATCTTTGTTTGTTCAAAAGGAAAAACTTTCTTTTAAGCAGTACATCCAAGCAAGAGGGGAAAAGCTTTGGTATAAAGTTTTTTGTCCCTTTTTGATTGTTACAGGTCTGGGATTGGTATTTTGTGTACACGGGAAATTTTACTTGGCAAATACCAGGAAGTTATTGGGGATCTCAGGGGATGTGGTTAGAACAATGATAGGAAACCCTACCCGGTAAGGGGCATATTTTTTACAATAAATGGTACACAAGCCCCTCACTCAGTGATTTTTTGCGGTGAACATGACAGAAAGTGTGTGGCACAGTGCGTGCAAATCGGAAACATATGCCCAGGTTTGACGCTGGCACTCGTAAGGTGAGGGCAGGCGCTTGTGCCAATACTCATGGCATTTTGGGGGGCATGTCACACTGTTGTCACAATTTCCCCCTAAGAAATGGCAGACAGTGGCAGGCAGATAGGAGAAGAACCCCCTAAAACCTGCAGCTGTGTTGATTACACCCTTTAACATGCGTTTTAGTGGAGAAATGTGACATGCAATTGGGTTTGTGATTGGTTTGCAAAAAGTTTAAGTGGTACACAAAAACTCTTTCCATCTTCTGGGAAATTCCCTGCCAAAGCTTTTAAAGTATAAGATGAGGACCAAAACAAACCACGTACGGGGAAATTTGTTTGTCTGTCACAAAAAATGTATTCAGTACCAAGGAAAAAGCACCTGCAATTGCCGCCACCAAATATCAACAACTACCTGCTGTTTTAAAAATGGTGATCACTTCCGGTAAAACTGCCGCTAAGGGTTTCAAGAAAAAGGCTCGGGAAAAGGTGTTTTGTCTGTGCACATACAAAAAAACGCCCACAACAACGCAGACACACTGTTTTATGTAGGAGTGAAAAAAACCATTGGATGACACCATGTTTCAAAGAGTTCCCAAAAGGGTGCGAACTTCTGGAAACATTCCCCGTGACTGATATGTGTAAAAAAAATATAGAAAAATATAATAACATTTCATATCATTTTGTAAATTTTTTTTTTTTCAACAATCGGCCCTTCCCCCCGAGGCAGGGTGACCCAAAAAAAAAAAGAAAATCCCCAAAAAAAAAATATTTCATCATCATTCAACACTTTCACCACCTCCACATTTCACGTTTTTTCAGAGGTGCCAGAAACAAAAAAGTCTAAAGCATACAATATAAAGATAACAACATATCCCCCCAAAATGCCAATATCCCCAAAACCCCTCCTTAAAGTGCAGCATTGTACTTCCCATTTCCAGACTCAAGTCCGACTATATGAAAATAACCGGTTTCCCTGAATCCCTTCACTAAATATTACCCTGCTCACGCTCCAACAGATCGTCAGGTCCCAAGTACCATTCGTCTCCATTCACTCCTATCTAACACGCTCACGCACGCTTGCTGGAAGTCCAAGCCCCTTGCCCACAAAACCTCCTTTACCCCCTCTCTCCAACCCTTTCGAGGACGACCCTACCCCGCCTTCCTTCCCCTATAGATTTATATGCTTTCCATGTCATTCTACTTTGATCCATTCTCTCTAAATGACCAAACCACCTCAACCCCTCTTCTGCCCTCTGACTAATACTTTTTATTAACTCCACACCTTCTCCTAATTTCACACTCCGAATTTTCTGCATAATATTTACACCACACATTGCCCTTAAACAGGACATCTCCACTGCCTCCAACGTCTCCTCGCTGCTGCATTTACCACCCAAGCTTCACACCCATATAAGAGTGTTGGTACTACTATACTTTCATACATTCCCTTCTTTGCCTCCATAGATAACGTTTTTTGACTCCACATATACCTCAACGCACCACTCACTTTTTTTCCCTCATCAATTCTATGATTAACCTCATCCTTCATAAATCCATCCGCCGACACGTCAACTCCCAAGTATCTGAAAACATTCACTTCTTCCATACTCCTCCTCCCCAATTTGATATCCAATTTTTCTTTATCTAAATCATTTGACACCCTCATCACCTTACTCTTTTCTATGTTCACTTTCAACTTTCTACCTTTACACACATTCCCAAACTCATCCACTAACCTTTGCAATTTTTCTTTAGAATCTCCCATAAGCACAGTATCATCAGCAAAAAAGTAACTGTCAATTCCCATTTTGAATTTGATTCCCCAAAATTTAATCCCACCCCTTTCCCGAACACCCTAGCATTTACTTCCTTTACAACCCCATCTATAAATATATTAAACAACCATGGTGTCATTACACATCCCTGTCTAAGACCTACTTTTACCGGGAAGTAGTCTCCCTCTCTTCTACATACCCTAACCTGAGCCTCACTAACCTCATAAAAACTCTTTACAGCATTTAATAACTTACCACCTATTCCATATACTTGCAACATCTGCCACATTGCTCCTCTATCCACTCTATCATATGCCTTTTCTAAATCCATAAATGCATATAAAACTTCCCTACCTTTATCTAAATACTGTTCACATATATGCTTCAATGTAAACACTTGATCTACACATCCCTACCCACTCTGAAAACCTCTTGCTCATCCGCAATCCTACATTCTGTCTTACCTCTAATTCTTTCAATTATAACCCTAACCGTACACTTTTCCTGGTATACTCAGTAAGCTTATTTCCTCTATAATTTTTACAGTCTCTTTTGTCCCTCTTTCCCTTTATATAAAGGGACTATACATGCTCTCTGCCAATCCCTAGGTACCTTCCCCTCTTTCATACATTTATTAAACAAAAGTACCAACCACTCCAACACTATATCCCCCCTGCTTTTAAACATTTCTGTCATGATCCCATCAGTTCCAGCTGCTTTACCCCCTTTCATTTTACGTAATGCCTCACGTACCTCCCCCACACTTACATTCTGCTCTTCTTCACTCCTAAAAGATGGTATACCTCCCTGACCAGTGCATTGAAATTACTGCTTCTGTTTCTTCCTTAACATTTAAAAGTTCCTCAAAATATTCTCGCCATCTACCCAATACCTCCATCTCCCCATCTACTAACTCCCCTACTCTGTTTTTAACTGACAAATCCATATTTTCCCTAGGCTTTCTTAACTTGTTTAACTCACTCCAAAATTTTTTCTTATTTTCATTAAAATTTCTTGACAGTGCCTCTCCCACTCTATCATCTGCTCTCCTTTTGCACTCTCTCACCACTCTCTTTACCTTTCTTTTACTCTCCATATACTCTGCTCTTCTTATAACACTTCTGCTTTGTAAAAACCTCTCATAAGCTACCTTTTTCTCTTTTATCACACCCTTTACTTCATCATTCCACCAATCACTCCTCTTTCCTCCTGCTCCCACCCTCCTATAACCACAAACTTCTGCCCCACATTCTAATACTGCATTTTTAAAACTATTCCAACCCTGACAACCCCCCCACTACTCATCTTTGCACTAGCCCACCTTTCTGCCAATAGTCGCTTATATCTCACCCGAACTTCCTCCTCCCTTAGTTTATACACTTTCACCTCCCTCTTACTTCTTGTTGCCACCTTCCTCTTTTCCCATCTACCTCTTACTCTAACTGTAGCTACAACTAAATAATGATCCGATATATCAGTTGCCCCTCTATAAACATGTACATCCTGGAGCCTACCCATCAACCTTTTATCCACCAATACATAATCTAATAAACTACTTTCATTACGTGCTACATCATACCTTGTATATTTATTTATCCTCTTTTTCATAAAATATGTATTACTTATTACCAAATTTCTTTCTACACATAGCTCAATTAAAGGCTCCCCATTTACATTTACCCCTGGCACCCCAAAATTACCTACTACTCCCTCCATAACATTTTTACCCACTTTAGCATTGAAATCCCCACCACCATTACTCTCACACTTGATTCAAAACTCCCACGCATTCACCTCAACATTTCCCAAAATCTCTCTCTCTCCTCTACACTTTTCTCTTCTCCAGGTGCATACACGCTTATTATAACCCACTTTTCACATCCAATCTTTATTTTACTCCACATAATCCTTGAATTAATACATTTATAGTCCCTCTTTTCCTGCCATAGCTTATCCTTCAACATTATTGCTACTCCTTCTTTAGCTCTAACTCTATTTGAAACCCCTGACCTAATCCCATTTATTCCTCTCCACTGAAACTCTCCCACCCCTTTCAGCTTTGTTTCACTTAAAGCCAGGACATCCAGCTTCTTCTCATTTATAACATCCACAATCATCTCTTTCTTATCATCTGCACAACATCCACGCACAGACTTCCCACTTTGACAATTTTCTTCTTCTTATTCTTTTTAGTAATCTTTACAGGAAAAGGGGTTACTAGCCCATTGTGTAAATATATTCTATAAACAAAATAATGACAACAGTGTTTACGCCCTTATTGTGTAGTATTGAAAAAGAAATAACTTACAAAATACTGATCATGTTGGCCCAAGAGGCCATAAAAGTTACTCAGAAAAAGAAAAATTGAAAAATAATTGAAAATAGTACATAAAAAAGTAAATAGAAAAATACCGGATGACGGCAGTCGGTGATGTTACCAGATGTTCAATTTTGGCAAACTTCACGCCTATTTCGGTAAGTATTGACGGTAAACTTTTTTTGTTTAGCCTATAATGTTTAGAAAAAAAAAAAAGTATTTTTCCTAAGAAATTTTTTTTTTTCCTGAAATTTGGCCGACCCTGAGAACGAGTTTGAGAGGGCCTGTCGACCCTCAAAGGGTTAAAGACCATAACTACGACAGAGGTGGCTGAAGCCCTTTTGTCCATCTTTTCCAGAGTTTGCATCCCTAGAGAAATTTTGTCTGATCGTGGGACACAATTCACATTTGACTTAATGCAACATCTCTACCAACTTCTAGGAGTGAAACCTCTCTTCACAACACTATCATCCCAGCTGTAATGGGAGGATTGAACACCAGCATTCGGTTCTCAAATCCATTTTAAGGAAACTTTGCTTCCTTAAACCTAAGGAGTGGCATCGTTACCTACCCTCTGCTTTGTTTGCCATGAAGGAAGTTCCCAGTGACTCTTTGGGGTTTTCACCTTTTGAACTTCTCTATGGTAAACAGGCCAGAGGTCCATTGTCCACCCTTCATGACTTATGGACTAATGAGGACGAGAATGCTGAGGTTCAGTCTTCTTATCAGTTTCTCCTTGACCTTAGATCCAAACTTGAGGAAACCTCCGACATAGTTCCGAAAAACTTAAGCTTATCAATGGACCAGTACAAAACCTATTCTGATTCCAAAAGTCAGAGGACAAGTTTTTAAGTAGGGGATGAGGTTCTGGTACTTTTACCAATAAAATCAAATAAATTATTAGTAGCATGGAAAAGTCCGTATAAGGTATTGACAATTTGTGGGAAGGTTGATTATCACAGAAGTCAAGGGGAAACCCAAGCTTTATCATATCGACATTAAGAAATATTAACGAAGAAATTCGGTTAACTGTTTGAATGACTGATTTAGTTTTTCCACACATACATGTACTTGATAAGACAACTGAGGAGTGTAAGGCGTGCATCATTGACACCTAACGTAGACTATGACAGAACTACATGACTTGGTGATTTTTGACCACTCAGGTGCGACAAACATTAATATCAACGAGTCTCTGGATGACCATAAGAAACAGGAACTACTTCAACGTGTGAGTAAAGTCTCAGACGTTTTTACAGATATTCCAGGTGTCGCCTCCATGGTAGTCCATAAGATTGACTTAGTCACGGACAATCTATCAAACAGAAATTATACCCAGTTCCAGTTCACCTTAAGGATGCATTTGACCGAGAGGTAGACAGATTATTGAAGCTAAAGATCACTGAATCTTCAGTATCTGCATATTGCTCACCAGTAGTCATGGTTAAGAAGGAGGATAATTCATATAGACCTGCTATTGACTTCAGAGGACTTAATGCTATAACTCGGTGGGATGCTGAGCCTATGCCCTTAATAGATAGCGATCTACATAAATTTTATGACTTCTTTTCAGAAATTGATATTGCACAAGCTTATCATCAAGTAATGTTAGATCCTTCTTCTAAGCAGTACACCGCTTTTCCTACACACCAAGGACTGATGCAGTATAGAACTATGCCCTTCGGTTTGGTAACTGCCTGCGCTACCTACGTGAGACTGATGAGAAAGGTCTTGGGTAATATGCCAAATGTTTCAGTTTATTTTGATAACATTTACGTAATGACATCCACGTGGGGCAAGCATATCCAAACTATCAGTTTTACGTAGGTTACGAGCACATGGCCTCACTGCCAAGCCGAAGAAATGCTTCCTTGGGTATAACAAAATTAGATATCTTGGACTGATTCTTTCAAATAATTCTTTGCAGCCTCTTCCAAGTAAAATCTAAGCTTTATTAGAGTTTAAATTCCCAAAAACCAAGAAGCTCATGCGTATCTTTCTTGGTTCTGTAAATTTTTATGCACGGTTTATCCCCAATATTACAGATCTTATAGGCATCTTATCAGACTTCCTTAAAAAGTCTGTGAAGGAACCTCTTGAACTTTCCGACGTAGCTCGAGAAAAGTTTAATGAGATTAAAAATGTCTTCTCGAAAGACCCTATACTTAAGATTCCAGATATTAATAAACCGTTTTGTTTAAGAACTGATGCCTCCAATACCGGCTTAGGTGCAGTGTTACTACAGTACCATGATGGTACACCTTTCCCTGTATGCTTCCTAAGCCGGAAACTTCTTCCTGCAGAAACGAGATACTCCACCATAGAAAAGGAATGTTTGGCCCTTGTGTGGGGTACCTCCAAACTTAAATTTTATTTACTGGGAAAAGAATTTATTTTAGAAACAGATCACAAACCTTTGATATACCTAGAAGCTTTTAAGGGAACCAACAGTTGCCTCTTGAGGTGGACATTGGCACTCCAAGCTTTTAAGTTTCATATTGTGTATATCAATGGTTCATCCAGTTATTTCTCTGACTGGTTAAGTCGTGACAGTCGGTAGAAGATTTGTTGCTTTATGCGACTTCCACGTGTTGGAACTATTTTCTCGCTTATTCTTCTTATACTCCTTGACTCTAAAGTCTTGGTATGGGGGAGCGTGAGGAAAAGTTCAACAGATAGGAGTAGCAAGCGAGTATATGGTGACAATAGTTTGATTGCCAGCTGCTTGTTAGGTAAAGTCAGTCTAGCTCCCGCTATCCCCTCCCCCCCTTTCTCCACCCCGAAAGGTGACGTGTGGCGCTCGGACCAAACAGTAATCATTTGACTCTCAGCTCCCAGCAAAACTAAGTAAAAACCTCTGCTCCTATTCTAGTGGATATATTGGTTGAAAGCTTCACTTTTGACCAATAATAAACTTAGTCCTTTCAGTCTCAAGTCTCATGTAATGTTTTAGATAATCACCATCTTTTAGGTATGGTACTTATCATGGAGAGTGATTTCTTAAGCAGTGGGTAACCTTTGTCTCTTTCTAGCTTGAAAAGACAGCTCGGGTCATCTGCCAACCAAAGAAACGTGAAGGAGACGGACTGAAGTCCTGAGACGTCACTTTTTGATCTACCTACCTGATTCATTGTAGCCAACCGCAGGCAACTACCCCTCATCTTTGCAGTGGTAAAGAACCTGCGTTCCTGGCATCTGGAGTGACTATTCAAGGCTATAGACTCTGAAGAACTAGTCGTTGGTTGGGTTGTCACTCAAAACCTGTGACCCCCCCCCCCCACATCATCAGCAACGGCTACAATTTCTACAAGACACTGTCAACCTCAACCAGACACTCCAGTATAACTATATATTAGCGTTGAATTCAAATGTCATTTTTCCATTTCATTTTTCTTTAAAGTAGGATACACATTCATGTTTCAATGTTTTATCTTTGCATTACTAAATAATAAAGTGTTTATCTTTGTGAATTATTTCTTTTTCTATTCATTAATTTTCCTGAGGAGGAGCCAGCCTTGGTAATACTCTCTGAAGTTGTTACAGGGCTGAGTAAGCCTTCACAGCCAGAAAAATCAAAACAAGGTATTTTGGCTTTGAGAGAACCAAAAGTTGGTGAGCAGTTGTCAAAAGATGTGGTCAACAGAGCACATGAATTTTATGAAGACGATTTCAGCAAAATGTGCACTGGCAAGAAAGGTTGTGTTCCAGTTTGGAGTGATGTAGGAAAGACACACAAACAGGAGCTATTGCTGTTGAGTAACCATATATATATATATATATATATATATATATATATATATATATATATAATATATATATATATATAATATATATAATATATATATATATATATATATATAGATAGATATATATATATAGATATATATAGATAGATTATATAGATAGATATATATAGATAGATAATATATAGATAGATTCTATATAGATATATAAGATATATATTATATATAGATATATATATATATATAAATAGAATATATATAATAATATATATAGATATATATAATAATATATATGATAATAGATATATATGATAGAATATATATAGATATATATATAGATATATTATAGAATATATAGATATAAATATATAGATATATATAGATATATATATATAATATATATATAATATATATATATTATAGTAGAAGAGTTTATTTACGAGGATAGATGAGGTCAAGTTAGAGTATGTTAGGTAAAGAGGGGAATTTTTCCAGTAAAAGTAAGGCCTTAGACAAGGATGTGTGAGATACCGTGATTGTTTAAAATATTAGATGTTATAGATGGGGTTTAAGAGAAGTAAATGCGAGGGTACTTGGCAAGAGGCGTGGAGTTAAAAGATAAAGAATCACACACAAAGTAGGTAGTTTCACAGCTGCTCTTTGATGATGACACTGTGATCATTGGGAGTTTCTAGAAGAGAAGTTGCAGAGATTGGTGGATAGAATTTGGTAGGGTGTGCAAAAGAAGAAAATTAAAGGTGAATACAGAAAGAGTAAGGTTATGAGGATAACAAAAAGATTAGTGATGAAAGATTGAATATAGATATGGAGGATGAGAGTATGGAGGAGGTGAAGTATTCAGATATTTGGAGTGGACGTGTCAGCGATGGGTCTATGAAAGATGAGGTGGAACATAGAAATTGATGAGGGAAAAAGAGTGAGTGGTGTCACTTAGGAGTCTGTGGAGACAAATAACTTTGTCCTTGGAGCAAAGAGGGGAATAGTATGAGATATAGTTTTTACCAACGCTCTTATCTGGGTGTGCAGCTGGGGTGATGAATGTTGCAAGCGAGGAGAGAAGGCTGTGAGGCAGTGAGATGTCATGTCTGAGGGCAATGTGTGGGGTTAATATAATGCAGAGGACTTCGTAGTTTAGAGAGTTAGGAGGAGGTGCGGGATTACCAAAACGTTGTCCAAGGGCTGAGAAGGTTTGTTTGAGGTGGTTCGGACATGTAGAGAGCATGGACGAAACAGAATAGCCTCAAGATGTATCATTCTGTAGTGAAGAAGGCGGGGTAGATGGGACGGCCTAGGAGGGTTGGAGGGAGGGGGTAAAGAGGTTTGTGTGCGAGGGCTTGGACTTCCAGCAGGCTGCGTGAGCGTGTTTTGATAGGAGTGCATGGAGACAAATGTTTTTTAATACTTGACGTGCTGTTGGAGTGTGAGTCAAAGTAACAATTATGAAGGGATTCAGAGGAAACCGGCAGGCGACTTGAGTCTGGAGATGGAAGTACAGTTGCCTGCACTCTGAAGGAGGGTGTTAATGTTTGCAGTTAAAAAACTGTAGTGATAAATGCTACCCTTCTGGCAAGACAGTGATGGAGTGAATGCAAGGTGAAAGTTTTTCTTTTCTTTTCGGGCCACCTCCTGGGGGAATCGGCCGTTGTGATAATAAAAAAAAAATAATAAATAAATAATATATAATATTTATAATAGATATATATAAAGTTATATATAATATAAAATATATATATATTAGATATATAAATATAAATATAGATATATATATATATATATATATGTAATATATATAATTATATATATTATTAATATTATAATATAGGTGGCTCTGTGCCTGGTGGTTTAACTCTCTCGCTTCATACACGGGTGATGGGCCTGGGTTCGATTCCAGCCAAGTAGAAACATGGACCGTGTTCCTTTTCCCACACAGTGTCTATGTCCCCAATCAGTAAAATGGGTAACCTTGGGATGTTAGTCGACTGGTGGTGGGTCGCATCCTGGGACACTGTGACGCTAAGGAAGGCCTGTTCACAGACCGGGCCCGGGCGTTGCCCCCGAACTCTCTCTCTCCAGGTACTATATATATAAATATAAATATATATATCTAAATATATAAATATAAAAATATGTATAATATATATTTTATATAATATAATATAATATAATATTAAATATATATATATTAAAAGAAGTTGGATGTCCAGGCTACTAAGCGAAACAAAAAGCTGAAGGGGAGGAGAGAATTTCCGTGGGGGAAATAAATGGGATAAATCTGGAGTGTCTGAGAGAGTTAGAGCAAAGGAAGGGGTAGCAGTAATGTTAAATGATCAGTTTAATGAAGGAGAAAAGATACTAGAATGTGTAAATTCAAGAATTATTTATGGATTAAAGTAAAGGTTGGATGCGAGGAAGTGGTCATTAAAAAGCGTGTATGCACCTGGAGGAAGAGAGACTGCAGAGGAGAGAGAGAGATTTTGGGAGGATGTTAAGTGAATGTATAGGAGCCTTTGAACCAAGTGAGAGAGTAATTGTGGTAGGGGAGCCTGAATGCAAAAGTAAGAAACGTTTAGAGAGGGTGTGTAAGGTAAGTTTGGGGTGCCAGGTGTAAATGATAATGGGAGCCCTTTGATTGAACTTTGTATAGAAAGGGGATTAGTTATAGGTAATACATATTTTAAGAAAAAGGAAAATAAGTATACACGATATGATTGTAGCGAAAATGACAGTAGTTTGTTGGATTATGTAATGGTAGATAAAAGACTGTTTGAGTAGACTTCAGGATGTACATGTTTATATTGGAGGTCCACAGAATTATCATATCACTTCTTAAGTTGTACTACACTGAGAGTAAAAGAGATGGATACAAGGAGAATAAAGCATCCAGGGAAAGAGCGGTAAGGTTTATAAACTAAAAGAGGAGGCAGTTAGGGTAAGAAAAAAAACCCGCTATTGGAGGATAGAAGGGCTAATTAAGAGGCATAGCATGGGTCGACGAGGTATGGGTAGGTTTTAAAAATGTAGTGTTAGTGTATTACAGCCAGAATGTTTGTGGTTACAGGAAAGAGGGAGCAGAGGGAAGGGAAGAGATTGGTGGAATGAATGATGTAAAGAGAGTAGTAAAGGGAGAAAAAGTTAGCATATGAGAAGTTTTTACAAAGTAGTAAGTGATGCAAAGGAGGGAAGTGTAATATGGAAAAAAAGAGAGAGGTTTTAAGAGAGTGGTGAGCAATGTAAAAGAGAGCAATGAGAGAGTGGGTTGAATGTTAGCAACAACAAATTTTTGTTGGAAAATAAGAAAAGTTTTGGAGTGAGATTAACAGTTAAGAAAGCCTAGAGAACAAATGGATTTTGTCAGTTAAAAATAGGAGAGGAGTTATTAAATGGAGAGTTAGAGGTAATGGGAAGATGGAGGAATATTTTTTCGAGGAATTGTTTAAATGTTGATGAAGATAGGAACTGTGATTTCGTGTATAAGGGTCAAAGGAGGAATAACATCTTGTAGGAGTGAGGAAGAGCCAGTTTTGAGTGTGGGGGAAGTTGTGATGCCAGTAGTAAAATGAAGGGGTAAGCAGCCGGGATTGATGGGAATAAAGATAGAAAATGTTAAAAGCAGGTGGGGATATAGTTATTGGAGTGGTTGTGCAATTATTAATAAATGTAAGGAAGAGGGTAAGGTACCTAGGATTGGCAGAGAGCATGCATAGTATTCTTTGTATAAAGGCAAAGGGGATAAAAGAGAGTGCAAAAATTATAGGGGGATCAGGCCTGTGTGTGAGTTACTGGTAAAGTTGTATGGGGTAGAGTATATAAATTGAAAGAATTAAGAGTAAGACGGAGAATAGGATAGCCATGAACAAGGAGGCTTTAGGAAAGGTAGGGGGTGTGGAGGACCAGGTGTTATACATTGAAAAAAACCATATAAGTGAACAGTAAATAGAGTAAGCAAAGAGGTCTTTGTGGCATTTAGGATTTGGAAAAAGGCGTAATGACAGGTTGGAATAGGGGCAATGTGGCAGATTTGCAGGTGTATGGTGTAGGAGTAGGTACTGAAAGCAGTGAAGAGTTTTTTACAAGGATAGTGAAGGCTCAAGTTAGAGTAGTAGGAAAGAGGAAATTTATTCCCAGGAAAAGAAGGCCTAAACAAGGAGTGTGATGTCACCAGTGGTTGTTTTAGAATATATTTATAGATGGGGTGTAGAGAGTAAGTAAATGCGAGGGTCATGCACGAGGCGTGGCGTAAAAGATAAAGAATCACACACAAAGTGGGAGTAGTCACAGCTGCTCTTTGCGATGACACTGTGCCTTGGGAGATTCTGAAGAGAAACTGCAGAGATTGGTGATGAATTCGAGGTAGGGCGTGCAAAAGCAGAAAAATTAAAGGTGAAAACAGATAGAGTAAGTAATGAGGAATAACAAAAAGATTAGGTGATGAATGATTGAATATCAGATGGAGGGAGAAGTATGGAGGAGGGTGCACGTATTCAGATATTTGGGAGTGGACGTGTCGAGCGGATGGGTCTATGAACTATGATGAGTGGAATCATAGAAATTGAAATGCGGGAAAAAGAGTGAGTGGTGGCACTAGGAGACTGTGAGAAAAAAGAACTTTGCCTTGAGGCCTAGAGGGGAATGTAATGAAGTAAAGTTTACAACGCCTTATATGTGTGAAGCGTGGGGTTGATGAATGTTGCAGGCGAGGAAAGGCGGAGGCATGGAGATGTCAGTCAGAGGCAATGTGTGGTGTGAATAAAATGCAGAGAATTCGTAGTTTGGAAGTTAGGAGGAGGTGCGGATTACCAAAACTGTTGTCCAGATGGCTGAGAAGGGTTGTTGAGGTAGTTCGGACATGTAGAGAGATGGAGTGAAACAGAATGGACTTCAAGAGTGTATCATCCTGTAGTGGAAGGAAGGCTGGTAGGGGTCGCTAGAAGGTTTGGGAGGGAGGGGGTAAAGTGTGTTTTGAGTGCGAGGGGCTTTATACTTCCAGCAGGCATGCTGATCGTGTTTTGAAAGGAGTGAATGAGACAAATGGTTTTTAATACTGTGACGATGCTGTGGAGTGGAGCTAAGTTAACATTTATGAAGGGATTTCAGGAAGACCCTGCGGCCGGACTTGAAAGTCCAGGGGGGGGTTTAGATGGGAAGTACAGTGCCTGCAACTCTGAAGGAGGGGTGTTAATGTTGCAGTTTAAAAACTGTAGTGTGGAAGGCACCCTTCTGGCAAGACATGATGGAGCGAATGAATGGTGAAAGTTTTTCTTTTTTCGGGCCCCCCAGCCTGGGGGAATCGCCCAGTGTGATAAAAATAAAAAAAAAAAAAAAAAAAAAAAAAAATAAAATATATATATAACTAAAAATATATAATATATATATATATATATAATACATATATATATATATATATATATATATATAATATCTATAATAATTATACATTAACATATATCATATCCATATACATATAACATATCCATATACATTATATCATACATACATATACATATAACATATACATATACATACAAGAGGAGTGATAGGTGGAATGATGAAGTAAAGGGTGTGATTAAATGAGAAAAAGGGAGCTTATGAAGAGGTTTATTTACAAAGTTGCAGAGTGTTATAAAGAAAGCAGAGTATATGAGAGAGTAAAAGAAAGGTCAAGAGAGTGGTGAGAGAGTGCAAAAGAGAGCAGATGATAGAGTGGGAGAGGCACACTGTCTAGAAATTTTAATGAAAATAAGAAAAATTTGGAGTGAGGTTAGAACAAGTTAAGAAAGCCTAGGGAAAAATATGGATTTGTCAGTTAAAAACAGAGTAGGGAGTTAAGTAGAGATTGGGGAGATGGAGTATTGGTAGATGCGAGAATCTTTTGAGGAACTTTTAAATGTTAAGGAAGAACAGAGCTTAAATTTCATGCACAGGTCAGGGAGGTATACCAACTTTAGGAGTGAAGAAGAGCAGAATGTAATTGTGGGGGAGGGTACGTGAGGCATTTACGTAAATGAAAGGGGAAAGCATCTGGAACTGATGGGATCAGACAGAAATTTAAAAGCAGGGGGGGATATAGTGTTGAAGTGTTGGAATTTGTTTTAATAAATGTATGAAGAGGGAAGGATCTGGTGTGTAGAAGAGAGGAGACTACTACCCCGGTAAAAGTAGGTCTTAGACAGGGATGTGTATGTCACCATGGTTGTTTAATATATTTATAGATGGGGTTGTAAAGGAAAGTAATGCTAGGGGTGGAGGAGTTCGGGAGAGGGTGGGATTAAATTGTTGGGGAATCCAATGTAAAAATGGGAATTGACACAGTTATTTTTTTTGCTGATGATACTGTGCTTATGGAGATTCTAAAAAAAATTGCAAAGGTTAGTGGATGAGTTTGGGAATGTGTGTAAAGGTAGAAAGTTGAAGTGAACATAGAAAAGAGTAAGGTGATGAGGGTGTCAAATGATTTAGATAAAGAAAAATTGGATATCAAATTGGGGAGGAGGAGTATGGAAGAAGTGAATGTTTTCAGATACTTGGGAGTTGACGTGTCGGCGGATGGATTTATGAAGGATGAGGTTAATCATAGAATTGATGAGGGAAAAAAAGGTGAGTGGTGCGTTGAGGTATATGTGGAGTCAAAAAACGTTATCTATGGAGGCAAAGAAGGGAATGTATGAAAGTATAGTAGTACCAACACTCTTATATGGGTGTGAAGCTTGGGTGGTAAATGCAGCAGCGAGGAGACGGTTGGAGGCAGTGGAGATGTCCTGTTTAAGGGCAATGTGTGGTGTAAATATTTGCAGAAAATTCAGAGTGTGGAAATTAGGAGAAGGTGTGGAGTTAATAAAAGTATTAGTCAGAGGGCAGAAGAGGGGTTGTTGAGGTGGTTTGGTCATTTAGAGAGAATGGATCAAAGTAGAATGACATGGAAAGCATATAAATCTATAGGGGAAGGAAGGCGGGGTAGGGGTCGTCCTCGAAAGGGTTGGAGAGAGGGGGTAAAGGAGGTTTTGTGGGCAAGGGGCTTGGACTTCCAGCAAGCGTGCGTGAGCCTGTTAGATAGGAGTGAATGGAGACGAATGGTACTTGGGACCTGACGATCTGTTGGAGTGTGAGCAGGGTAATATTTAGTGAAGGGATTCAGGGAAACCGGTTATTTTCATATAGTCTGACTTGAGTCCTGGAAATGGGAAGTACAATGCCTGCACTTAAAAGGAGGGGTTTGGGATATTGGCAGTGTGGAGGGATATGTTGTGTATCTTTATATGTGTATGCTTCTAGACTGTTGTATTCTGAGCACCTCTGCAAAAACAGTGATAATGTGCGAGTGTGGTGAAAGTGTTGAATGATGATGAAAGTATTTTCTTTTTGGGGATTTTCTTTCTTTTTTGGGTCACCCTGCCTCGGTGGGAGACGGCCGACTTGTTGGGAAAAAAAAAAAAAAAAAAAAAAAAATAAAATAATTTTATATTATATATATATATATTTTTATTATAATATATTATATTATTATATATATATTATATATATGTATCATGAAAGGCATGGCGCTGAAATTGGGTCTTCAAAATTTTGTGAGCTCAGACCAAAGTAGTGCATTACAACTGATGCTTCAGGCACCCATTTTGTTCGCATTTGTACCATACATCAGAATGTTAAACATGTTGCAAGGAGCCAATATAAAGTGCCTATAAAGCACTTGAAAAAAAAAAGTTTGCAATTTGAACTCTAGAGACTGCATGCTACAGTGATGCCAAGCTTGTCCCATCAATGAAGAACTTCGTTATCTCAAAGAAATATTCAAAGATTGAGATCTGGATAAACTGATTAAATTTAACACTTCCACAGTTGGTGTTGGATTAGTATGGCCGACAAGCCAGTGTTGGTGCCGTATTAATAAGCCAAAATTCTAGCGGCTTTAAATCCAGCGGGAGAAAGCTGGTAGACCTACATGTGAGAGAATGGGTCGGTGTGGTCAGTGTGCGCAGTATAAAAAAAAAAACCTGCAGTGCACAGTGCATGAGAAAATAAAACCCACCATGTTTTTAGTTTAAAACGCCGAATTCGAGGTGTATTTTCGTATAGTATTTATGGTTGTATTCACTTTTTCTTGGTCTCATCTGATAGAATGGAAGATATATTACAGAAATTAGACATGATTTTGTTTGGTTTCACAAAGAAAAGCACCTTGAAATTGAGCTCAAAGTAGCAGAAATGTTTGATTTTTTGCCGATGTTCAAGAGTAAACAAATGACGTCACCGTCCAATAAGTGTCCAACTGGCCAGTCTAATATGCAGACATGAATGGGTTGACATTTATACACTTATTACAATAATGCAGTAGTCTGCATAACAGTAAATCTATTTTGTGTGAATAAAAAACTCAAAATGGAAAGCAAGACTAATAAGTGGGGCCTGGAGACATGACTAATGAACAGAGAATGTTATTTTAGTGCCAGGAATGTCTGCACTGTTTATTCTAAACCCTATTTTGAAATTCGCATCTTCCAAAATTTGCAAAATTAGCCAAATTGCCAATTTCTGACCACTTTAATGGCTAGTTGAAATCGATAAATGGGTGGTTTCTTGTATTCAATCGATTAACAAATGGAGTTCTAGCGAAATAGCTACGAGCTTGGTCGACTGGAACAATAGAATTAGCCAAAAATAGGGCTCATACTTGGCAAAATCAGCAATGTGTGTATATCGCTGAGACTGCTAACTACACGAGAGCGTAGTTAGCAGTTTTTCATCAAATTTCATACTTTTGGTGTCAATACCATCGGGGAAAAAATTCTTCATTTCAAAAGAAAAAACTTTTTTATTTAAACTGTTCGACACAGAGCAAGTTTGAGCAGGGGTCTCAACAGTCAGAGTTAAAAAGTTAACCATACTGCTGATTTTCACAGCGCATTGAAGCTACAGTAACCAGTTGAATTTTGACCCTTATTTTTTGGACATTATATGGGCACAACGAAAAACTGAAGCAACTTTTTATACTGGACAGCTTGAAAATGTTTCAAGGTTTCTTTTTTGCAAAAGACATAGGAAATACTGTATTCTCTACTTGTTTTAAAAAATGTGAAAATGTAATTGAAAAGGAATGAAGCATTCTCCAAAGCTGACACTATATATATGTAAACAAGGTTATGTCACAAAATAGTAAATGAAATTTCATGGGAATATTTTTATTACAAGAGCCAGAAAAGGCTAAACTTACTTCTTTTTTTTTTTTTGACACATTGACGTTTTTACCCCATTTGAGGCACTCGACCAGCATGTCAATTTAAAAAAATGTAAATCCATATTAGTTCCACTGGATTAGGCACAAGTTGTGTAAGGCAGCAAAGTTTCTTATTTTGATAGAAATTATTGATTCAAAATTACCAAAATTTCCTAGGGTTGAGGAACATGGTGAAAAGGGTTCAATTTCAGCACACCAAGTTCCATCAAAATCCATGATGGTGAGGTGGGGCAATTTTCTAAAATCAGACCACTTGACATGGAATGACCCAAATGCATCTTCTTGGAAAATAATCATGATAGTAAAGTACTACAGTATCTGGAATGGCCCTGGAACCATGCTTTCCAGATACAGGGGACTCGTTAAAATTTCCAACCTACATGAATTTTTTGAACTTAATTACAACATGCCAACTCACGTCATCTGGACCAGAATCCGAGTCTGATTCGCTGCTGTCACTTGGGGGTCTTTTCTTGGATTCTTCTTTCTTTTGCTTACCCATTCTTGCAGTTTCTTTGCCTCTTGCCATCCATGGAGAGAAATTTTTTATAAAACAAGTGCTTCAAATAAATCAATTATGAAAAGAGAAAATTTAGTAATAATCAATGACTCCATTAAAATAAAAGCTTAATTTAAAAATGTAAAAATGATGGAAAGCAACTATTTAATGAAGGCAAAAGAACCATATAGCTTTCAAAACAAGTAGCTACTTCATTTGAAAGGGACAGGTAACATGGCCCTTTATGACAATAGTTTTCAATCAAAAAATAAATGTCAAGAATAACAATCTGAATATAGCTCTATTCATGTTTACTTTATTGGACATTATTGAATTTTAATAGCGCATGGACTTAGGTTCGGTAATTTCTGTGCAAGAAAAGTTAATAGAAAATAAATATAAATATACATAAATATACATATATATAAAAGTACATAAATATATACACATTAATTTTTTCCCCATGAAGTTGGCCATCTTCCACCGAGGCAGGTGACCCAAAATGAAAAAAAAATCCCCAAAAAGAAAATGCTTCCATCATTCAACATCTTCACCTCACTCATAAATAATCACTGTTTTTGCAGAGGTGCCCAGATACAACAGTTTAGCGGCATATATAAATATATATAACATACCCATCCATCTAAACTTCCAATATCCAAAACCCCTCCTTTAAAGTGCAGGCATTGTACTTCCCATTTCCAGTACTCAAGTCTGGCTATATGAAAATAACCAGTTTCCCTGAATCCCTTCACTAAATATTACCCTGCTCACACTCCAACAGCTCATCAGGTCCCAAAAACCATTCATCTCCATTCACTCCTATCTAACACGTTAACGCACGCAATCTGGAAGTCCAAGCCCCTTGCCTACAAAACCTCCTTTACCCCCTCGCACCAACCTTCTCAAGGATGACCCCTACCCCACCTTCCTTCCCTTACAGATTTATACATTTTCCATGTCATTCTACTTTGATCCACTCTAAATGACCAAACCACCTCAGCAACCCCTCTTCAACCCTCTGACTACAACCCAAGCTTCACACCCATATAAGAGTTGGTAGCACTATACCTTCATACATTCCCTTCTTTGCCTCCATAGATAACGTTTTTTGTCTCCACATATACCTCAACGCAAGACTCGCCTTTTTTCTTTCATCAATTCTATGGTTAACCTCATCCTTCATAAACCCATCCACTGACACGTCAACTCCCAAATATCTGAAAACATTCACTTCTTCCAAACTCCCTCTCTCCAATGTGACAACCAATTTTTCTTTATCTAAATCATTTGATACCCTCATCACCTTACTCTTACCTATGTTCACTTTCAACTTTCTACCTTTACACACCCTCCCACACTTGTCCACTAACCTTTGCAACTATTCTTTAGAATCTCCCATAAGCACAGTATCATCAGCAAACAGTAACTGTTTAACCCTTTGTCGATCTTGGCCGAAAAAATTCGGTATTGATTATGTGTTTTTGGCGCGTGTCATACTTCGCGCCCCGCGCGGCCAGCTTCCCGTTCTTTAGTTCCAACCAATCACAAGCCTTCCCTGAGTCTCTTCAGCTAAGTACAGTTCGCTTCTGCCGCCTTCCCATTGGTTGAGAGATCAAAATATAAACACTGGCGGCTTGGCTTCGAAAACACACGCATTTTTCCCTCCACCCTTACTAATCTACTCTTGGATTATACATTCTACAATGTCGGTAAGTACTGATTGTTTTTGTTTAGTGCTTACAGAATAGTTAGGTATATTTTGATATATACCTAAAGTCCATGTGAAGCATAATATGAGTGTAGCATGCAGTTGAAAAAAGTGCAAGCATTTTAGTCCAAATTCTTTCGGTCTTGCGCGAGTTCCGGGAATGTCCCAATTATAGTCAAATAAATATTTATAAAAAATTTTCAATTGCATATATGAACTCTGTAGTGGTCTGGATTTATACAGGAGGTTTCTATTGTCCTTCCAGTTCCATGAGAGGCTGTTTTATGGGGAGCAGTCGACCAGCAGGTCGAGGTATGTCTGCGTTTATGAAGACAGTGACTCGGAACCAGAGGGAGACGAACCAGAATTGCTGGATAGTGGTGATGGAATACTTGCCACCGGATGCACAGGATGCAGAGATGTCAAGGAGATGAGAAGGAAAGAAGAAAGGCCCGCCAAAAAGCAGAAAGTATGAGGAAAAAGAAACTTTTAGGATTGGGAATACCGGTGAGGAAGAGATCATGAAATATTGGGTCTCAAGTTTCATCTCAGTGGACCGTAGAATGGGCTTCAAAATGATCCTTTGGCCGGCATATGAACATGAAAGCCTCTTGCAATTAGGGGTCTCCATAGAGTTATTTTCGTATGTTCGTTACTCCTCCAATAGAAACATAGCAATCAAACAAATTTTTTATGCAAGGCAAAAAGACGTAAATAGTACTTTTTCAACAGATTCTGAGAGATCTTTAGGTTCATAGGTATTTTTTTTTTTCATGGGTAAATTTCTTCACTACCATCCTCGAAGACTTTGGAAAGCTGCTTTTAGATCCCCCCAGGTTGTGGATAGCATGGCGTCCCAAGAGGTTTAGGTACCTTAGAAGTCATATTCATTCAATGACAACACAAAAAGGATAAAGACAGATTCTACAAAGTAAGGCCTCTTTACAAAGAACTAACCCAAGCTTGCTTGAAAATTCCAGCTACAAACCCCAAGCAATCTATTGATGAAGTCATGGTTGGTTTCAAGGGTAAAACTGCTGGAAACCCAAGGCAGTACATCAAAACAAAACCAGATAAGTGGGGTTCAAACTTTTTTGTCGTGCAAGTCAAGATGGACTCATACTGATATACTCATGTATCAAGGCACAACAACTTTTGACACATCCATACAGCTGCCACAGGTAGAATCTAAAATTCCAATAAGTACAAAGATTTTTCTGGTACTTGCACAAACTATGAACAAGACAAAACACATCAGCAATCTATGCGACAATTTCTTTTCAAGTATACCTTTGGTCAAGCTACTAAGAGATAAGATAAAATGCAGATACACTGGAACAGTACGTGACAATAGATGTGGTAAGCCACATCTGGCGCCTATCAACAAATGGAAAGGAACAGTTGGTCAGGGGCAATTTTTGCTTCAACAACAATGATGGTGTCATTGTTGTAAGATGGAAGGACACCAAAGTTTTTGACTTTAGTGACAACTGATATTGGGGTCGAGCCTCTGAGTCTTGTTGACAGATATAACAAGGGTTTCAAAGAGGAAAGAGCAAATATCGTGCCCTGCAGTCATCAGAACTATAATGCAAAAAATGGGAGGTATTGACAAAAGCAAAATGTTGGTGCATCTCTAAAACACCAATGAAATCAAAACGTTGGTACATGCGGCTATTTGCCTATATTCTTGATCTTGCTGTTGTGAATGCATGGGGTGCTTTATTGCCGTGATTCTCGAGCAATAAAGCAAAAGTGTATGCAACTGAAAATATTTCAGGAATTTTATCTCTGAAATTGCAAGGTCTAAAGGACAAAACCTTAGAGGGAGCATCCTAAGAACAACTCCAAGACCTTCACCAACTAATTCCACCCTGTACTTCCAATGGTGTTGGCATAGTGAAACCTGGGAGGGGAAAACGTACAGAAATGCCTGATGACAGTTAGGAAGAATTAGTCTAATGCACTTCCCAATGGCAGGCAAAGGCCGTTTACTTGCAAGTATTGCAGCAACACGAAGAAAAAGGTAAAATCGTCATTCGTGTGTAGTGTATGCAAAGTAAATCTGTGCATAAAGACTGATAGAAATTGTTTCTCAGACTTCCAAACTTGCCATTTAGCAAAAATAGAATCATTGGTCTTCCAAATGAATCTCAGGAATATAGGGATTGAAACTTGCATCACTTTGCAATTGGCATTGTTGATATTTGCTTCCTTTTTATATTTTTTTTTAACAATTAAAAAATGTTTTGATACAAGTTCCATTTATGTTTTTTATATTGTCTGTTTGTATATTAAATTTAAAAAATTGTTTTGTTGTGTTTTATTAACAATTGCAAGTTTGCAACATAAAATTTTTTAATCCCTTTTTCGGGAAGCAGCCTAATATTTTCGGTCTTCGGAGATTGGCAATTGCTCGAAAAACTAACCATCAGAAATCAATTTATATGGGATCAGTGACCTTGTATTGAGTTACTCTATCCACCATAGGGAGTTCAGTTCGAATTTCAAATTTTCGGGCCCCTTGCGCGATGAAGGGTTAAAGAGGTTATGACTTATGAATTCCCCAAAAGTCCATTACCTCACAACAGTGAAAAGGACTTATTTTTTTAGACCCACTTCTAGCAGGTTGCAGATCTATAATTTCAAGAGTGCTGGCCTTCAAATCCTGATTTTGTCTCCAAGTAGTGAATGCACCCAAGCACTGCAATCCTAACATGCTTCTTTGCTCAATTGGCAATAATTTATCTGTCAATAAAATTCTTGTAAAGAGTTACACATCCATTGTATTTGTCATGCATCTGGTTTGCAGAAAATTAATCCCTTAAATGAGCAACTGTTCACATACTGCACAAAAACCAGCAGCTAGCTGCACTGAGCAACTAAGTTATCTAATTGCCTGTGAAAAATTAATGGAGAGGAGGAGGGTTCAAGATTTTAATACCACTTGCTGAGTAACTTATGAAGATTTCCAATTCCAAAATTAACCATGTCATCTGATATGGTACTTAATTTTTTTAATTTGCCTCTAGTGTTGTCATACTAGCTCAACTATTTACAGAGTACATGGCTTAAGCAAGATTTTGCCAAATGAGTGGTGTCTTATATTAATCAGGGAATTTTGACAAGATACTATGACTAAGTTTTAGTTGCAGAAAATCCAAGGTTAGATAAAATGCCAATTAAATTATGCCTTTTGCTTTAAAAAAATGCAAGCCGTAGCACTGCAGGCTTTATGCAGAGCTTATACAATGCTGAATAATTAAACCAATGGCTTATGCACTGGCCTGGAGTTGTACGACTCCCCGAGTTCAAGCCCCACTCTTTGAGAGTAGCGTGTTTCTCTACTCTCCGAGTCCGGCCGTGGGCCAGGCTCGTCTGGTGGTTAAATTAAACCAAGTGTGTAACTCATTCTAGTTATACCTGTCTTTGTTGCTGTTATAATTAAGGGACGATCCCAGGCGTTTTATAGATGGAAATAAATGAATTACAGTTTCTGGACTGGATACATTCATAAAAATGTCAAAAGGTAAACTTTTAGTCCAAAAACGATTAGTTTGAACTTTAGTTAAATATTCTTGTTACCCTTTTCATTTCATGATGAAGGTTAACTTACGGTAAAATT
Source organism: Cherax quadricarinatus (assembly GCF_026875155.1). Taxonomy (NCBI): domain Eukaryota; kingdom Metazoa; phylum Arthropoda; class Malacostraca; order Decapoda; family Parastacidae; genus Cherax; species Cherax quadricarinatus. The sequence goes on along the minus strand of NC_069425.1, from coordinate 10,433,485 downwards.
TCACAAATTGAACCCTTCAACATTAAATTTTATCATCCATTTGCCTCGGTTATTCAAAGTCTTCTTGTAAGGATTTACATTAATTTGTGTTACTTTGAACAGAATTTATGCATCACCTGTAAACATGTTCATATGTAATGGAACACCCCAAGTTCAGCTAGATCGAGGCCACAGTCATTCTGAAATTTTAAGTTTGTTCGAGGCTACTGAACACAATCTATGGGAATTTTTAAAGGAAAATTTTAAATAAAATACTGTACTATAGATAAAATATGCAGTGAAAATGTACTCACTAATTTCTGTTGTCCTTATCCTCTTGTAAAGTATATGTGCAGCATGTAAATCATTTATCAGGTAAGAGGTTAAATATCAAACTTCAAAAGCAAAATTCCTTAAAAAGGAAATGGAATTTTATACCCATTCATCAAATAATTCTAATGCTTATTTTATTACATTTTCTGCTAGTAATTACAGCAAGTGCTTTACCATGCACTAGCAAATGCACAGGGCTTATGGATATATTGTCATAACTATACTTTGCAATTTGTTAAATGAAGGAAATGCAAGAAAAATCCTCTAAACAGGAAATGTTTGCATTCAACCTACCCCAACAAACAGCTAACATGCAGCCACAGACCACAGCAACTATTTCATCTACATATTACACCCCGTGGTGTAGCCATCACCTCTACAATCCACCAAAATAGAATGCATCACATCTTGGCATGAGAG
>NC_069425.1:10329147-10432253 GCF_026875155.1 Cherax quadricarinatus | reverse complement strand
GGGGGTGCTCAAAAATAAACAGTTTAGAAGCATATAGTATAGAATACCAACATATCCCTAAAACTGCCAATACCCAAAACCCCCCCTTTAAAGTGCGGGCATTGTACTTCCCTTTCCCAGGACTCGGCCCAAACAATAAATAACCTTTCCCTGAACCCCTTCAAAAATTTACCTGCTCACACTCCAACAGATTCAGGTCCCAAGATCATTCTCTCCTTTCACTCCTATCTAACACGCTCATGCACGCTTGCTGGAAAAAGGGCCCCTCACCCAAAAAAACCCCCTTTACCCCCCTTTTTCCCAAACCCCTTTCGGGGACGCCCCTACCCCTCTTCCTTTCCCCCCTATGTTTTAAATGTTTCCATTAAATTCTTTTTTGATCCATTCTCTCAAATGCCCAAAACCCCTCAAAAACCCCCTTTCTCCCCTCTGATAATGTTTTTATTAACTCCACACCTTCTCCTAAAAATTTCCCCTCCGAATTTTCGCAAATATTTACCCCCATTGCCCTTAACAGGACATCTCCACTGCCTCCAACCGCCCCTCCTCGCTGCTGCATTTACCCCCAAGCTTTACACCATATAAGGGTGTTGGCACTATACTTCATACATTTCCCCTTCTTTCCCCCATAATAACGTTTTTTTGACCCACTATACCTCAACGCACCATCCCCTTTTTTTTCCCCCATAAATTTTTGATTAAAACCCCATCCTTCATAAATCCCCCCGACAATTTAAATCCAAGTATCTGAAAACATTCACTTCCCAAATCCCCCCCCAATTTGATACCAATTTTCTTTATCTAAATCATTGATACCCTCATCACCTTATCTTTTCTATGTTCACTTTCAAAATTTCACCCTTTAACACATTCTCAAACCCTCCACTACCTTTGCAATTTTCTTTAGAATCTCCCATAAGCACAGTATCATCAGCAAAAAGTAACTGTGTCAATTCCCATTTTGAATTGGATTCCCCTAATTTAATCCCACCCTCTCCCGAACACCCTAGCATTTATTTTCTTTTACAACCCCATCTATAAATATATTAAAAAACCATGTGACATTACACATCCCTGTCTAAGACCTACTTTTAACGGAAGTATTCTCCCTCTCTTCTACACACCCTAACCTAAGCCTCACTATCCTCATAAAAGCTCTTTACAGCATTTAGTAACTTACCACCTATTCCATATACTTGCAACATCTGCCACATTGCTCCTCTATCCACTCTATCATATGCCTTTTCTAAATCCATAAATGCAATAAAAACTTCCCTACCTTTATCTAAATGCTGTTCACATATATGCTTCAATGTAAACACTTGATCTACACATCCCCTACCCACTCTGAAGCCTCCTTGCTCGTCTGCAATTCTACATTCTGTCTTACCTCTAATTCTTCAATTATAACCCTACCGTATACTTTTCCTGGTATACTCAGTAAACTTATTCCTCTATAATTTTTTACAATCTCTTTTGTCCCCTTTCCCTTATATAAAGGGACTATACATGCTCTCCGCCAATCCCTAGGTACCTTCCCCTCTTTCATACATTTATTAAACAAAAGTACCAACCATCCAACACTATATCCCCCTGCTTTTAACATTTCTGTCATGATCCCATCATTCCAGCTGCTTTACCCCCTTTCATTCTACGTAATGCCTCACGTACCTCCACCACACTTACATTCTGCTCTTCTTCACTCCTAAAAGATGGTATACCTCCCTGGCCAGTGCATGAAATTACCGCCTCCCTTTCTTCCTTAACATTTAAAAGTTCCTCAAAATATTCTCGCCATCTACCTAATACCTCCTCTCCTCCCCATCTACTAACTCCCCTACTCTGTTTTTAACTGACCAAATCCATACTTTCCCTAGGCTTTCTTAACTTGTTTAACTCACTCCAAAATTTTTTCTTATTTTCATTAAAATTTCTTGACAGTGCCTCTCCCACTCTTTCATCTGCTCTCCTTTTGCACTCTCTCACCACTCTCTTCACCTTTCTTTTACTCTCCATATACTCTGCTCTTCTTATAACACTTCTGCTTTGTAAAAACCTCTCGTAAGCTACCTTTTTATCTTTTATCACACCCTTTACTTCATCATTCCACCAATCACTCCTCTTTCCTCCTGCCCCCACCCTCCTATAACCACAAACTTCTGCCCCAATTCCAATACTGCATTTTTAAAACTATTCCAACCCTCTTCAACCCCCCCACTACTCATCTTTGCACTAGCCCACCTTTCTGCCAATAGTCGCTATATCTCGCCCGAACTTCCTCCTCCCTTAGTTTATACACTTTCACCTCCTCTTACTTGTTGTTGCCACCTTCCTCTTTTCCCATCTACCTCTTACTCTAACTGTAGCTACAACTAAATAATGATCCGATATATCAGTTGCCCCTCTATAAACATGTACATCCTGGAGCCTACCATCAACCTTTTATCCACCAATACATAATCTAACAAACTACTTTCATTACGTGCTACATCATACCTTGTATATTTATTTATCCTCTTTTTCATAAAATATGTGTTACTTATTACCAAATTTCTTTCTACACATAGCTCAATTAAAGACTCCCCATTTACATTTACCCCTGGCACCCCAAATTTACCTACTAACTCCCTCCATAACATTTTTACCCACTTTATCATTGAAATCCCCAACCACCATTACTCTCACACTTGATTCAAAACTCCCCACGCATTCACTCAACATTTCCCAGAATCTCTCTCTCTCCATCTACACTTATTCACTATCCACATCTTTATTTTACTCCACATAATCCTTGAATTTATACATTTGTAGTCCCTCTTTTCCTGCCATAGCTTATCCTTCAACATTATTGCTACTCCTTCTTTAGCTCTAACTCTATTTGAAACCCCTGACCTAATCCCATTTATTCCTCTCCATTGAAACATCCCACCCCCTTCAGCTTTGTTTCACTTAAAGCCAGGACATCCAGTTTCTTCTCATTCATAACATCCACAATCATCTCTTTCTTATCATTTGCACAACATCCACGCACATTCAGACTTCCCACTTTGACAATTTTCTTCTTCTTATTCTTTTTAGTAATCTTTACAGGAAAAGGGGTTACTAGCCCATTGTTCCCGGAATTTTAGTTGACTTTTACAACACGCATGGCTTACGGAGGAAAGATTCTTATTCCACTTCCCCATGGATATAAAAGGAAAAGTAATAAGACCAAGAACTATTAAGATAAAATCAAAGAAAACTCAGATGAGTGTGTATAAATAAACGTGTACATGTATGTGTAGTGTGACCTAAGTGTAAGTAGAAGTAGCAAGACGTACCTGTAATCTTGCATATTTATGAGACAGACAAAAGACACCAGCAATCCTACCATCATGTAAAACAATTACAGGCTTTCGTTTTACACTCACTTGGCAGGACGGTAGTACCTCCCTGGGTGGTTGCTGTCTACCAACCTACTACCTGATTATTATGTATATATATAATTATTACCTTTTCATATAATTTTATATTGCTTATATTTGCGATAATAGCTAAATCGTAAATGTATTGCTTTATATTGTTATTTGACTTATGTTGTTAGGATGTAACATATTATGTGCTCAGTTCAAGTCTTGATTGTCAAACTACTGTAATTATCGCTTGTTGCTCATTATACTGCCGGCTTCTGCTTCTTGATGGGCGACTGCTGCCCACGGAGTTATCACGTGATCGAGGGGGGGGTGTCCTCACCTCGTCTGAAGTATTCAGTCTGCTCTAGACTCTCTTGGTGGTTGGACAGATTGTCTGTCTCATTATTCTTGTTAGTTCTGTAGAACTCTGTTCACAGAACATTGTATAGACTTAGTGATTTTCGACGTTGTACTGAGGTTGTGTGTCACTTAGACACTCCGAGCATCTCAGGTCCTGAGCTGTTGCTTCTGACTTAATTTGTACTGGTTTCTGTGTATGATCACAGTTGGGTATTTTCTTATGCTGAACTTAGATTCAGTATTATGGGAGTTTTGTGACTTTTGTGGAGGATCTGCTGATGGTCCCTACTAGCTGTCGTTATATTATCTCCTTGTTCCTGATTCTGTGTCGCAGTTGCTTGTTATATTGTTGTTCGGCTTATCAGTCGTTTTGTTGTTCAAGCAGACTGTTCTGGTTGCCAGTCGGTCAAGAAGTTAGTTTATTTAAGGACTTTGTCAGTCACTTGTTTAAGTCTAGTCGAGTCGTGAGACATAACGAACTACTTAGAGCACTTACACGCATACACAAACTTGTACATATTTGTAATATCTTATTAAATGTTAATGTACCAGACGGTACTTAAGAATTATAAATGTGATATGTGCTTTCAGCACAATAATATTGAACTCGAGAGAATTGATATTATTTTGATTACTGTGATTAATTTAATTTAATTTGGTAATATACCTCTAGACTTAATAAATTTATTAAATTTTAATTTCTCTAGTTAGTAGCCTACCAGTTGTAATCCTGAAGCACTATTAATTCATATTGAATTCTAATGGATAATTGGACAAGGATACTGACTACTTGTTACGAAAACCCAGTAACAGGCTGGATGCTAGAAGGGCAGTCCTTTCTAGTATTCACTGGAGATCTCTAAGCTTTTAGAATCGCGTTTTTTGTAACAGCAAGCTTTCTTTGATTAATTAAGAGTGAAAAAATAAAGGTAATAGTAATAAGTGAAATTTTAGAAAGGGGTTATACTATTTCTCCTAAACATCTTACATCGGTATCACAAGTTCACTTGCAATTTAACTGGGGGCCTTGTTACACAGCCTTTCATTATCTAAATTGTGCATTAATTTATTTTATCAAATCAAGATGTTTATAAACCAAATATAAAGCTAAATATAGAAGCATCAATGTAGAATTCCAAATAAATGCAAGTCAAAATGAGTTTAGCAGTTTTGTAAATAAAATAATAATACGTATACTTCTTATTCTTAATATTATTACAGTGGAACCTCAAATATCTAACTGCTTCCAACTCAACCAATTATGTAAGTGTATTTTTGTAAGTGCTTTTATAAGTTTATTTTTGAAGGTCTGAAATGAACTAGTCTAATTTACATTATTATTTTTTTTTTTTATTATCACACCGGCCGATTCCCACCAAGGCAGGGTGGCCCGAAAAAGAAAAACTTTCACCATCATTCATCCATCACTGTCTTGCCAGAAGGGTGCTTTACACTACAGTTTTTAAACTGCAACATTAACACCCCTCCTTCAGAGTGCAGGCACTGTACTTCCCATCTCCAGGACTCAAGTCCGGCCTGCCGGTTTCCCTGAATCCCTTCATAAATGTTACTTTGCTCACACTCCAACAGCACGCAAATATAAAAACCATTTGCTCCATTCATCCATCAAACACGCTCACGCATGCCTGCTGGAAGTCAAGCCCTCGCACACAAAACCTCTTTACCCCCTCCCTCCAACCCTTACTAAGGCCGACCCCTACCCCGCTATCCTCCACTACAGACTGATACACTCTTGAAGTCATTCGTTCGCTCCATTCTCTCTACATGTCCGAACCACCTCACAACCTTCCTCACCCTCTGGACAACATTTGGTATCCCGCCCTCCTCCTACTTCCAAACACAATTCTCTGCTTTATTCACACCACAATGCCCTCAGACATGACATCCACTGCCTCCCGCCTTCTCCTCGCTGCAACATTCATCACCCACGCTTCACACCCATATAAGAGCGTTGGTAAAACTATACTCTCATACATTCCCCTCTTGCCTCCAAGGACAAAGTTCTTTGTCTCCACAGACTCCTAAGTGCACCACTCACTCTTTTTCCCTCATCAATTCTATGATTCACCTCATCTTTCATAGACCCATTCCTGACAGGAATAAATTTGTTCGGTAATGGCACTCGAACAGCTGTCTGGAACGAAGAGAGTTCGATATTTGAGGTTCCACTGTATTATTAATTGTCATTCATCATCATCATCATCAGTCATCAAAATGAAATGTTGCAATCTTCAACATGTTGGCCTAAATAGTGTAGTTGCTAAATAACAAAAAAAGACACAATACCGTGACTGGAACGATACACAAATAACCCGCACATAGAAGAGAGGAGCTTACGACGACGTTTCGGTCCGACTTGGACCATTTACAAAGTCACACTGTGACTTTGTAAATGGTCCAAGTCAGACCAAAATGTCGTCGTAAGCTCCTCTCTTCTATGTGCGGGTTATTTGTGTATAGTGTAGTTGCTAGCTGCTTCAGCTACAACCTACATCTAAACTAGAGTCTGCAGTGTTTTTGACCAACCTGACTAATCTTAGAAATGAATACAGCCTCTCTTCACTTAGCAACGTACTCATTTACAATGATTTGGACTTTCGACGGGTTCTCTGACCAGTATGCATACATAAATAATGTATATTAGAGCTGATTTCCTCTATTCTGTTTATTACAATATACAGTACACTGCTCTATAAACATTTAAAAATATACCAGAAATGTTATAAATGGTGCAAAGGTGACATTAAAACATTTTCAAAGATGGTTGACACAAACCCACTACCATTATAGTATGCTCCTCACTTAGCGACAAATTCATTTACCAACGTGGTCTTAGCAACAGAACTCCGTCGTTACGTGAGGAGAGGCTGTACTACGTAGCCTCTCCTCACTTAATGATGGAGTTCTGTTTCTAGCAAATGAATTCATTGCTAAGTAAGGAGCATACTATAATGGTGGTGGGTTTGTGTAAACCATCTTTGATATTGCACCATTTATAACATTTTCAGCATATTTTTAAATGTTTATACAGTAGTGTACTGTATATTGTAATAAACAGAATAGAGGAAATCAGCTGTAATATACATTATTTAGGTATGCGTACTGGTCAGAGAGCCCGTTGTAAGTCCCAGTTGTCGGTAAATGATTACATCACTAAGTGAGGAGAGGCTGTGTTATGAACTCTTTGCCAAAACCATCATTTTTTTTAACTTAATAGCTAAATGACTCGCATGGCTTTACCAGGTAATGCTTTCTTATACAGATACAAATCTTTATTTCAAAATTACTTTACTTAGGGCATACGTTATAGAACATTCTGGCAGGGTGACACTACCAGTGGTATCAAAATTGAAAGGATGTTACACATTGGTTATTATTGAGGGTTTTGATATTTCCTCAGTATCTGCTGTGAGTGGTAGTGTATCTGAAGCTCGCTTGTAACTCGGATTTTGGTTCGCTACTCAAAGCAAAAAAATCGACCGAGCGACGGCTCGTAACTCGGAAAATTCATAAGTTGGGGTACTCATAAGTCAAGGTACCACTGTATCAATATAAACCTTACTATCTTTGTTTTATTTTATTGCTATAATGTAATACTTTTTTTTTATTTCAGACTCAGTGTTCGTGAAAAAATACTGGCATTGGCCTTCTACCTACAAAGCCCAGCATTATACAAATGGTTGAGGGCAATTTTTCACTTGCCCTCAAAGTTGATCTTAGAACGATGGCTGGAAGGCATTGCCAAGAGAGATCCAGAGGCAGTAAAAAAAATTATGTATCACATTTATACTCAATATGTCTTCAGGTCTTAGTATTATTATAATGTGAGGCTAATAATTTATAAAAGAATATGTACAGAAGTTGTACAAAACTATTAATCTATACTGAAAGAATTTTCATTAACCTTTATTACAAATAAAACCAAAAAAATGGGAATTCAAAGCAAAAAATTCTAAATAAATGTAACAAAATAGTTTTATTGCAAGACATAAATTATTCATAATTTAACAAAATTGTGGATAGTGCTGAAAAAAAGTTATGAAACTTTCCCTTCATGGGAGGATCCTTGATACCAGTGATGGTCTCTTGATCTTAGGAATTAGACCAATGCTCCCTTTCCTTGTATCAACCATTTTGCCAAGTGTTGTATGCCCCATACATATTTAACATTCCTCATGAATGTAATAATAAAAAGGAATTTTACATAAAATAACTAGTCCTAGAGGGCTTCAAATATTAACCAGGAGTATCTATGTACAGTGGAACCTTGGTAATCTAACTTAATTCATTCCAGAAAGCTATTTGAATACCAATCTGAGTACTGAACAAATTTTTAACAACCAATTTTCTTTTTTTTGTTGGCTGTTATCACTAATCTTATTAGGCCCCATGGTAACTTATTTATACAAATAATGTAAAAGAAAAAAAACTAAAAAATGCAAAGAAACATGAAATAGCTTAGTGAAGTTCTGGCAGGTCATGTTTGTTTGGTCAAGTGCCGAGCAAATGGTCAACTACCGACTGCTTTCTTTTTTACCAAAGCGGTCGAATGCTGAATTGGTGAGACTCATTCTGGATGTGGGTCTAAGAGAGCATGTAGGCCAGAATGAATTTTAACAATCAACTAAAGCTAAATTATGTTTATAGAATTGCTCACAACCAGTGTCCCCAATATCTTGTTGACAATTTTGTTAAAGCTGGGAACCAGTGCAATTACAGAACTAGGGGAAGGGAGAACAAATTTGTAGTACCTAGAGTCAGTGGTAAGGCTTTAAAGACATTTTTCTGTACTGCTATAAAAGAGTGTAATAGACTGCCTGCACATGTTAAAGCCTGTCATAGCATGAGCCAGTTTAAGAGGAGAGCCAAAATATACCTCATGAATAAGGCTACAGAAAGGGAGGAGAGTCATTTCTTGTATGAAAATAACAAATTTTGTCTCTCCTCTAGTAGTGTATCTTTTATTGTAACTGTTTTTACATAGTTAAGATTATTATTATAATCTTGGGGGGAGTGCTAAATCCATAGGGATTATATAGCACCTGTGGAAGGAGGGGGTGATGGAAGGTATTCAGACTCAATTCAGGGAACTGGATCAGATCCATTTCCCTAGATGAAGAGCCCCTCACCAGTGTCAAGGAACCTTCCCTGATGGGTATAGTTAAGATACCTGTTCTTAACTTTTAAATTTAAATAATTATCACAAGGACCCCAATGGAAGCAAGTCACTCTGTTTGACTTTTTGGGTTATTCTAGGTTCTCTACACATATGCTGCTATGTATGATATTCTATGTAACTGTGTATACCTGAATAAACTTACTTAATTGTTCGAGTACTGAGGTTCCACTGTATATTTTTATATATATTTTTTAATACACTGCTATACGTAAGTTTATTCAGGTACTGGTGCACATAAATACAGTTACATACATTATTATACATAGCAGCACATATGTAGATTACCTAGGATGACTTAAAAGACCTCTGTATCTGACCTAAGGCCATTACCAGTTGAACCAAATGCATTAGTGCATAACTGTTCGCAATAAAGTGAACAGAATCCTTGGCTTTATATCAAGAAGCATAAATAATAGGAGTCCTCAGGTTGTTCTTCAACTCTATATATCTTTGGTTAGGCCTCATTTAGATTATGCTGCATAGATTTGGTCACCGTATTACAGAATGGATATAAATGCTCTAGAAAACATACAAAGGAAGATGACAAAGTTGATCCCATGTATCAGAAACCTTCCCTATGAGGATAGACTGAGGGTCCTGAATCTGCACTCTCTAGAAAGGCATAGAATTAGGGGGGGGATACGATTGAGGTGTATAAATGGAAAGCAAGAATAAATAAAGGATATGTAAATAGCGTACTAGAAATATCTAGCCTAGACAGGACTCGCAGCAATGGATTTAAGTTGGAAAAATTTAGATTCAGGAAGGATATAGGAAAGTACTGGTTTGGTAATAGAGTTGTGGATGAGTGGAACAAACTCCCAAGTACAGTTATTGAGGCTAAAATGTTGTGTAGTTTTAAAAATAGGTTAGATAAATACATGAGTGGGTGTGAGTTTGACCTGACTAACTTGTGCTACTAGGTCAGATGTCGTGCTCCTTCCTTAAGTGAATGTGACCTGACCTGACTAGTTGAAGGGATTGGCTTAAGCCGACAGGAGAATTGGACCTGTCTCGCATGGGCCAGTAGGCCTGCTGTAGTGTTCTTTCTTATGTTCTTATGTACATACTTTGCTCATGGGACACTTGCACCTGCTAATAACTGCATGAATTCTTTCTGGTACAGTAAACCAAACTAGAAACTTGAAAAGTTGAAACCTATGGAAAATTTGGAGGAAGAAAAAGGAAAAAAAATACTTGTTGCCATCTTGAAAGTATCTCTTCAGGGATACCTAATTACTCCTTCCTTGGTTTTTAGATCAATATATGACTAAAAGTGAGTAAGGTTATCCTTATTTGTGGGTTTCCTATAAACAGTTTGACTCTGTCCTTGTATGGTCAGTGTGATGCCCAGTACTGGTATTGTCATCAATTTCTTCCTCCAGGATGAACTGTACTGAAGGTTAAAGTTGGTTGAATTGGTTTTTAAAGTGTTTTAATATAAAGCGCCAAAGGACTACCGCTAAATGCCGTGCTCCTTCCTTAAGTGAATGTGACTTGACCTGACTAGGTTAGGGCATTGGCTTAAGCCGGTTGGAGAAATGGACCTGCCTCGCATGGGCCAGTGGGCCTGCTGCAGTGTTCCTTCTTTCTTATGTTCTTATGACTATAAATAAATAATCCAGTTCCCTGAATTAAGCCTGAATGCCTTCCACATCCCCCCCCCACAGGCGTTGTATAATCCTACGGGTTTAGTGCTTCCCTTAATATTAATAATAATAATAATGATAAATATAAACAATTACCTGAATATATTCACCAATCTGACTTCCCAAAAAAATGAGCAATTTTTGTATTTGTCATGACAAAAGAACCAACGTAAAAGTTATAAATTTGTTCGAATATTCTTCAGGCGAAATTCATTAAACCTTACATTGTTAATAATTGTCACTGTTAGTCATTGTCACTCAATAAATACATAAAAAATAATTTTCATGTGGTTAAATAACGCGTACAAATATAAGCTGACAAAATTTTATATATTTATAAAACAAAACCAAAGTCAAGGCACGAACACATTAGGCAAGTAAACAACAACAGTTATACTTCTCATTTCGTTGTTACAATGGCACTTGTTGCATATAGTGATGACAGTGACATTGGTAGTGACTCTGAAGAGACAGAAAAGCCTTTGGACAGTTCAGCTAGTAAAGAATTTAAAGACGAAATTAGAGTAGATGACGTTAATGTGAGAGGATTGTGTGTGGTAGAGAGTAATTCTGTCAACTCTCAAGTGCCACACAATACTGACTCTACATCACATGGAGTTAATAGTATAGTTGATGATGATGATGATATTAATTTAGAAACTAAAAGCTGTGGTTTACTGTCATCAATACCAGCAGCAAAGCCACTTCCAGTTGCTGGACATGGACTTAACCTTGGTGAGGAGGATGAGTTGACTGATGTGCCAACCGTTGATACCTGGAACATTACACAGCAACTTAAAAAACACAGAAATGATATCAATATAGTCTCACCTATGCCTGTAAAGTCAGCAACAGATTCTATATCAAAATCAAAAAAGAAAAGAAAAGTTCAGTTTTTTGTGCCTGCTCTTTCTGAGGTATGTTATTAATGCAAAATTTTGTTCACAATTGAAGTAATGTACGAGTCTTTAACGAAGGTGCCTTGCTGAGAGGCTCTTGATCCAGTGCCTTGGAGTCATTTTCTTCCCTTGGATCAAACCTGGTTATTTCCCATTCCCCTGGTGCTGTATGACTCACAATCCTTGTTATATGTCACTTTGCTTGCTTATATCCTAATAAATATTATTTCTAGGTAGTAGGCTAGTAGACAGCAGCCATCCAGGGAAGTATTACGATCCTCTCAAATGAGTTCTGTTGTCTGTTAAGTGATTATGGGGATTATTTACCCCATGACCCAGCCTCAGACCAGGTATCAGTTGCAAAGGAAATATTACGGTAGTACTTAATAATTTTTTTATAATCAGGCAGAATTGCTGATCATTTCAGTAATTTTTTTAATTTGTGCCTCAAGATAATTTTTGTGATTATTTATATGAGCATAACTTGCTAATATAGGTAGGTAGGTTGGTAGACAGCAACCAGCCAGGGAGGTACCACCATCCTACCAAGTGAGTGTAAAACTGAAGCCTGTATTTGTTTTACATGATGGTAGGATTGCTAGTGTCTTTTTTCTGCCTTATAAACATGCAAGATTTCAGGTATGTCTTGCTACTTCTACTTACACTTAGGTCACACTACACATGCAGGTACATGTTTATGTATACACACCCATCTGAGTTTTCTTTGATTTTATCTGAATAGTTCTTGTTCTTATTGTTTTTCTTTTCATATCCATGGGGAAGTAGAATAAGAATCTTCCCTCCGTAAGACATGCATGTTGTGAAAGTCAACTAAAATGCCGGGAGCAATGGGCTAGTAACCCCTTTTCCCATATAACTTACTAAAAGAAAGAGAAGAAAACCGTCAAAGTGGGATGTTTGAAAATACGTGGATGTTGTGCGAATGATAAGAAAGAGATGATTGTAGATGTTATGAATGAAAAGAAGCAGGATGTCCTGGCTTTAAGTGAAACAAAGCTGAAGGTGGTAGGAGAGTTTCACTGGGGAGAATTAAATGACATTAGGTCAGGGATTTCTAATAGAGTTAGAGCTAAGGAAGTAGTAGCAATAATGTTGAAGGATAAGTTATGGCAGGAAGAGAGGGAATATAATTGTATAAATTCAAGGAGTATGTAGAGTAAAATTAGGGTTGGATGTGAAAAGTGGGTTATAGTAAGCGTTTAGGCACCTGGGGAAGAGGGAAGTATGGAGGAGAGAGAGATTTTGAGAAATGTTGAGTGAGTGCATGGGAAGTTTTTGCTAAAGTGGGTAAAAATGTTGTGGAGGGAGTAGTAGGTAAATTTGGGGTGCCAAAGGTAAATGAAAATGGGGAGCCTTTAATTGAACTATATGTAGAAGGAGGTTTGGCAATAAGTAATAGGTATGTTATGAAAAAGAGGATAAACAAGTATACAAGGTATGATATAGCATGTAATGAAAGTAGTTTGTTAGATTATGTATTGGTGGATAAAAAGTTGATGGGCAGGCTTCAGGATGTACAGGTTTATAGAGGGGCAATGGATATATCGGATCATTATTTAGTTGTAGCTACAGTTAGAGTAAGAGGTAGATGGGACAAAGCGAAAATGGCAACAGTAAGTAAGAGAGAGGTGAAAGTGTATAAACTAAGAAAGGAAGAAGTTACGGTAAGATATAAGCAATTATTGGAAGAAAGGTGGGATAGTGCAAGTATGGGTAATGGGGGGGGGGGGTTGAAGAGGGATGGAATAGTATTCAAAATGCAGTATTAGAATGTGGGGCAGAAGTTTGTGGCTATAGGAGGAAAGAGGAGTGACTAGTGGAATGATGAAGTAAAGGGTGTGATAAAAGAGAAAAAGGTAATATCTGAGAGGTTTTTACAAAGCAAAGTGATACAAGAGGAGCAGAGTATATGGTGAATAAAAGAAAGGCAAAGAGAGTGGTGAGAGAGTGCAAAAGGAGAGCAAATGATAGAGCGGGAGAGACACTTTCAAGAAATTTTGTTGAAAATAAGAAAAAAATTTGGAGTGAGATAAACAAGTTAAGAAAGCCTAGGGAACGAATGGATTTGTCAATTAAAAACAGAGTAGGGGAGTTAGATGGTGAACTGGAGGTATTGGGTAGATGGCGGGAATATTTTGAGGAACTTTTAAATGTTGATGAAGAAAGGGAGGGTAATTTCATGCACTGGCCAGGGAGGTATAACATCTTTTAGGAGTGAAGAAGAGCAGGATGTGTGTGTGGGGGAGGTGCGTGAGGCAGTTATGTAGAATAAAAGGGGGTAAAGTAGCTGGAACTGATGGTATCATGACAAAGGTTAAAAGCAGGGAGGGATATAGTGTTGGAGTGGTTGGTGTTTTTGTTTAATAAATATATGAAAGTGGGGAAGGTACCTAGGGATTGGCAAAGAGCATGCATAGTTCCTTTATATAAAGGGAAGGGGAACAAAAGAGATTGTAAAAATTATAGGGGAATAAGTTTACTGAGTATACCAGGTAGTGTACAGTAGGGTTATTATTGAAAAAATTAGAGGTAGGACAGAGAGTAGGATTACAGATGAGCAAGGAGGCTTTAGAGTGGGTAGGGGATGTGTAGATCAAGTGTTTATATTGAAGCATATATGTGAACAGTATTTAGATAAAGGTAGGGAAGTTTTCATTGCATATATGGATTTAGAAAAGGCATATGATTGAGTGGGTAGGGGAGCAATGTGGCAGATGTTGCAAGTGTATGGAATAGGTACTAAGCTTCTAAATGCTGTAAAGAGCTTTTATGAGGATAGTGAGGCTCAGGTTAGGGTATGTAGGAGAGAGGGAGATGATTTCCCAGTAAAATTAGGTCTTAGAGAGGAATGTGTAATGTCACCACGGTTGTTTAATATATTTAAAGATGGGGTTGTAAAAGAAGTAAATGCTAGGGTGTTGGGGATAGGGGTGGGATTAAATTATGGGGAATCAAATACAAAATGGGAATTGACAGTTACTTTTTGTTGATGATACTGTGCTTTTGGGAGATTCTAAAGAAAAGTTGCAAAGGTTAGTGGATGAGTTAAGGAGGGTGTGTAAAGGTAGTAAGTTGAAAGTGAATATAGATAAGAGTAAGGTGATGAAGGTATCAAATGATTTAGATAAAGAAAAATTGGATATCACATTTGAGAAAGGGAGTATGGAAGAAGTGAATGTTTTCAGATACAGTGGAACCTTGGCTTACAAACTTAATCTGGTCCTTGACCTTGTTCGTATCCTGATTTGTTCATATGCTGAGTCAGTTTTCCTCATTTAAATTAATTGAAATGCAATTAATCCGTTCCAGCCTGTCAGTAGGCATGACAAAATAATGCTAATATCAACTCTGTGGCTTAGTTATCTGTCACTATTCATCTAATATGACATAAACAATATTAATAACATAGAAACATGATATATACCCTAGAATGAATAAAATAGGCCATGATATGACGAGTGATGGCAACGCTGGCGGCAGCACCCTGTCACCATTTACTTTCCCACTCTAGAATCTTCCCAGTCTTCGTTTCTCCAGTTTTTTTCATAGTTTCTAATTGCTTCCTGAGCTTCTTGCTGATTGTACATGAATACTATGTCTTTGGGTGAGGCATTGTGTGAGAAATTTGTACAGTATAAGACAAAATTACGCATCCCAAGGGTCTGCTGCGGTCACTCACAGCGGCTCACCTCCTCCCCCCTTCAAATTCAAATTCAATTCAAAGTTTATTCTCTATAAGGATTACAATGCTGAGTTTACAGAATTTGGTTATTGTGTGGTTTACATGTAGTAAAATAATAATTACAGAGTGTACCACTAGAACACCTAGCATGGCTAGGCATTTCGGGCAGACTTAAATCGAATCTTAAGTTTAAAATATTACAGAATTATGAGGTAAGTTGGTATTATGGCTAAGTGACTAAATACTAGTTTGTGAGTTTAGCAATGTGAATGCTTTTGTTTTGGCACTATACATAGTTTCAGTATTGGAGTATCACAGGCCAACTTATGACTAGTTAAGATTCATTATTTTAAGATTGAGATTAGTATTTCTGTTTATGGTCAAATGGGTGAGTGAGTGTAAGTGTTAACCACCAGGTCGTATTCGTGTAATTAGTTGACAGGGTGTATCAGGGAGATAAGATGTTTTGTGATAGTAGTTTTGAAGGTGATGAATGTGTCTGCAGTTTTAGAATTTTCACGTAGGGTGTTCCAGATTTTAGGGCCTTTGACGTACATTGAATTTTTGTAAAGGTTTAGTCGGACACGGGGAATGTCATAGAGATGTTTGTGTCTGGTGTTGTGCCTGTGGGTTCTGTCACAACTATCAAGAAAGCATTTTAGGTCAAGGTTAATATTGGAATTTAAGGTCCTGTAGATGTAGATTGCACAGTAGTAAGTGTGGATGTACTGAACAGGGAGTAAGTTTAGATCTATGAAGAGTCCGGGGGGGTGTGTTGCCAGGGATGGGATTTAGTGATTATTCTTACTGCGGCTTTTTGTTGGGTTATTATTGGCTTTAGGTGTGTTGCTGCAGTTGAACCCCAAGCACAGATAGCATAGGTGAGGTATGGATATATAAGTGAATGGTATAATGTGAGAAGGGCAGTTTGCGGCACGTAGTATCGTATCTTGGAGAGGATCCCTTTTGACCCTTGGTTGGCACTGAGATAGCCGTGGTCTAGCAGCTGTACCTACAGCCACCCAGAGGGTTACCAATTTGTATTTTGAAGCATTTGGCACAAAAATATGAAAAAAAAAATTATGAAAAATATCTAAAAATAACATATTATTACTACTACTATTATATTGTATTATTATTTTTATAATTTTTATTATTCTTAGTATGTACATATAATTATTATTAATACATATTATAATTATTATTATATTATTGTTATAATTATTATTCTTAGTATGTATTATTATAATTATTAATACATATAATTATTATTATTATTATTATTATTATTATTAGTATGAACATATTATAATTATTATTATTATTAATACATACATATTATACAGTAGGGCCCCTTTTTTCGGTGTTCCGCTAATACGGCGATCTCAAATTATGACCAAAACTTTCTGTACGGCAAGCAGTCTTTCAAATACGGCACACGCCATCCGGTTTGTTTACATTCTCCATGAGCACATCTCTGTTATGTAATAATCATTCTTGGGCATATTAAATGTCTAATTGTACGTCAATATAGACATTTTTATTAATTCATCTTTGATATTTTCTTCAAAATCATTTAAGAAACATGTTACACAGCATATAAACATGCTGTTTATATGCTATGGAGGTGTGGTTGCCAGGTGGTGGGAAAACATTACATAATACTAATAGTAAGCACTCTTGGGCACATTAACCCCTTGACTGTCGCAACCCCCAATCCTGAGGTGTCTCCTGGTGTCGCAAAATTAAAAAAAAAATTATTTTTTCTTATGAAATGATAGAGAATCTTTTCCCGATTGTAATGACACCAAAAAAACGAAATTTGATGGAAAACTGACGGAATTATGCTCTCGCGAAGTTAGCGACCTCGGTTTACAAATTGGCGATTTCGCCCACTTTGAGCCCTATTTTCGGCTAATTCCGTTGTTCCAGTCTCCCAAACTCATAGCTATTTCTTTAGAACTCCATTTTTTCTATCGATTGAGTACAAGAAACTGCCCATTTACCGATTTCAACTACCTAATAATGTGGTCAGAAATTTGCAATTTGGCCAATTTCACGAAAACTAAAAAATATGACAATTTCAAAATAAGGTCCAGAATGAACAATGCATACATTCCTGGTTCTAAAATAGCATTTTCTTTGTTCATCAGTCATGTCTCCAGGCCCCTCTGATATTACTCTTGCTTTCTATTTTGAATTTTTATTCAAACATAAAATAGAAGACTTACTATTATGCAGACTACTGCAATACTGTAATAATTGTATAAATAACATCAACCCATTCATGACTGCATATTAGAATGGCTAGTTGGACATTTATTGGACAATGGCATCATTTGTTTACTTTTGAACATTGGCAAAAATCAAACATTTCCCCTACTTTGAGCTCCATTTCTAGGTTCTTTTTATAGTAAAATCAATCAAAATCACCTCTATTTCTATAATATGTTTTCCATTCTATCAAATGAGACCAAGAAAACGAGAATACAACCATAAATACTATACGAAAATAGACCACAAAGTCAGCATTTTAATTAAAAAAAACGGTCGGAGTTTTTTCTTTCTCATTATGCACTGCGTGCTCCAGGATTTTTTTTATATGGTGCACACTGACCACACAGACCCATTCTCTCACATGTGGGCCTACCAGCTTTCTCCTGCTTGATTTGAAGCCGCTAGAATTTACGAGTATATATACGTCAAACACGGTACCTCGTAAGACGTATATATACGGCCGCGACAGTCAAAGGGTTAAGTGTCTTATTTTATGTTAATACACGTATAGACATTTTCATTAATCCATCTATGATATTTTCTTCAAAATTATATAAGAAACACGTTACATAGCATATAAACATTTTATGTTTATATACGTACTATGGAGGTGTGGTAGCCGGGCAGAGAGAAAACATTACGTCACTCCCCTTAATACATAACGCTTTTGTTTACAATTCTCAGCATGAATGAGTCATTACTTCTCCCTTTGTTTATGATGGCATCTAAAAGTAGTTGTTATAACGATTAAACTCGGTAAACATGGTATGTTGATGGTAATAATATGGCTCTGGGTCACATTAAATATCATGTAGCTATGTAGGTAGGTGTAAGTATGTAGCTCAGGCGGACTACATACCTACATTACTATTATAGCTGATAATTATACGTATTTTAGGTAGTAGGTTGGTAAACAGCAACCGCTCAGGGAGGTACTATTGTCCTGCCAAGTGAGTGTAAAACGAAAGCCTGTAATTGTTTTTCATGATGGTAGGATTGCTGGTGTCCTTTTTTCTGTCTCATAAACATGCAAGATTTCAGGTATGTCTTGCTACTTTTACTTACACTTAGGTCACACTACACATGCATGTACAAGCATATACATGTATATACACACCCCTCTGGGTTTTCTGTTATTTTCTTTCTAGTTCTTGTTCTTGTTTATTTCATCTTATCTCCATGGGGAGGTGGAACAGAATTCTTCCCCTGTAAGCCATGTGTGTTGTAAGAGGCGACTAAAATGCCTGGAGCAAGGGACTAGTAACCCCTTTTCTTGTATAAATTACTAAATTTAAAAAGAGAAACTTTCGTTGTTTTTTTTGGGGCCACCCTGCCTCGGTGGGATACTGCCGGTTTGTTGAAAAAAAAAAATTATACGTATATGTACCTGTACCTAAGTACATGTATGCCTTCACTCAGGGCGTCATTTCTTCTAAAAATAATGTTACATGAGAATGGGAGTGTTTCTTTATTTATTCTACTGTATCAACATGGAGACAACCTGTACACAATGTAAAGTGACGAAAACCAGACGCTTTCGTCTGGTTTGTTTACATTACGTATGGGTGGGGTGGGCTGCCCTGGCTGGCTACCCATACTTCCTAAACCTGACTTCATACAAATAAAACTCACCTCTCACCCTACATTAATTAAGACTACAAATATTTTAAGGTAATTAATGAGTGTACTGTATATGCATTTTATCGCTCTGGGGAGCTTTAATTAAATAGTGTAGTACATTAGTGTGGGTGTTGTGGGGAGAGCTTCCCTGGTTGAATTCCATACTTCCCAACCCTGACTTCCTATAAATAAAACTCACCTCTCACCCTACATTAAGACTACAAATATTTTAAGATAATTACTGAATGTACTGTACATATATTTTATCGCTCTGGGGAGCTTTAATTAAATGTAGTATATTACGTGTGGGTGGGGTGGGCTGACCTGGCTGGCTACCATACTTCTCAAACCTGACTTCCTACAAATTAAACTCACCTCTCACCCTACATTAAGACTACAAATATTTTAAGGTAAGTAATGGGTGTACTTTGTGTGTATTTTACTTTTTATTGTTTTTAATGCCTAGTTCTATTGCTAACATAATACATGTATATGTTAGTGTAAACTTGTTACTTGGCATTTATATGTATTTATAAGTGGAAAAAATGGTGTTCTGCTTTCCGGCAGTAGCCTGGAACCTAACCTGCAGAATAAGTGGGGCCCTACTGTAATTATTATTATTAATCTAGGGAACTGGAGCATGGATCTAATTCCCTAGATCATGAGCCCATCACCATGTACATACTAATAATAATAATAATAATAATCCTAGGTAGTAGGTTGGTAGATAGCAACCACCCAGGGAGGTACTATCGTCCTGCCAAGTGAGTGTAAAACGAAAGCCTGTAATTGTTTTACATGATGGTAGGATTGCTGGTGTCCTTTTTTCTGTCTCATAAACATGCAAGATTTCAGGTACGTCTTGTTACTTCTAGTTACACTTAGGTCCCACTACACATACATATACAAGTATATATATACACACCCCTCTGGGTTTTCTTCTATTTTCTTTCTAGTTCTTATTCTTGTTTATTTCCTCTTATCTCCATGGAGAAGTGGAACAGAATTCTTCCTCCGTAAGCCATGCGTGTTGTAAGAGGCGACTAAAATGCCGGGAGCAAGGGACTAGTAACCTCTTCTCCTGCATATATTACTAAATGTAAAAGGAGAAACTTTTGTTTTTCCTTTTGGGCCACTCCGCCTTGGTGGGATACGGCCAGTGTGTTGAAAGAAAGAAAGAAATAATAATAATAATAATAATAATAATAATAATAATAATAATAATAATAATAATAATAATAACAGTAAGGAGAAACTTCAAAAGGTTGCCACTAGTTGGTGCCACCATCAGCAAAACACTGGTAACCACTACAGTACTAGTACACTTTTCACCTGTCTAGACTTAAGTAGTCTATTAGCATTAGGTTAAATTTGCCCGAAATGCCTCAGCATGATAGTGGCTTTCTTTGCTCCAATCATATTATGATATGTAAACACACATTGTAACCTTTGCAAAGTTATAAATATTTATTTACTTATTTATTTAAGGAACCTCCCTTGAGGGGGAAGTTCGCATCCTGAAATTTCATTCATATCCAGAAGCAAAAAATTGACTGAACGACAGTTCGTATCCTGAAAAATTCGCATGGTGAGGCGTTCATAAGTCAAGGTTCCACTGTATTTGGAAGTTGACTTGTCAGTGGATGGGTTTATGAAGGATGAGGTTAACTACTGAATTGATGAAGGAAGAAAGGCGAGTGGTGCATTGAGGTATCTGTGGAGACAAAGAAACATTATCCATGGAGGCAAAGAAGGGAATGTACGAAAGTAGTATAGTGGTACCAACACTTATATGGGTGTGAGGCTTCGGTTGTAAATGCTGCAGCGAAGAGGCGGCTAGAGGCAGTGGAGATGTCCTGTCTAAGGGCAATGTGTGGTGTAAATACATGTATTATGCAGAGAATTCGGAGTGTGGAAATTAGGAGGAGGTGAAGAAGAGTTGTTGAGGTGGTTTGGTCATTTAGAGAGAATAGAACAAAAGAGAATGACTTGGAGAGCGTACAGATCTGTAGGGAAAGGAAGTCGGGGTAGGGGTCGTCCTCAAAAAAGTTGGAGGGAGGTGGTAAAGGAAGTTTTGTGGGTGAGGGACTTGGACTTCCAGCTAGCATGTGTGAGCGTGTTAGATAGGAGTGAATGGAGACGAATAGTTTTTGGGACCTGACGAGCTGTTGGAGTGTGGGCAGGGTAACATTTGTGAATGGATTCAGGGAAACCAGTTAGCCGGACTTCAGTCCTGGAAATGGGAAGTACAGTGCCTGCACTTTAAAGGAGGGGTTTAGGATATTGGCAGTTTGGAAGGATTTCTAAACTGTCATATCTGAGCACCTCTGCACAGACAGTGATTATGTATGAGTGATGGTGAATGTGTCGAATGATTAAAGTTTTTTTTCTTTCTTTTTGGGTTACCCTGCCTGTGGGAAACAGTGTGTTGAAAAAAAAAAACTCACTAATTTGGTGCTTTGCTAATACAGTGCTTTTGAGTTATATTAATGTTTATTATTTTTGGCAGAGACACACATCAGCTGACTGGTGCCATTTTTTATTTATTTTACCTTTGCATCTCCTTTTAGGCATAATGGTATTATGCACTTAATAAATGATAGTGTAAACATGTTTTTAGGCTTTTATGTAGAATGGCAAGTGAAAAAAAAGGCTGTGATTTACAATATTCCCTGGGTTATATTAACATTATGTAATTTATGTGTCTATTACACCTGTGTGCCTTCATGACTACTGTAACACACACACAAAACACACACACACACACACACACACACACACACACACACACACACACACACACACACACACACACACACATATGCACACACACACACATGCACACACACACAACATGCACACACACACTGACATGTATAGTATGCAAAATCATGGAGAAGATTATCAGGAGAAGAGTGGTGGAACACCTAGAAAGGAACGATCTCATCAACAGCAGCCAACATGGTTTCAGGGACGGGAAATCCTGTGTCACAAACCTACTGGAGTTCTATGACATGGTGACAGCAGTAAGACAAGAGAGAGAGGGGTGGGTGGATTGCATTTTCTTGGACTGTAAGAAGGCGTTTGACACAGTTCCACACAAGAGATTGGTGCAAAAACTGGAGGACCAAGCAGGGATAACAGGGAAGGCACTACAATGGATCAGGGAATACTTGTCAGGAAGACAGCAGCGAGTCATGGTACGTGGTGAGGTGTCAGAGTGGGCACCTGTGACAGCGGGGTCCGCAGGGGTCAGTCCTAGGACCAGTGCTGTTTCTGGTATTTATGAACGACATGACGGAAGGAATAGACTCTGAGGGTGTCCCTGTTTGCAGATGACGTGAAGTTGATGAGAAGAATTTTACTCGATCGAAGACCAGGAGAACTACAAAGGGATCTGGACAGGCTGCAGACCTGGTCCAGCAATTGGCTCCTGGAGTTCAATCCCACCAAGTGCAAAGTCATGAAGATTGGGGAAGGGCAAAGAAGACCGCAGACGGAGTACAGTCTAGGGGGCCAGAGACTACAAACCTCACTCAAGGAAAAAGATCTTGGGGTGAGTATAACACCAGGCACATCTCCTGAAGCGCACATCAACCAAATAACTGCTGCAGCATATGGGCGCCTGGCAAACCTCAGAACAGCATTCCGACATCTTAATAAGGAATCATTCAGGACCCTGTACACCGTGTACGTTAGGCCCATATTGGAGTATGCGGCATCAGTTTGGAACCCACACCCAGCCAACCATGTGAAGAAACTAGAGAAAGTGCAAAGGTTTGCAACAAGACTAGTCCCAGAGCTAAGAGGTATGTCTACAGAGGAGAGGTTAAGGGAAATCAACCTGACGACACTGGAGGACAGGAGAGATAGGGGGGACATGATAACGACATACAAAATA
Organism: Cherax quadricarinatus; assembly: GCF_026875155.1. Taxonomy (NCBI): domain Eukaryota; kingdom Metazoa; phylum Arthropoda; class Malacostraca; order Decapoda; family Parastacidae; genus Cherax; species Cherax quadricarinatus. The sequence goes on along the minus strand of NC_069425.1, from coordinate 10,409,252 downwards.
CTGAGAGGAATTGACAAGGTGGACAAAGACAGGATGTTCCAGAGATTGGACACAGTAACAAGGGGACACAGTTGGAAGCTGAAGACACAGATGAATCACAGGGATGTTAGGAAGTATTTCTTCAGCCACAGAGTAGTCAGTAAGTGGAATAGTTTGGGAAGCGATGTAGTGGAGGCAGGATCCATACATAGCTTTAAGCAGAGGTATGATAAAGCTCACGGCTCAGGGAGAGTGACTAGTAGCGATCAGTGAAGAGGCGGGGCCAGGAGCTCGGACTCGACCCCCGCAACCTCAACTAGGTGAGTACAATAGGTGAGTACACAGCATGCACACACACACACAACCCCACACACACACACACACACACACACCACACAACACACACACACACACCACACACCACACACACACACACGGCAAATGTATTTCCCCATTTTTAAAAAAGGAGACAGAAAAGAGGCACTAAACTATAGACCTGTGTCATTGACGTGTAAGTATGAAAAATTATGGAGAAGATATCAGGAGGAGAGTGGTGGAGCACCTGGAACAGAAAGAGTATAAATGCCAACCAGCACGGATTCATGGAAGGCAAATCTTGTGTCACAAACCTTCTGGATTTTTTATGATAAAAAAACAGAAGTAAGACACGAGAGAGAGGGGTGGGTTGATTGCATCTTCTTGGACTGCAAAAAGGGCCCTTTTGACACAGTTCCTCAACAAGAGATTAGTGCAGAAGCTAGAGCATCAGGCGCATATAACAGGAAGGGCACTGCAATGGATCAGAGAATACCTGACAGGGAGACAAAAAACGAGTTCTGGTACGAAATGATGTATCACAGTGGGCACCTGTGACGAGCGGGGTCCCCAGGGGTCGGTCCTAGGACCAGTGCTGTTTTTGGTATATGTGAACACATGATGGAAGGGTTAGACTCAGAAGTGCCCCTGTTTGCAGATGATGTGAGTTAATGAGGAGAATTAAATCTGATGAGGACCCAGGCAGGACTTCAAAGAGACCTGGACAGACTGGACACCTGGTCCAGCAAATGGCTTCTCGAATTTAACCCTGCCAAATGCAAAGTCTGAAGATAGGGGAAGGGCACAGAAGACCACAGACCGAGTATAGGCTAGGTGGCCAAAGACGGGAAACCTCACTCAAGGAGAAAGATCTTGGGGTGAGTATAACACCCAGCATGTCTCCGGAAGCACACATCAACCAGAAACTGCTGCGCATATGGGCGCCTGGCAAACCTGAGAAACAGCATTCCGATACCTTAGTAAGGAATCGTTCAAGACACTGTACACCCTGTATGTCAGGCCCATACTGGAGTATGCAGCACCCGTTTGGAACCCGACTTGATAAAGCACGTCAAGAAACTAGAGAAAGTACAAAGGTTTGCAAAAAAGGTTAGTTCTAGAGCTAAGGGGAATGTCCTATGAAGAAAGATTAAGGGAAATCGGCCCTGACGACACTGGAGGACAGGAGGGTCAGGGGAGACATGATAACGACATATAAAATACTGCGTGGAATAGACAAGGTGGACAAAGACAGGTGTTCCAGGGAGGGGACACAGAAAAAAAGAGGCCACAATTGGAAGTTGAAGACACAAATGAGTCAGAGAGATATTAGGAAGTATTTCTTCGGTCATAGAGTTGTAAGGCAGTGGAATAGCCCAGAAAATGACGTAGTGGAGGAGGAACCATACACAGTTTTAAAACGAGGTTTGATAAAGCTCATGGAGCGGAAAGAGAGAGGGCCCAGTAGCAACCGGTTTAAGAGGCGGGGGCCAGGAGCTAAGACTCGACCCTGCAACCACAAATAGGTGGTACACACACACACACACACACACCCCACACACACACACACACACCACACACACACACACACACACACACACACCCCACACCACACACACCACACACACATGCACACACACATGCCCCAACACATGCACACAAAAACCCACACACACACCACACACACACACACACACACACACACAACACCACACACACACACTTTTTTTTTTTTTTTTTTTACAAGAAATATTTTGATTTCAATTGTTTCAAGGTGTGTTTTCATAAAAACATGGAAAAAAACCCATTTTTTTTTTTAAATACGGGGTTATCCTGGTTAAATTTCACTCTTTGCTCTGAATTGTAAAAAAATTGAATTAAATTGGGATTTTTCTTAGCTTTTTGCTTTTTTTGCAGATAGGAATTTGATGATGGAACAACAGGTCTTGTTTATTGCACTGTGGGACTTATTGCTCTTAGTTTTTTTTTTTTTTTTTCAAAGGCATAAAGAGAATTGTGGGGATGTAAAAAAAATATTGGTAGGTAGTATTATGGGGCACAAAAATTTTTGCATATTTGTTGGACAAAAAGTACCCCTGTGTTCTAATTTTTGGACGCAATTAAAATTTTAAATGGTTCTTATTGGTGTTGTCACTCTCTTAAGATTTTATATGTTTAAAAAGAGCATGTCCTCTAATTCCATAATGTTTTAATTTTAGCAGTAGAATGTTGTGGTCTGCTGTGTCAAAGGCTTTTTTTTTTTTTTTAGATTAATTCAAGTATTGTAAGTGATGCCCTTTTATACGCTACTTGTTGTTTTCCCTGAATTACTTCACTCGGGACAGATGAATACTGTCATAGATTAATACTTTTAGTTAGTACATTATGATTTTTCAGGTATGAAAATTTCTTAAAAATCTTTTTTAATTTTATGTATATACTGTACAAGGCTTTTATTAACTTCTGTCCTAGTTTGCAGAGGAAGATGAGGAGACTGAGCAACAGGAACCTGAGTGCAAGAAGTTAAAACCCTCCTCATCTGGTACAGGTCTCTTCTCATTGCTGCCTGAGCCCAAACATATTACCATCAAAGAAGCAAAACGTAGTCTTGTACCCCACGTCCTCACTAAAAAAACAGTGCCCGTGCAAAAATCTTCCAAGCCTAAATTTGAGCCGAAAAATTCAATAGCTAATAGTGGAAATGATTCTGAAGAAGATGAAGGTAATGAAGGATCTTCTGATTTCTTTTCCCTGTCTGAATCTGCTTCTGACATTGATTTAAAGACCATACCAGCAGGAATTGTAAGTGCATCAGATGTGGGCTCCATCAGCAAAAAACTAGCTGTATCACAGATTGTTGAAGAACACAAGTCTTTATCTCAAAAAGTAACTGTATATTCTGATGATTACTCTAACAATTCTCAGTATTCATCTACACAGTCTCAGGAAACAGAAGTACTTTATCCCTCACAACAGACAGAACCCTCTCCAGAGGGTCATGCTGGAATTGATGAAGAAACGATGCTTCGACTGGCTGGTAAGCGGAGAGGCAAAGTTGAGGCTATTAACTTTATAAATGTTAATGCAGATGATGCATTGCTTACACGTGATGAATGGATGACAAAGGCCTTGTCCGAGGAGAAACCAACCCATAGTTTCAGTAAGAAGAGGGATGGACTGCCATCACAGAAACAAAAACAAAAGCATCAGATCACATACCTTGCCCATCAAGCAAAGGAACGAGAGCTAGAACTGAAAAATAATTGGGCCCAAAATCGTATGACAAAAATGCAGACACAAGCAAAGTATGGATTTTAAAAAACTGTGCATACTTCATTTACCTGTCCAACATAGATAATTTTATAGACAAATGTCAAAAGTTATTCCAGTTACTATTTATTTTCTTTAGCGAAGTGGTTGTATTTTGTGTTAATGATAGTTTCACTACAATATGTCTTTGATAACATGTTAAAAATAGTTAATAATTAATAAATAAATTTGACTTACTTGTTATCTGTATGATATATAATGAATAGCCTGTCTTTTCTATTGACATTGTATGTACCTTGAATATTAACTACAATACTGTATTAGATGACTCATTTGAAATATAAGATATCTTGCATTATTTTTAACATGAAATTGAGTTTTTAAAAATATTAAAACAAATTCATCTAGCTAACCAGTTGCCTCCCTGCTAAAATAAAAGTTAACAGACAGTACAAATGTTTAAGTTAAATGTTTAGTATAACTGGTTTTAAATAACTACAAAAGGAAATGAAAAATCTAGAATTTCACAGTTCAAACCATATTTTTGTAAGTGTTTATTTGTACAGCATTGTGATACTTCTTAGTTATGTATATTAATCTAAATAAATTTTCCTTCGTAACATTTATCAGCTGTTTCACACTCAAATTATTTCCAAACAGTGTTGTACATTACTTTTGTTATATTGGTAGATAGTGAAACTACTGTAAGTAACACAGATTACAGAGGAGTCTATTGATACAAGACTGCTACAAACTGGCTTTATTAAGTACATAAAAACTAACAGAAAATCACTTCGTGTATAGTACATACTGTATAGTCTTCAGAGTACACAGCAGTATAAGCTTGTTAATGAGAATAACAGTTCAGCAGTTAATCACACTTGCTTCACAATAGGTGAAGACAAATAAGAAGCACATCTGTCTTGCATTCAGCAGATGGAGGATCAGGCCTCCACCAATTCATGCACTGAATGACCCCACATGGGTTTAGCGCTTAACATGAATTTTTTTTAATTACACTTGCTTCAACATCTTGCTATGTAAGTCTACTACACTGGCTCACTAATACTGCTTTATGTCACTAGTCTTCACAAATTTCTGGCACTGGCAGCTGATGATGTCTTTCATCTTATAATATCATTTGCCTGCTCTTAAATAAATATTACTAAGTTCCCATCTCCAGGACTTGAATCCAGGGGGGTGGAAAGTACATTCTGAAGATGAGGTGGGGATGTAGTTCAAGGGGCCATTTGAACTGTGATGTCTGCACACTTCTGGCAAGATAACTATTGAATGACTGGTGGTGAATGTATTTCCTGTTTTTTAGGATCGCCCTTTGTCAGTGGGAGATGGCCAGTGTGTTAAAAAATATACATTGTGACCCTTGCAGCCAGTATACAAAATGCGGTGTATCTATACACTGTATCATGACATCTACCAAAGTTTTTTTTTTTTTTTTAATCTGTACATGCTTTTCAACATTATTACTAATACACTGTTACATGAAGGCCTTGCTTATACAGCAGGTCAGAATTTGGGCTACTGCTGTAAAGCTAAAATAGCTGTAAGGTGAAGCATGAAGTTTTTTTCACTTTCAAATGCATATAAAAGCTTGATAATATATTCACACTATCATATATTAACCCTTTGACTGTTTCGGTCATATATATACATCTTACGAGGTACCGTGTTTGACATATATATACACTCATAAATTCTAGCAGCTTCAAATCAAGCAGGAGAAAGCTAGTAGGCCCACATGTGAGAGAATGGATCTGTGTGGTCAGTGTGCACCATATAAAAAAAATCCTGGAGCATCATGCAGTGCATAATGAGGAAAAAAAAAACTCCAACCGTTTTTTTTTTTAATTAAAAATGTCGACTTTGTGGTCTATTTTCTATTATAGTTGTATTCTCATTTTCCTGGTCTCATTTGATTAATTAAAAATGTCGACTTTGTGGTCTATTTTCTATTATAGTTGTATTCTCATTTTCTTGGTCTCATTTGATAGAATGGAAAACATATTATAGAAATAGAGGTGATTTTGATTGGTTTTACTATAAAAAGAACCTGGAAATGGAGCTCAAAGTAAGGGAAATGATTGATTTTTGCTGATGTTCAAAAGTAAACAAATGCCATTGTCCAATAAATGTCCAACTAGCCATTCTAATATGCAGTCATGAATGGGTTGACATTATTTGTACAATTATTACAGTATTGCCGTAGTCTGCATAACAGTAAATCTTTTATTTTTTGTTTGAATAAAAATTCAAAATAGAAAGCAAGAGTAATATCAGAGGGGCCTGGAGATGTGACTGATGAAAAAAGAAAATGTTATTTTAGAGCCAGGAATGTCTGCATTGTTCATTCTGGACCTTATTTTAAAATTGTCATATTTTTTAATTTTCGTGAAATTGGCCAAATTGTAAATTTTTGACCACGTTATTGGGTAGTTGAAATTGGTAAATGGGCAGTTTCTTGTACTCAATTAATAGAAAAATGGAATTCTAAAGAAATAGCCATGAGCTTGGTTGACTGGAACAATGGAATTAGCCGAAAATAGGGCTCAAAGTGGGTGAAATCGCCGATTTGTAAATATCGCCAAGGTTGCTAACTTTGCAAGAGCGTAATTCCATCAGTTTTCCATCAAATTTCGTTTTTTGGTGCCGTTACAATTGGGAGAAGATTATCATTTCATAAGAAATTTTTTTTTTTTTTTTTTTTAAATTTTGTGACACCAGGAGACACCTCAGGATTGGGGGTTGCGACAGTCAAGGGGTTAACCCTTTGAGGGTCGACAGGCCCTCTCCGAAACTCGTTCTCAGGGTTGGCCAAATTTAAAAAAAAAAAAAATTATTTTCTCTTATGAAAAGATAGAGAATCTTTTCCCGATCGTAAAGACACTAAAAGTTTGAAATTTGATAGAAAACTTACGGAATTATGCTCTCGCAAAGTTAGCGGTCTCGGCGATGTTTACGGATCGGCGATTTTGCCCACTTTGAGCCCCATTTTCGGCCAATTTCACTGTACTAGTCGACAAAAAACATGAATATTTCGCTAGAACTCCATTTTTTCTATCGAATGGGTGCAAGAAACCACTCATTTATGAAATTCAACTATCCAGTACAGTGGTCAGAATTTAGCAATTTTGCCAATTTCACACAAATTTCAAAAGATGCCAATTTACGAATAGGGTCCAGAATAAACAAGAAAGACATTCCTGGCACTAAAATGACATTTCCTCTAGTCATTAGTCACGTCTCAAGGCCCCTCTTATATTCTTTTGCTTTCCACTTTGAATTTTTTATTTTCACAAAAAATATAAGATTTACTGTTATGCAGACTACTGCATTAGTGTAAAAAATGGTATAAATATTATTGGTGCACTTGTGAAAGAATATTAGACTCACCAGTTGACGTGTATTGCACGCTTGGTACGATTTGTTTACTTTTGAAGTTTGATAAAAATCGAACATTTCTGCTACTTTGAGCTCAATTTCAAGGCACCTTTCTTTGTAAAACCAGTCAAAATCATCTCAATTCCTGTAATATGTCTTCCATTCTATAAAATGAGACCAAGAAAACTAGAATACAACAATAAATACCATACGAAAATACACTGCAAAGTCGCTGATTTATTCAAAAAAAATGGTCAAAGTTTTTTTTTTTTCTCATTATGCACTGTGTGCTGCAGGATTTTTTTTAGACTGTGCACACTGACCACATAGACCCATTCTTTCATATGAAGGCCTACCAGCTTTCTCCCACTAGATTTGAGGCCGCTAGAATTTATGAGTACTAGTACGTCAAAAACCCCTACGCGTAAGACGTACTAGTACGACGAAAACCCTCAAAGGGTTAAATGAGCAATAGCACCAGGCAAAAAATGCATATACAGTACAGACATTTATGTTAAAATATTTTTGTACTTAGCTTAGTGAGTGGTGAATATATTTAATGTAGAAAGTCTGAATAAATGAAGAATGGGTATACCTGGAGTTTACCTGGAGAGAGTTCCGGGGGTCAATGCCCCCGCGGCCCGGTCTGTGACCAGGCCTCCTGGTGGATCAGAGCCTGATCAACCAGGCTGTTACTGCTGGCTGCACGCAAACCAACGTACGAGCCACAGCCCGGCTGGTCAGGAACCGACTTTAGGTGCTTGTCCAGTGCCAGCTTGAAGACTGCCAGGGGTCTGTTGGTAATCCCCCTTATGTATGCTGGGAGGCAGTTGAACAGTCTCGGGCCCCTGACACTTATTGTATGGTCTCTTAACGTGCTAGTGACACCCCTGCTTTTCATTGGGGGGATGTTGCATCGTCTGCCAAGTCTTTTGCTTTCGTAGAGAGTGATTTTCGTGTGCAAGTTCGGTACTAGTCCCTCTAGGATTTTCCAGGTGTATATAATCATGTATCTCCTGCCTGCATTCCAGAGAATACAGGTTTAGGAACCTCAAGCGCTCCCAGTAATTGAGGTGTTTTATCTCCGTTTTATATATATATATATATATATATACAGTGGACCCCCGCTTAACGATCACCTCCAAATGCGACCAATTATGTAAGTGTATTTATGTAAGTGCGTTTGTACGTGTATATTTGGGGGTCTGAAATGGACTAATCTACTTCACAATATTCCTTATGGGAACAAATTCGGTCAGTTACTGGCACCTGAACATACTACTGGAATGAAAAAAGTTCGTTAACCGGGGTCCACTGTAATATATATATATATATATATATATATATATATATATATATATATAAATATATATAAATATATATATATATATATATATATATATATATATATATATATATATATATATATATATATATATATATATATATATATATATATATATATATATATATATATATATATATACAGTGGACCCCTGGTTAACGATATTTTTTCACTCCAGAAGTATGTTCAGGTGCCAGTACTGACCGAATTTGTTCCCATAAGAAATATTGTGAAGTAGATTAGTCCATTTCAGACCCCCAAACATACACGTACAAACGCACTTACATAAATACACTTACATAATTGGTCGCATTCGGAGGTAGTAGGTTGGTAGACAGCAACCACCCAGGGAGGTACTACTGTCCTGCCAAGTATGTGTAAAACGGAAGCCTGTAATTGTTTTACATGATGGTAGGATTGCTGGTGTCTTTTTTGTTTCTGTCTCATGAACACGCAAGATTTCAGGTACGTCTTGCTACTTCTACTTACACTTAGGTCACACTACACATACATGTACAAGCATATATATACACACCCCTCTGGGTTTTCTTCTATTTTCTTTCTAGTTCCTGTTCTTGTCTATTTCCTCTTATCTCCATGGGGAAGTGGAACAGAATTTTTCCTCCGTGAGCCATGTGTGTCATAAGAGGCGACTAAAATGCCGGGAGCAAGGGGCTAGTAACCCCTTCTCCTGTATATATTACTAAATTTAAAAGGCAAAACTTCCGTTTATACTTTTGTACCACTCCACCTCAGTGGGATACGGCTGGTGCGTTGAAAGAAGAAAGATATATATTTATATATATATATATATATATATATATATATATATATATAATATATATATATATATATATATATATATATATATATATACATGTATATATATATATATATATATATATATATATATTATATATATATATATATATTAAATATTTTTTTTTTTTTCTTTTTTTTTTTCCAACAAGTCGGCCATCTCCCACCGAGGCAGGGTGACCCAAAAAAGAAAGAAAATCCCCAAAAAGAAAATATTTTCATCATCATTCAACACTTTCACCACACTCACACATTATCACTGCTTTTGCAGAGGTGCTCAGAATACAACAGTTTAGAAGCATATACGTATAAAGATACACAACATACCCCTCCAAACTGCCAATATCCCAAACCCCTCCTTTAAAGTGCAGGAATTGTACTTCCCATTTCCAGGACTCAAGTCCGACTATATGAAAATAACCGGTTTCCCTGAATCCCTTCACTAAATCCTGCTCACACTCCAACAGATCGTCAGGTCCCAAGTATCATTCGTCTCCATTCACTCCTATCTAACACGCTCATGCACGCTTGCTGGAAGCCCAAGCCCCTCGCCCACAAAACCTCCTTTACCCCCTCTTTCCAACCCTTTTGAGGACGACCCCTACCCCTCCTTCCTTCCTCTATAGATTTATATGCTTTCCATGTCATTCTACTTTGATCCATTCTCTCTAAATGACCAAACCACCTCAACAACCCCTCTTCTGCCCTCTGACTAATGCTTTTATTAACTCCACTCCTTCTCCTAATTTCCACACTCCGAATTTTCTGCATAATATTTACACCACACATTGCCCTTAGACAGGACATCTCCACTGCCTCCAACCGTCTCCTCGCTGCTGTATTTACCACCCAAGCTTCACATCCATATAAGAGTGTTGGTACTACTATACCTTCAAACATTCCCTTCTTTGCCTCCATAGATAACGTTTTTTGACTCCACATATACCTCAACGCACCACTCGCCTTTTTTCCCTCATCAATTCTATGATTAACCTCATCCTTCATAAATCCATCCGCCAATACGTCAACTCCCATGTATCTGAAAACATTCACTTCTTCCATACTCCTCCTCCCCAATTTGATATCCAATTTTTCTTTATTTAAATCATTTGATACCCTCATCACCTTACTCTTTTCTATGTTCACTTTCAACTTTCTACCTTTACACACATTCTCAAACTCATCTACTAACCTTTGCAATTTTTCTTTAGAATCTCCCATAAGCACAGTATCATCAGCAAAAAGTAACTGTGTCAAATCACATTTTGAATTTGATTCCCCATAATTTAATCCCACCCCTCTCCCGAACACCCTAGCATTTATTTCTTTTACAACCAAATCTATAAATATATTAAACAACCATGGTGACATTACACATCCCTGTCTAAGACCTACTTTTACCGGGAAGTATTCTCCCTCTCTTCTACACACCCTAACCTGAGCCTCACTATCCTCATAAAAGCTCTTTACAGCATTTAGTAACTTACCACCTATTCCATATACTTGCAACATCTGCCACATTGCTCCTCTATCCACTCTATCATATGCCTTTTCTAAATCCATAAATGCAATAAAAACTTCCCTACCTTTATCTAAATACTGTTCACATATATGCTTCAATGTAAAACACTTGATCTACACATCCCTACCACTCTGAAGCCTCCCTGCTCATCTGCAATCCTACGTTCTGTCTTACCTCTAATTCTTTCAATTATAACCCTACCGTATACTTTTCCTGGTATACTCAGTAAACTTATTCCTCTATAATTTTTACAATCTCTTTTGTCCCCTTTCCCTTTATATAAAGGGACTATACATGCTCTCCGCCAATCCTAGGTACCTTCCCTCTTTCATACATTTATTAAACAAAAGTACCAACCACTCCAACACTATATCCCCCCCTGCTTTTAACATTTCTGTCATGATCCCATCAGTTCCAGCTGCTTTACCCCCTTTCATTTCTACGTAATGCCTCACGTACCTCCACCACACTTACATTCTGCTCTTCTTCACTCCTAAACGATGGTATACCTCCCTGGCCAGTGCATGAAATTACCGCCTCCCTTTCTTCCTCAACATTTAAAAGTTCCTCAAAATATTCTCGCCATCTACCTAATACCTCCCTCTCCCCATCTACTAACTCCCCTACTCTGTTTTTTAACTGACAAATCATACTTTCCCAAGGCTTTCTTAATTGTTTAACTCACTCCAAAATTTTTTCTTATTTTCATTAAAATTTCTTGACAGTGCCTCTCCCACTCTTTCATCTGCTCTCCTTTTGCACTCTCTCACCACTCTCTTCACCTTTCTTTTGCTCTCCATGTACTCTGCTCTTCTTATAACACTTCTGCTTTGTAAAATCCTCTCGTAAGCTACCATTTTCTCTTTTATCACACCTTTACTTCATCATTCCACCAATCACTCCTCTTTCCTCCTGCCCCCACCCTCTTATAACACAAACTTCTGCCCCACATTCTAATACTGCATTTTTAAAACTATTCCAACCCTCTTCAACCCCCCCACTACTCATCTTTGCACTAGCCCACCTTTCTGCCAATAGTCGCTTATATCTCGCCCGAACTTCCTCCTCCCTTAGTTTATACACTTTCACCTCCCCTCCCTCTTACTTGTTGTTGCCACCTTCCTCTTTTCCCATCTACCTCTTACTCTAACTGTATATATATATTTATACAGTGGACCCCGCTTAACGATCACCTCCCAATGCGACCAATTATGTAAGTGTATTTATGTAAGTGCGTTTGTACGTGTATGTTTGGGGGTCTGAAATGGACTAATCTACTTCACAATATTCCTTATGGGAACAAATTCGGTCAGTACTGGCACCTGAACATACTTCTGGAATGAAAAAATATCGTTAATCGGGGGTCCACTGTATATATATATATATATACAGTAGACTTCAGGATGTACATGTTTATAGAGGGGCCACAGATATATCAGATCACTTTCTAGTTGTAGCTACACTGAGAGTAAAAGGTAGATGGGATACAAGGAGAATAGAAGCATCAGGGAAGAGAGAGGTGAAGGTTTATAAACTAAAAGAGGAGGCAGTTAGGGTAAGATATAAACAGCTATTGGAGGATAGATGGGCTAATGAGAGCATAGGCAATGGGGTCGAAGAGGTATGGGGTAGGTTTAAAAATGTAGTGTTAGAGTGTTCAGCAGAAGTTTGTGGTTTATAGGAAAGTGGGTGCAGGAGGGAAGAGGAGCGATTGGTGGAATGATGATGTAAAGAGAGTAGTAAGGGAGAAAAAGTTAGAAATATGAGAAGTTTTTACAAAGTAGAAGTGATGCAAGGAGGGAAGAGTATATGGAAAAAAAAGAGAGAGGTTAAGAGAGTGGTGAAGCAATGTAAAAGAGAGCAAATGAGAGAGTGGGTGAGATGTTATCAACAAATTTTGTTGAAAATAAGAAAAAGTTTTGGAGTGAGATTAACAAGTTAAGAAAGCCTAGAGAACAAATGGATTTGTCAGTTAAAAATAGGAGAGGAGAGTTATTAAATGGAGAGTTAGAGGTATTGGGAAGATGGAGGGAAATTTTTTAGGAATTGTTAAATGTTGATGAAGATAGGGAAGCTGTGATTTCGTGTATAGGGCAAGGAGGAATAACATCTTGTAGGAGTGAGGAAGAGCCAGTTGTGAGTGTGGGGGAAGTTCGTGAGGCAGTAGGTAAAAAGAAAGGGGTAAGGCAGCCGGGATTGATGGGATAAAGATAGAAATGTTAAAAGCAGGTGGGGATATAGTTTTGGAGTGGTTGGTGCAATTATTTAATAAATGTATGGAAGAGGGTAAGGTACCTAGGGATTGGCAGAGAGCATGCATAGTTCCTTTGTATAAAGGCAAAGGGGATAAAAGAGAGTGCAAAAATTATAGGGGATAAGTCTGTTGAGTGTACCTGGTAAAGTGTATGGTAGAGTTATAATTGAAAGAATTAAGAGTAAGACGGAGAATAGGATAGCAGATGAACAAGGAGGCTTTAGGAAAGGTAGGGGGTGTGTGGACCAGGTGTTTACAGTGAAACCATATAAGTGAACAGTATTTAGATAAGGCTAAAGAGGTCTTTGTGGCATTTATGGATTTGGAAAAGGCGTATGACAGGGTGGATAGGGGGGCAATGTGGCAGATGTTGCAAGTGTATGGTGTAGGAGGTAGGTTACTGAAAGCAGTGAAGAGTTTTTACGAGGATAGTGAGGCTCAAGTTAGAGTATGTAGGAAAGAGGGAAATTTTTTCCCAGTAAAAGTAGGCCTTAGACAAGGATGTGTGATGTCACCATGGTTGTTTAATATACAGTGGACCCCCGCTTAATGATCACCTCCAAATGCGACCAATTATGTAAGTGTATTTATGTAAGTGCGTTTGTACGTGTATGTTTGGGGGTCTGAAATGGACTAATCTACTTCACAATATTCCTTATGGGAAAAAATTCGGTCAGTACTGGCACCTGAACATACTACTGGAATGAAAAAAGTTCGTTAACCGGGGTCCACTGTATTTATAGATGGGGTTGTAAGAGAAGTAAATGCGAGGGTCTTGACAAGAGGCGTGGAGTTAAAAGATAAAGAATCACACACAAAGTGGGAGTTGTCACAGCTGCTCTTTGCTGATGACACTGTGCTCTTCGGAGATTCTGAAGAGAAGCTGCAGAGATTGGTGGATGAATTTGGTAGGGTGTGCAAAAGAAGAAAATTAAAAGTGAATACAGGAAAGAGTAAGGTTATGAGGATAACAAAAAGATTAGGTGATGAAAGATTGGATATCAGATTGGAGGGAGAGAGTATGGAGGAGGTGAATGTATTCAGATATTTGGGAGTGTACGTGTCAGCAGATGGGTCTATGAAAGATGAGGTGAATTATAGAATTGATGAGGGGGAAAAGGGTGAGTGGTGCACTTAGGAGTCTGTGGAGACAAAGAACTTTGTCCTTGGAGGCAAAGAGGGGAATGTATGAGAGTATAGTTTTACCAACGCTCTTATATGGGTGTGAAGCATGGGTGATGAATGTTGCAGCGAGGAGAAGGCTGGAGGCAGTGGAGATGTCATGTCTGAGGGCAATGTGTGGTGTGAATATAATGCAGAGAATTCGTAGTTTGGAAGTTAGGAGGAGGTGCGGGATTACCAAAACTGTTGTCCAGAGGGCTGAGGAAGGGTTGTTGAGGTGGTTCGGACATGTAGAGAGAATGGAGCGAAACAGAGTGACTTCAAGAGTGTATCAGTCTGTAGTGGAAGGAAGGCAGGGTAGGGGTCGGCCTAGGAAAGGTTGGAGGGAGGGGGTAAAGGAGGTTTTGTGTGCGAGGGGCTTGGACTTCCAGCAGGCATGCGTGAGCGTGTTTGATAGGAGTGAATGGAGACAAATGGCTTTTAATACTTGACGTGCTGTTGGAGTGTGAGCAAAGTAACATTTATGAAGGGGTTCAGGGAAACCGGCAGGCCGGACTTGAGTCCTGGAGATGGGAAGTACAGTGCCTGAACTCTGAAGGAGGGGTGTTAATGTTGCAGTTTAAACTGTAGTGTAAAGCACCCTTCTGGCAAGACAGTGATGGAGTGAATGATGGTGAAAGTTTTTCTTTTTCGGGCCACCTTGCCTTGGTATTTGTCAACATATATATATATATATATACAGTGGACCCCTGGTTCACGTCATTAATCCGTTCCTGAGAGCTCATCGTAAAGCAAAATTATCGGAAAGCGAATCACTTTTCCCCATAAGAAATAATGGAAATCAAATTAATCCGTGCAAGACACCCAAAAGTATGAAAAAAAAAAACTTTTACCACATGAAATATTAAGTTTAATGCAATAGAATAATTACAATAGCAATAATAAAAATGAAATAAACACAATAGAATAATTGACACATACCTTTAATGAAGATCTGGTGATGATTGATGGGATGGGAGGAGGGGAGAGTGTCGAAGTTTTTAATTTTTAGAAGGGGAATCCCTCTCCAATTTTTCACAGTGGGGGCAAATGCATGGTGTAACCAGTCATAGAAAAAGTCCCTAGTAACCCATGCCTTAATGTTTGCCCTCCACAGCACACAAATGAGCCTTGAGGATATTCTTTTGCCTGAATGCTCTGGGAGTTTCTGAGTGATACACCAATAAAGGCTTCACTTTGCAATCACCACTAGCATTGGCACACATGAGAAGAGTAAGCCTGTCTTTCATAGGCTTATGTCCTGGGAGTGCCTTTTCCTTCTGAGTAATGTAGGTCCTGCTTGGCAATTTCTTCCAAAACAGGCCTGTTTCGTCACAATTAAACACTTGTTCAGGTTTCAATCCTTCAGCCTCTATGTACTCTTTGAATTCATGCACATATTTTTCAGCCGCTTTCTGGTCTGAACTGGCAGCCTCACCATGCCTAATCACACTATGTATGCCACTACGATTCTTAAATCCTTCAAACCAACCTTTGCTGGCCTTAAATTCACTTACATCACCACTAGTTGCAGGCATTTTTCTAATTAAATTCTCATGCAACTGCATAGCCTTTTCACAAATGATCGCTTGAGAGATGCTATCTCCAACTATCTGTTTTTCATTTATCCACACCAGTAACAGTCTCTCAACATTTTCTAACACTTGTGATTGCTGTTTTGTAATCACAGTTGCACCTTTTGCAAGAACAGCTTCCTTGATTGCCATTTTCCTGCTCACTATAGTAGAGATGGTTGATTGGGATTTACTATACAACTTGGCCAGGTCCGACACATGCACTCCACTTTCATACTTTGCAATTATCTCTTTCTTCATTTCAATAGTCATTAGCACCCTTGGTCTCGAAGGGTTGGCACTAGAAGCTTTCTTGGGGCCCATGGTGACTTATTTTGCAGAAACAAGCACCAGAAACAGTGATAATATGGATAATATGGAATGTACTGAATGTATCCTTAGATGCGCGCACATTGGCTGGCTTGTAAACACTGGCACACATGGGGCAGTTCAGGCCACGTGTGGACACGTCTCGTACGAATCGTATCGCGTACCGGGTTTTGTTACGGGAACCGGGGCAGTTTTTTGGCGATATAACGCTTCGGATACCGGATTTATCGGTTACTGGTGACTTCGCGAACCGGGGGTCCACTGTATATACATACACCTACCATCCGACTTACGACCGAGCTTGGTTCTGACCAACTGGTCGTAAGTCAAAATGGATGTAAGTCGAACCTTACTACTGAATATCAACATCACATTTTTCTAATGATTTTATTTTATTGTTTTATTCTTGTATTTCATTTTTTACATTACTTTTTATGCTGTTAGTACTGTGTTTTATACTGTAAGGTTTAGGACAAACACTGTGTACATCACAAACAGTTGTTTATTTCCCAGACATTTGGCATACAAAACACAGTCATAAGTCGAGTGGTCGTATGTCAAGCAGGTCGTAAGTCGGATGGTAGGTGTATATATATATTTTTTTAACCCTTTCAGGGTCGAGAGGCGCTCTCTGAAACTCGTTCTCAGGGTCGAAAATTTTTTGGACAAAAAATTATTTTTTCTTATGAAACGATAGAGAATCTTTTGCCGATCATAATGACACCAAAAGTATGAGATTTGATGGAAAACTTAGGGAATTATGCTCTCGCGAAGTTAGCAGTCTCAATGATGTTTACGCATCGGCGATTTCGCACACTTTGAGCCCTATTTTCGGCCAATTCCTATGTACTAGTCGACAAAAATCATATTTATTTTGCTAGAACTCCATTTTTTCTATCGAATGAGTACAAGAATCCACTCATTTACCAATTTCAACTGTCCAGTAAAGTGGTTAGAACTTGGTAATTTTGCCAATTTCACACACATTTCAGAAGATGCCAATTTCCAAATAGGGTCCAGAATAAACAAGACAGACATTCCTAGCACTAAAATAACAAGTTCTCTGTTTGTTAGTCACGTCCCAAGGCCCCTGTTGCATTTCTTTTGCTTTCCACTTTGAATTTTTATTCTCAAAAAATGAAAGATTTACTGTTATGCAGACTACTGCATTAGTGTAGAAATGGTATAAATAATATCAGAGCACTTGTGAAAGAATATTAGACTCACCAGTTGACGTGTATTGGACGCTTGGCATGATTTGTTTACTTTTGAACTTTGGTAAAAATTGAACATTTCTGCTACTTTGAGCTTAATTTCAAGGTACTTTTCATTGTGAAACCAATCAAAATCATCTCAATTTCTGTAATGTCTTCCATTCTATAAAATGAGACCAGGAAAACTAGAATACAATCATAAATACCATACAAAAATATAGTGCAAAGTTGCTGTTTTAATCCAAAAACACGGTCCAAGTTTTTTTTTTTCTCATGCACTGTGTGCTGCAGGATTTTTTTATACTGTGCACACTGACCACATAGACCCATTCTTTCATATGTAGGCCTACCAGCTTTCTCTCGCTAGATATGAAGGCACTAGAATTTAAGCGTTCTAGTACGTCAATAACCCTGGTGCGTAAGCCGTACTAGTACGTCGGAAACCCTGAAAGGGTTAAGTCGGCCATCTCCCACTGAAGCAGGGTGACCCAAAAAGAAAATACTTTCATCATCATTCAACACTTTCACCTCACTCACACATAATCACTGTTTTTGCAGAGGTGCTCAGAATACAACAGTTTAGAAGCATATACGTATAAAGATACATAACATATTCCTCCAAACTGCCAATATCCCAAACCCCTCCAACTGAGTGTGGAGAGGGAGTGCATGACCTGTCGGTCTTTTCTGAGTAGAATGGGAAGGTAACGAAGTAACATCATCAGGAGATTGTCGTTGGCATTTAGAAGTGGGACCAGAGTCAGTCCGGACAGGCTGGCGATTCGAAAATCGCCTCGCCGCACCGTAGGAGAGGCCGGAAACATAGTCAAAGGAGAGCGGAGGTCAGACAAATTGAAGGAGTCAGTCGAAACCCCGGCACCTGAAGTGGGTGACGAAACAGCACCAGCAAGAGGTACAGGGGCCTTAGGAGTGTCCAAAGAGTGGCCAAAAGACGAGGTGAGGTCAGAACGGGGTGCGGTAACAATAAGGGGCCCGGGGGTAGCGGGGTCATGGATCGGGTACTCCATGGTTAGGTTACTTCTTTGTTTTTGTTTTTAAGAAAAAAAAGAAAGAAAAAAAATAAAAAGAAAAAAAAGAATAAAAAAAGGGGGAACCAGGGAGGGATAGTTCCTAGGAGGAATGAAAGGGCCAGAAATCTCCCTCAGCGCCCAAGAGGACCTCAGTACCGCAAGTAGCAAGTAGCGCAGATGCAGCATGGAACCTGTGCCATACCCTACCCTTCATACCAGTAAACCAGCAATCCGGGATAGCAACCTCACATCTGCCGAGCTACCTCGGTGGACAAAAGAGAGGGTGGCCGGATATCTGCCACAAAGCATACCTCCTTCAGCCACCACCCCCGGAATCCGAAAGGTGGCTTCCAGAGATACACCCATCGCCCGAAAGATACCCAAAGCCACCCTCCGGGATACCGGAGAGGGATCGGGACATTCCCAGGCGATCCAGATTCCACGGCAAATAATAATAATAATAATAATAATAATAATAATAATAATAATAATCCATTTCTACAGGTACATGACACAGACCTAGTTAATATCATTGGCATACTATAGAGAAAGTCTCTGGTTATTCAAAGCATTTCAAACAACTTAGGTTAATCTTGTCCACTAGTTTAATATGTTTATTATGCACCCCATACCTATCCTGTGGGGGTAGACAAAAGATTACAGAGGTACATAATGGGTCCAGGGACTGGACCCCAAAGTTATGATAGCTGAGCAAGTTACTGTTCACTAGGATGTAACTCACGACACTCGCCTAAACACCCAGGTACTGAGTTAATATAAGGTGAACAAGGGCAGGAGAGATTGATCCCAGACACCAGTGTGTGAGCTGAGGACTTGTTTGAAGAAAACGTCTAAGACAAGATTTGCAGGAATGGATCACAGCTGAGAAGTCCAGGTGTGGCAATATAGTTGTAGACGAATGGAAGCAGCTCAGGTAGCATTACTGAGACAAGAACTTGGACCGGAACGTGAATGGGTGTGGGTGTGTATGGGAAACACTTATTATGTTTCCTGACAAACCTTACCTAACCTAATAAGATAATAAAAGGACCCCAATAGAAATAATGTAAGTCATATCATGATTTTTTTTTTTTGGGGGGGGGGGGTATCCTAGGCAATTTACATGTGTTCGTGTATGTTTATATATGATAATTGTGGTCACCTAAATTTATGTACCTGTACCTAAATAAAGTAATATATATAATTTTTATCTGCACATGGATCATATTTACATGTCAAAAAACGAAATAGCATTAGTGCAGTTTGTCATAATATAAACGAAATAAAAAATTTAATATGCCAGTTACATAGGAAATTGATATTCTTTTTCACTGTTCTATAACATGGGTAAATATTGATTTCTTACAGATATTCTTATCCCATCTCTGAGATAGCACCACCTGTTTCAATCCTTGAACTGAATGTTAACTGTTACCTGATACTCTCACATTCCGAAGCTTAGCCAACATAAGTTAGTAAACATTTTTTTGCAAGTACTTACTAATAATATGTAAGTTACATTTGATATAAGTGCTTCATTACATATCGGCATTCTGGATGACATTATAATATAATAAGTCAAAATGTAGCTATACGGAGGAGGCGAGCAGGAACACCACAATCATCACACAGGAGGCGCAGCTGTGGGAAGGTTCTCTGTGGTAACAAGACATAATAATAATAATAATAATAATAATAATAATAATAATAATAATAATAATAATATATCTTTATTTGTACAAGTGCATGTACAAGGTATACATGTACAAGGTAGTTCTACAGTACATGTACAAGGTGTACACTGAACCAGGAGCATCACACAGGAGGCGCTGCTGGGGAAGGTTCACTGTGGTAACGACAGACATCACTCAACCAAAAGAAGCGTCATAATACATCCCAGCTCGTGCAGTTATCAGGTAAAGGAACCTTGGCACAAACTGCATATGCTGTATTACGTAGGTTTGGTGCTTCTTTTTGATTATAATAATAAAGTGCATATATCCTGAAGAAGGAGGTGGGTGTCCCAGCCTCACTGCAACATACTACCACCTCCAGGGGCAATACTTGTGCTATGATATATTTCATTGGTTTCCTATCTCTGATGACATTATCTGTCATTTTCATAACTTATTATTTTGACAAACTCTAATCCTCCTATTATTATAATCAAAATAAAGCGCTAAACTCCCATCCTCTTATTGTAGCCAACTGGCCCAGTGGCCTATATAATGGCCTGGAGTTTAATGACTCTCTTACCTGGAGTTTACCTGGAGAGGGTTTCAGGGGTCAACGCCCCTGCGGCTTGGTCTGAGACCAGGCCTCATGGTGGATCAGGGTCTGATCAACCAGGCTGTTACTGCTGGCCACACGCAAGCTGACATACGAACCACAGCCCAGTTGGTCAAGTACTGACTTTAGGTGCCTGTCCAGTGCCTTCTTAAAGACAGCCTTGAGTTCTAACCCCCACCCACACTGTGGTTTGTTAGCCACTGTATTTGATATGTATTCAGTGTATTATACTATGCTGTGTAAGTTTTTATTCAGGTTCAGGTACACATAGTTACATATATTATCATACATAGCAGCATATGTGTAAATTACCTAGGATAATCCCAAAAAGTCAAAATGACTTATTTCCATTTCAGACCTTGTTGTGTTGTGGTAATTTTTAAAGCATAATTCCCTAGCACCTCAAGGAAGTGATATGTAGTTATAACTTATGAATATGATGCCAAGTATGTACCATCTTACTTTGGTCAGGCTATTGCAAGTAGTATTTATGCGAAGGTCATATAAAAGTGGTATGTTTTAGCTGATTAAGATATCACGTGCAGTAATTTGTGTTTTAAAATATGGTTTATGTGGCTGTTAATCATAGTCCTAAATTCAGATCAAATTAAAAGTTTATTCTCTAGAACGATTATAATGTAGGGTTTGCATATTATAAAATATTGGTTACAATGTGTGGTTTACATATTAAATATACTAATTACAGAGAGGGCCACTATCATGCCTAGCATGATTAGGCATTTTGGGCAGACTAATAATAATTCAAACTCAATATTGATACAGGTTATGGAGCATATTGATATTAAGGCTAGGTAACTGCATTACAGTTTGTAAATTTAGCAGTGAGAATGGTTTTGTCTTGGCATGATATATAGTTTCTGTTAAAGCTCCTATATTGAAGTATCTCAGGCAAACTTATGACTAGTTTAAAATTCATTAGGTAATTGCTTTATTACATACTTTTATGTTTACAGTCATTTGGGTGAATGTAAGTGTAAATTGGGGGGAATCATGGATATCAAGAGTAGGTCTAGTTTGTTTTTTATGTGTGTATAATACAAGTAAGAGAATAGGTGGTTTTCATGTAGTTAGCTGACGGCTGGTTGTGTCAGGGAGTTAAGATGTTTTTTAACGGTAGTTTTGAAAATGATGGTTGTGTCCTCATTTCTCGAGTTTTCAGGTAGGGTGTTCCAGATTTTCGGTCCTTTTATGTACGTTGAAATTTTGTGTAGGTTTAGCCGGTCACAATTTTAACGGTAGTTTTGAAAGTGATGGTTGTGTCTGCAGTTCTAGAGTTTTCAGGCAGGGTGTTCCAGATTTTGGGTCCTTTTATGTACATTGAATTTTTGTATAGGTTTAGCCGGACACTGGGAATGTCATAGAAATTTTTGTGCCTGGTGTTGTGCCTGTGTGTCCTGTCACAACTATCAAGGAAGTGTTTTAGATCAGGGTTAATAGTGGAATTTACAGTTCTGTAAATGTAGGTTGCAGAGTAGTAAGTGTGGATGTTCTGTACAATGAGTAAGTTTAGATCTGTGAAAAGTGGGGAGGTGTGTTGCCTGGGATTGGATTGCATGATTATTCTTACTGCAGCTTTTTGTTGGGTTATTATTGGCTTTAGGTGTGTTGCTGCTGTTGTTCCCTAGGCACAAATAGCATAGGTGAGGTGGGGATAGATGAGTAAACAGTATAGTGTGAGAAGGGCTGATTGTGGCACGTAGTAACATATCTTGGAAAGGATCCCACCCGTTTTGGATACTTTTTTTGTCTTGTGTTGGATATGGGTGCTAAATTTCAGGTTGCTTTCGAGGTGTAGGCCCAGGAGTTTGCCCTCATTATGTTTGGCAATAAGAGTGTTGTCAATCTTAATGTTCAGTTATGCAACACCGGCTCTGTTACCAAACATAATATAGAAGGTTTTGTCAGTGTTAAGTTTAAGTTTATTGGCTGTCATGCAAGTAGATATGATCCACCCTTGTTGAAAAAGAAGGCAGGTAGAGTGAGTGACAGTGAATGCCTTCTTAGGGTCACTCTTGGTGAAAAATTGCAGATACAGTATTTAAAAAGTTTAATGAGGCCCTTGAGCTGCATTACTTTTGTTAATTACTGTAGTTAGAAAATTGATCAATTAATAGCTATTGAGAGTGTATAAATCTGTAGTGGAGGGAAGGCAGGGTAGGGGTCATCCTAGGAAAGGTTGGAGGGAGTGGGTAAAGGATGTTTTGTGTGCAAGGGGCTTGGACTTCCAGCAAGCATGTGTGAGCGTATTTGATAGGAGTGAATGGAGACAAATGGTTTTTAATACTTGATGTGTTGTTGGAGTGTGAGCAAAGTAACATTTATGAAGGGATTCAGGGAAACCGGCAGGCTGTACTGAGTCCTGGAGATGGGAAGTACAGTGTCTGCACTCTGAAGGAGGGGTGTTAATGTTGCAGTTTATAAACTGTAGTTTAAAGCACCCCTCTGGCAAGACAGTGATGGAGTGAATGATGATGAAAGTTTTTCTTTTTCGGGCCACCCTGCCATGGTGGGAATCGGCCGATGTGTTAATAAATAAATAAATAAAAAAATTTAAGTTTTGGTGATATTAATGATAATTTTCTATTACAGATTTGGAAGATATCTTTGGGAAAAGAAAGGGAATCAACTATTAAAGATATGCCTAATTCTGATGATGTTATGAATCATTGAAATTAACATAAATTATCTGAGGAGGCAAGATATCACAACTGCAAGACTGCAACCACTAAAAAAATGTACACTTGTTTTGAATGTGGTGTAGCTTTTCTCACCCAAAGTGAAATTGTATGTCATATGGCAGCTCATGAAGACAAAGCTCACACATGTACTAACTGTAGGAAAGAATTTGCCAGTGAACATGATTATCTTTCACATGTAAGATCATATTGCATTAAAAATAAGGATGAATGCCAGCCTAATAATAGCACTGTTTCTCTTTCATGCAATGAGTGTGGTAAAATATTTACTAATAAGAGTAAGCTTGTTTCCCATATTAGAACTCATACTCAAAAAAAGACATACAGTTGTAGTATGTGTGGTGGGCAGTTTTCTAATAAAAGTACCCTAAATTCTCATGTAACTCGTCATTCTAGTGAAAAAAGTCACCACTGTAGTGTCTGTGGCAAAAGTTTCTTTAATAAGCACAATTTAATTTCACACACTAGAGTACATACTGGTGAGAAACCGTATCAGTGTAAATTTTGCAGTAGACATTTTTCGTCTAAGTCTACATTAAATATTCACATTAGAATCCATACTGGTGAAAGGCCATACAGATGTAAAGTTTGTGGTGAAGCTTTCCTCCAAAAGAGTACTCTCACCTCTCATATGCTCATACACATGGATGACACACCACATAAATGCTTAGAATGTGGCAAAGGATTTTCCTTTGCTAGTGGCCTTCTCAGCCATATGAGAATGCATACTGGTGAAAAACCTTTCCAGTGCAGACTTTGTAGTAAAACATTTACAAAAAATAGCACTCTTAAATGCCATATGAAACTTCATTCAGGAGTCAGGCCATATAAATGTGAATACTGTGGAAAAGAATTTTCATTAAAATGTAACCTAACATCACACATGAATGTACATACCAAGGAAAAGAAATATGCATGTAAAGAGTGTGATAAAGTATTTTTATACAAATGTAATTTGACTTCACACTCAAGAATTCACACAGGTGAAAAACCGTATCACTGTATGGAATGTGATAAAGAATTTAATAAGAAAAGTTCACTTACATCTCATATAAGAATGCATACTGGAGAAAAGCCATTCGAGTGTAACTATTGCAAAAAAGTATTTTCGCAAAAAAGTTCATTAATTTCACACATGAGTAAGCACTTGGAAGAAGCACCATATAAGTGTCTGGTGTGTGGCAAAGGATTTACATTTTCCAGTATTCTTAATTGTCATATGGCTACACACACAGGTGAGAAGCCTTATAAGTGCATGATTTGTGGCCGAAGATTTGGAACAAAAGGTAATTATAACTCTCATGTAAAATTACACATGAAAGAAAAGTCAAAGTATTATAAATTACTCTCTCATGAAACCCATAAACACTTTCCTATTCTTTCACCATTTGAATATGTGGAATGTAATATTGATGCACAACCAGACAAACCTTCACAAATTGAAGCTTTTGAGCCTTCTTTATCAAAGTCTGTGCTCCCTGCACTCTGCAAATCTAAAGGTACAAATGAATATGAAGGTACTTTGCTAGAAAATTATGAGAAAAATCAGGAATATTTAAATCTAAAAAGCTTTGAATCAAATTTTTCACAAAATTTTGTCAAAAAAGAAAACACAGACCTTCACATGATTGTTAAAGAGGAAGTGGACATATCATCTGACTATCAAGATTAATATACTGTATTATACTCCTCTCAAGGGAAGTGCCTTGATGCCAGTGAGAGGTTCTTGATCCAAGGAAAAACACCTAGCATAATAGTAATAATTGTTGCTGCTGATTTAGAAACTAGGTTGCAGTGGGTAAAGTTTCAGTATATTTATTTATTGACAATAAAAATTTGCATTTCTTTTGAAATATACTTTACATAAAAGTTACAATTCATTTAGTTACAGTTTTGATACAGCTATGTTACAAATACAAGTTGATTAAATTCAATAAAACTGTATGTTCAAAAGAAAGCCATATTTTTTTTTTACAGCATTTCAAACTAATCTTAAAACTTACAAACTACAGAACTTAATTCTAGTCATAGCATATAAATTTAGGCATTGTGTGATAGTAAAGTGTGAATAATTCAGTTCCAGTTATTATAAGGTAATTGGGATAAAGATATATAGGTATTAAGAGTTTGCTTGCTGTTGAAAAGGAATTTACATTGAGTATGAAGAGAGATTTCAAATGACATATTGGACAATTAGACTATTGGACAATAGTTTTTCCCAATTTTTTTCTCAATACTGTATACACTCCATTCATTAATACAATACTCCTTCATTCTAAGTCTTAACCCTTTGGCTATCTGTTAAAAAGAACTACGTTGTTAACGCCAAGGTCCGTCATGCAGATCTACATCATTCAGATAGGCTGTGAGCAGTAAATTTTGACAAAGATATGAGAGAAGGGGTCTATTGTGAATGTGCAGAGTAAAAAAAAAAAAAAAAACCTGCCTCATGTGGTGCATGATGGGAAAAGTAAAACTCTGACCTTATGTTTGGTTTAAAATAGCAAATTTGAGGGCTTTTTTTAGGATGCTTTTTATGGTTTTATTGGCAGGTTCTTGGTATCATCTGATAGAATGGAAGACATTCTAATGAATTAAGAGATGATTTTAGCAGGTTCCAAGATTGTAATCAGCCTCAAAGTAGTGGAACTATTTGATTTTTGCTGATATTCCTAATGATGGCTAAGGCCTTCCTTACATCCATGGTCTGTTGTATGGGTTTTTACTAGGTCTGATTCAAATATTGGGATGCTGTAAACCATAACAAATTATTCCTGGTTATATTTTAATAGAGAAATCTTCGATGTTTTGTGTGGTGTATTCAAAATGGAAGGCAGATGTAATATATGAGAGGCTTGGGGATGCAATTATTGCACAGAGTAAATGTTTTAGTGCCTGGAATGTCTACAGTGTTTATATTGGACTGGTTTTAAGATTCTTTATTTTAGCATGATACAATGTTTGTACAGAGGTTAATGATATTTAGGTGTACATGCAGAAAGCCTCTTTAACTCTTTGACTGTCGCGGCCGTATATATACGTCTTACGAGGTACCGTGTTTGATGTATATATACTCATAAATTCTAGCGGCTTCAAACCAAGCAGGAGAAAGCTGGTAGGCCCACATGTGAGAGAATGGGTCTGTGTGGTCAGTGTGCACCATATAAAAAAAAATCCTGGAGCACGCAGTGCATAATGAGAAAAAAAACTCCGACCATTTTTTTTAATTAAAATACCGACTTTGTGGTCTATTTTCGTATAGTATTTATAGTTGTATTTTCGTTTTCTTGGTCTCATTTGATAGAATGGAAAACATATTATAGAAATAGAGGTGATTTTGATTGATTTTACTATAAAAAGAACCTGGAAATGGAGTTCAAAGTAGGGGAAATGTTTGATTTTTGCCAATGTTCAAAAGTAAACAAATGATGTCATTGTCCAATAAATGTCCAACTAGCCATTCTAATATGCAGTCATGAATGGGTTGATGTTATTTATACAATTATTACAGTACTGCAGTAGTCTGCATAATAGTAAGTCTTCTATTTTTTGTTTGAATAAAAATTCAAAATAGAAAGCAAGAGTAATATCAGAGGGGCCTGGAGACATGACTGATGAACAAAGAAAATGTTATTTTAGAGCCAGGAATGTCTGCATTGTTCATTCTGGACCTTATTTTGAAATTGTCATATTTTTTAATTTTCGTGAAATTGGCCAAATTGCAAATTTCTGACCACATTGTTGGGTAGTTGAAATCGGTAAATGGGCAGTTTCTTGTACTCAATCGATAGAAAAAATGGAGTTCTAAAGAAATAGCAATGAGTTTGGTCGACTGGAACAACGGAATTAGGTGAAAATAGGGCTCAAAGTGGGCGAAATTGCCGATTTGTAAATATCGCCGAGGTCGCTAACTTCGCGAGAGCATAATTCCGTCAGTTTTCCATCAAATTTCGTTTTTTTGGTGTCATTACAATCAGGAAAGATTCTCTATCATTTCATAACAAAAAATAATTTTTTTTTTTTTTTTTTAAATTTTGCGACGCCAGGAGACACCTCAGGATTGGGGGTTGCGACAGTCATGGGGTTAATATGCAGAGCATTTCAGTCAAACTTAAGACTATCTTAAGATTAATAAATCAGTGACTAAAATTGAGTGCTTTATTTACAGTCTCTTAGGTGGTTATAAAAATAAATTTAGGAGTTACAATGAATACAAGAGAATTGAATATCCTATAAATACATTCTCTATGGCTCTTATCAAGTTTAATTGTTTTAAGAATTACAGCTTTGATTATGATTACAGGTAATGAGGATTCTAGCATATTAACATAATGTCGACACATTCAATGCTTTAATGGTTGTGAGGATTACAGATATTGAGAATAAGATTATATAGTTTTCCATATGTTTGTGACAATGAGAATACAGATATATAGTTTTCACATATGTATTTAGCTGATGTTGGGATATGTTAGGGAGAGAATGTGTTTTTTAATGGTAGTTTTGAAGATGCTGGCTGAAAGAGTGGCTCTGGAGATTTCCAGTAGGGAGTTCCAGATTTTGGGCCCTTTTATGTACATGAATTTTTATAAAGATTAAGCCTGACATTGGGTACATAAAAGGGCTATACACAGTCTGTTGTATCAACATAGGCCCTCTTTCCCTTTTCAAAAACCCTGATCCAGAGATAAACACATTGGTACTCTTAAGTGTCTTCATTCCCACTTGTCAGCTCTTCCCATTGTCTGCGTATCTCGGATGTGATCTGGTATTTTTTTAAATGCAGAAATTTAATTATATGAGCATTGTTCTCATAGTTCATTTACCTAATTAAGATGTTGCTCAGAACATTTGACAAGTAAAGTACTGTATTCAGTTTGTATAGTCATGTAAGGTATATACCGTACTAAAATATCTAAAAGCATTACATGCATCACTAATAATTATTGCAGTGCTTGATTTTGGTAAAATCTAAGTGATCATTGGTAATGATAATTCAGCACATTTCTGTTATATAGTGTCATTGTCTTAATTTAATTCTGGTAATTGTATTTGGGATGCACTGAAGAAAATATATTTTTTCTTAAAGTTTTATTGATTTTATGTAACCTAGTAGGTTTTTTTTAATACATCGCCCGTTTCCCACCGAGGCAGGGTGACCCAAAAAGAAAGAAATAACTTTCATCATTTAACACTTTCACCATCACTCATACATAATCACTGTCTTTGCAGAGGTGCTCAGATACGACAATTTAGATTTCCCTCCAAACTGCCAATATCCCAGACCCCTCCTTTAACCCTTAAACGGTCCAAATAGATCGATGTTCAAATCCGTAGTGCTCCAAAAGTAGATCTATGTTTTTTTACATATTTTCAAATATAACAAAAAAAAAATGTAGATAAAAGTTTTTTTACACATTTTCAAATGTAAAAAAAAAAGACGATGTAAATTTTTTTTACATACTTTCAAATGTTGAAAATACGTATATATACGTTTGGACCATTTAAGGGTTAAAGTGCAGGCACTGTACTTCCCATTTCCAGGACTCGAGTCCGGCTAACCGGTTTCCCTGAATCCCTTCACAAAATATTACCCTGCTCACGCTCCAACAGCTCGCCAGGTCCCAAAAACCATCCGTCTCCATTCACTCCTAACGTGCTCACACACGCTTGCCTGAAGTTCAAGCCCCTCACCCACAAAACCTCCTTTACCCCCTCCCTCCAACGTTTTTGAGGACGACTCAGCAGATATGTACAGTATATAATGGCCAAATAGTTTTTAAACCTGTTTTTTAAAAAATATGAGTCCTTTTGGATTTTGTGAAGTTCTGTTCCTGTCAACTCCTTAGTGTTTCTGTTATGCCTTTTTTTCATTACCACATGTCGTAAATTATTAGTATTTCACTTTATGGAAGTCATAGTATATATAAGTTTAGTGCTGTAGAACACTTTTGGGGTTAGTGCTCATTTTCATAACTATAAAAAATAATCTCTGGAAGAAAAATCTTTGATGTTTTAAAAAAAAAAAAAAAGTGAATAAAGTAAAAAAATTTAGTGATCTTTGATATGTTACTTTAAAAGTTCCAAAAAAAAAATAGATAGTTATTTGACCTTTTGATTTCATTACTTTTTGCTTTATGGCACTGAATCACTGTGTGTCTTGAAATACGGTATGTCAGATCTACAGTATATTAATCCATACCTTTTTCAGGAACTTCACCAGCTTGATGATGGTAGATTTTTGGTTCTTTGTTACCTTGGAGCTGTATAGCCCTTGTGGCTTAGCACTTCTTTTTGATTATAATAATAATAATGTTACCTTGGATTTCAACACCTGCCAAGCATTTTCTATGTCAAATTGAGATCAGGCTGTTATCTGGCCACTCTAAAACAGGGATTTCATGCTGGCTAAACCAATCTTTGGCCCTTTTGCATTGGTTGGGGGGGGGGAGGCTCCTTTCATACAGATGCTGGAGCCATAAATATGGTAACAAGTGAGAAGTTTCTCATCAAGACTCTGTCATCCAGGAAAGTGATAACATGAGTCATATAGATAAGCTAAGATTAATTGCAAGTGCAGGAAACATAGATATTATTGCTATAAGAGAGACCTGGCTCAATCTGAAGGATAGATGCCTTCTGAATGTCACATACAAGGCTATAAATTATTCCACACTGACAGGGTCAACAGGAAGGGTGGTGGAGTAGTGATATATGTCAAAGACAGTTTAAATTGTTGTATTAGACAAGATATAAAATTAGAAGCATCAGCCACTAAATCTGTTTGGATACAGCTTCTCGAGGGCCGTGGGTGTGATTTACAGGGCCCCAAATCTTGATAGGGAGTGCAGTAAACTTCTATGGGACGAAAACGCTGTATGGCCCTTGTGGTTTAGCGCTTCTTTTTTATTATAATAATGTGGGACGAAATTCGTAAGGCATCTACATACGAAAATGTTGTGCTAATGGGAGATTTCAACTGTAGACAGATTGACTGGAGCAATTTGACAGGAAATTTAGTCAAGTGACTTTCTTGATATGATTCAGGATTGTTTTTTAAAACAGTTTGTGACAGAACCAACTAGAGGAAATAACCTGCTTGACTTTGTTCTTGCCAGCAGGGAAATGCTAATTAATAATCTTGAGGTTAATGATGAGCTTGAGGAAAGTGATCACAAATCACTCAGTTTTAATATATCATGGAATTCCCCTAATAATGGCAATCAAGTCTCTGTCCCTGAATTCCACTTGGCTGATTTCATAGGACTGAAAAATTACTTGGGTAGGCTGAACTGGAATGACCTGACTATGGGTCAGGTAGGTGGTGGTGATTGCCGATATGACGTTTTCCAGGGCATAGTTCTAGCTGCTCAGACAACTTATGTTCCAAATAGGGAAATCAGATCAAACAAAAATGATCCTAAATGGATGAACAATAGATTAAAACATCTCATTGGTCAAAAG
The DNA here is from genome assembly GCF_026875155.1 of Cherax quadricarinatus. NCBI lineage: Eukaryota > Metazoa > Arthropoda > Malacostraca > Decapoda > Parastacidae > Cherax > Cherax quadricarinatus. The sequence goes on along the minus strand of NC_069425.1, from coordinate 10,378,569 downwards.
AGAGGCATATACGTATAGGCAAATCAAAAGAGGAGAGGGGCAATTAAGAAATCAGTATATTCAATTAAAGAGATAAATAAAAAAGGGAATAAGAAAAGCAAAAAGATTGAGGTTAAAGTTGCAAGAAAATCAAAGACTAATCCAAAAGGATTCTTTCAGGTATACAGAAGTAAGATCAGGGACGAGATAGGCCCACTCAAAAGTTACTCGGGTCAGCTCACAGACAGTGATAAGGAAATGTGTAGAATTTTTGACACATACTTCCTCTCAGTTTTTGCACAGGAAGATACTAGCGATATTCCAGAAATAATAAATTATGTAGAACAGGACGATAAACTATGCACGATTAGGGTCACAGGTGACATGGTCTTTAGGCAAACAGAGAAATTAAAACCTAACAAATCCCCAGGCCCTGATGAACTGTACGCAAGGGTTCTAAAGGAATGTAAAGAGGAGCTTAGCAAACCTTTGGCTAATCTTTTCAACATATCACTACAAACTGGCATTGTGCCAGATAAGTGGAAAATGGCAAATGTGATACCTATTTTCAAAGCAGGTGACAGGTCCTTAGCTTCGAGCTATAGACCAATAAGCCTAACCCCCATAGTGGGAAAATTTATGGAATCAATTGCCGAGGCAGTTTGTAGCCACCTTGAAAAGCATAAATTAATCAACGAATCTCAGCATGGTTTTACAAAGGAGCGTTCCTGTCTTACGAATTTATTAACTTTTTTCATTAAGGTATGCTGTATAGCCCTTGTGGCTTAGTGCTTCTTTTTTATTATAATTATTCATTAAGGTATTTGAGGAGGTAGATCATGGTAATGAATATGATATTGTGTGTATGGACTTCAGTAAGGCTTTTGACAGGGTCCCACATCAGAGACTATTGAGGAAAATTAAGGCACATGGAATAGGAGAAATTTTTTCCTGGATAGAGGCATGGTTGGCAAATAGGCAGCAGAGAGCTTGCATAAATGGGGAGAAATCAGAGTGGGGAAGTGTCATGAGCGGTGTTCCACAGGGGTCAGTGTTGGGCACCCTGTTGTTCACAATCTACATAAACGACACTGATGAGGGCATAAAGAGCGACATAAGCAAGTTTACCGATGACATCAAAATAGGCTGTCGAATTCATTCTGACAAGGACATTAGAGCACTCCAGGAAGATTTGAATAGACTGATGCAGTGGTCAGAGAAGTGGCAGATGCAGTTTCATATAGACAAATGCAAAGTTCTAAATGTTGGACAGGAAAATAACCATGCCACATATAAACTAACGTAGATCTTAATATACAGATTGCGAAAAAGATTTAAGAGTTCAGGTTAGCAGTAATCTGAAACCAAGACAACAGTGCATAAGTGTTCAAAATAAAGCTAACAGAATCCTTGGTTTCATATCAAGAGGCATAAATAATAGGAGTCCTCAGGTTGTTCTTCAACTCTATATATCCTTGGTTAGGCCTCATTTAGATTATGCTTTGATTTAGGGAATTGGATCTGTGCTCCAGTTCCCCGAATTAAGCCTGAATGCCTTCCACATCCCCCCCCCCCCAGGCGCTGTATAATCCTCCGGGTTTAGCGCTTCCCCCTTGATTATAATAATAATTAGATTATGCTGCACAGTTTTGGTCACCGTATTACAGAATGGATGCAAATGGTCTGGAGAATGTGCAAAGGAGGATGACAAAGTTGATCCCATGTATCAGAAATCTTCCCTATGAGGATAGATTGAGGGCCCTGAATCTGCACACTCTAGAAAGGCGTAGAATTAGGGGGGATATGATTAAGGTGTATAAATGGAAGACAGGAATAGATAAAGGGGATGTAAATAACACGCTGAAAATATCTAGCCTAGACAGGACTAGCAGCAATGGTTTAAAGTTGGAAAAATTTCTGATTCAGGAAGGATATAGGAAAGCACTGGTTTGGTAATAGAGTTGTGGATGAGTGGAACAAACTCCCAAGTACAGTTATAGAGGCTAAAATGTAGTGTAGTTTTAAAATAGGTTAGATAAATACATGAGTGGATGTGGGTGGGTGTGAGTTGGACCTGATTAGCTTGTCCTACTAGGTCATTTGCCGTGTTCCTTCCTTAAGTGATTGTGACCTGACTAGGTTGGGGCATTGGCTTAAGCCGGTAGGAGACTTGGGCCTGCCTTGCATGGGCCAGTAGGCCTGTGAGTAAGACAAGTGTGGCCAGTGTGAAGACAGGAGAGAGTAGTCTCCCAACCCTGACGTTGATGACAAGAAGACGGTCAAAAACCTATACTCGGTTTAATAGAATGAAGTTTGTTATGGAGCAGATCAGACCAATGTTGTTGCCAACGGGTGCGAAAGTGCATAGCAATTTCAGCAAAATAGTCTGTGAATGGAACACCTCTATATGAAACTGGTGACCACGCAGCAGTGTCTGCCTGTTCAATGCCCTGTACGTCAACACGACCAGGGACCCAGCAAAAAGCAATATCTTTGTGTTTGCTAGAGATATGGTATAGCCAAAGTTGGAGACAAAGAACTACAGGGTGAGGTGTATCAAATTTTCTTATAGCCTGTAAAGCACTAAGGGAATCTGAAATGACCACAAATGGTGACACAGGCATAAATGCTGAATAAGTGCTACAAGAATGGCATACAATCCAGCCGTAAAAATGCTAGTTGAGGATAATAAATGTCCTTGCACGACACTGTCCAGAAACACTGCTGCAAATCTGATGCTGTCAGAAGACTTAGAATCATCGGTGTACACTGCAATGGCATGAGAATGAGAGTGGAAGTGGTCAAGAAAAAGAGAGCAGGAAGCCACCATAGGGAGTTGGGCTTTCACACATGGCAGTGGGAAAGAACGGACTCGAACAGCTGGAACTTCCTAAGGGGGCAGAGAAAAGTGAGATGCTACATGAACATAGAAAGGTGGTAACTGAAGAGAAGCCAAGAGCAAATGTAGGCAGAGAGAAAAGGGGTGAAGTAAGCAGGGGCGATGAGCAAATTAAGAACATCTACTAATATCAGTGACCATCCTATATATGGAAGGATTGTGGAGGTAATGAGATTGAACATAATAGCGAAGGCAATGAGCATCATGGTGATCGGACAAGGATGGAATATTTGCTTCTGCATAGTGGCTCTCAACGGGATGAACGAAAGGCACCAAGGCACAGACGGAGACCATGGTGATGAATGAGTTCTAACTTAGAGTTGTGGGAGAGGCCGCAGAATAGATTTGGTCACCATAATCCAGCTTGGACAAGACTAGGGTGGAATGCAAACTGAGGAGAGTGTGACGATCTGCTCCCCACGAATGATGAGCAAGAACTTTAAGGAGATTTAGCCAACCATGGCAAGTTGTCTTTAAAGAAGAAATGTGTGGTCTCCACGTCAGCCGGCGATCAAGGAGCAGACCCAGAAACTTTACTGTATCACATGTCGGAATACATGAACCGTGTAAGTACAAGGAAGTATCCAGAATAAGAGCACATCTAGTGAAGGTAATGAACTGGGTTTTCATACTAGAGAGAAGTGGTCCAATGGGAGACTTGGTCTATCACAACCTGAAGAGAGGCTTTTACTAATCGACAGTCAGTGCCCTAGTAAGCTATAGCAAAGTCATCAACATAAAGTGACGACCAAATATGCGAAGGAAGAATGGAAGGGAGGTCATTTATAGCTAAAAGAAAGGGTAGTGCTGAGGACACAACCTTATGGAACTCCCTCAGCTTGTACAAAGTCCGAGGAAAGTGAAGCATCAATACGGACCTGAAAATGTCTATCAGACAAGAAAACAGCAATGAAGTTTGATAGATTACCGTGGAGGCCTAAGGAATGGGCTTGGGCTAAGATGTTATACCTCCAAGTGGTGTCATATGCCTTCTCTAGATCAAAAAAGACCACTAGGACAGAGTGGTTGTTAGCAAAGGCATTTCAAATATACTTATCTAAGTGGAGCAAGGGGTCTACAGTAGAGCGGCCTTTGTGAAAGCCATATTGGCGAGGGGAAACACTATTGTGTGTCTCTAAGACCCACATCAGACGTCTATTCACCAATCGTTCCATCACCTTGCAGACCACACTGGTCAGGGCAATGGAACGATAGTGAGAGGTGTCAAGTCCCGAGGCACCTAAACGGTAGTACATTAGCCGATTTCCAGAGTTGAGGGAGAACCCCTCGCTTCCAAATTAGATTGAAAAGATGTAAAAGAGTGGGAAGGGCCATAGAATGGAGATGTTGAAGCATATTGATGTGTATATCAACAGGTCCTGGTGCCGACAGCCAGCAAATGGAAAGCATGGACTCCAGTTCTTGAAGAGTAAAAGGTACATCATACAGCTCCAACCCATCAGAGGAGAAATCTTAGGGCAATTGCTCTTTGGTAGGTTTAGACTAAGAAATAAGGGACAGAGGTGAAACCCTTGGGAGATACAGACAAGATAGTTCCTGATTGCTGTGGCAACTTCTAAGGGTTCCACGACATCAACTCCAGCAACCCACAAAACGGGAGCTGGGCCCTGAGTGTACTTACCACACAATTTCCGCACTTTTTTCCAAATCGCGCACATAGGGGAAGATGAGTTAATGGTAGACAAGTAGTCTCGCCAATAAGTGCACTTAGCATCGTGGATGATGCGGCAAGCAACTGCCCTTGCCCGCTTGAAATCCAACAGATACTTCATGGTACAGTTATATTGATAACGGCTCCACACAGCATGTTTTAAACACACCTCGCTGGCGCATGTAGGAGACCATGGTACTCGTGTCTGAGAATGCCTACCTGAGATTTTGGGGATAGAATGAGTTGCCACAGCGAGGACTAAGGTTGAAAATTGGTGCACCAGTTCATTAACCCTTAAATGGTCCAAACAGATCAACGTTCAAATTCGTAGTGCTACAAAAGTAGATCTACTTTTTTTACATATTTTCAAATATAACAAAAAAAAATGTAGATAAAAGTATTTTTTACACGTTTTCAAATGTAAAACAAAAAAGATCTACATTTTTTTACATGCTTTCAGATGTTGAAAAAAACGTATATATACGTTTGGACCATTTAAGGGTTAATAGAGGACGAAAGGGGGTCCTCGCAACAGGTGGTAAGATGGGAGCATAAGTCCCAATCTGCTCGAGCAAATTACCAACGAGACCTACGAAACGGTCAGGCATACATAGTAGAAGCAATAAGGATGGGAAAGTGATCCTTAGCATGTAAATTTGGAAGAACAGACCATGCAAAATCAAGTGCAATGAGTGAAGAACAGGTAGAAAGATCAATGCAGGAGAGAGACCGAGTACAAGACTCAAAATGGGTAGGAGCACCTGTGTTTAAAAGATGAGGATGAGATGTGAGAAGAGTCTCCAACTGATCACCACGAGAATCCAATTGGAACCCTCCCCACAGGTGATGGTGAGCATTAAAATCGCCCAGCAACAATATGGGCGGTGGTAGAGATGAAATTAAAAATGCGATATCAGAGATACAGAATGCACGGGAGGGAGAAAGATAAAGAGTAAATTGTAAACCATTGGTATAAATTAATACGAGCTGCAGTATAATGCAGCAGGGAACGAATAAAAACTTGTTGATGTGGTATGTCAATGCGTACAAGAAGCGTGCTTTCATTAAATGATTCATCAGGTAAAGGATCAGAAGAATGTATCAGCAAGTAGCCCGAAACGGGGCGAATGACAACAGAACGAATTTTGGGCTCTTGCAACCCAACACATACTGGGGACAACTGGGAGAGCAACAATTGGAGTTCTCCTCGATTGCCCCTAAAGCTACAAATATTCCATTGTAAAGAAGACATGTACAGAAATAAAAATGACAACAAGAAACGATAAAACCTATCTGCTTTGAGGATCAGTAAAGTTAATGTGTAGGGGCAATGGTAAGCGTGTAAGAAAGAATTAGAATACTACTGAGGAGTAGATTGTTGCATGGGTCGTGAAATAAAAGGGGTAGAAGGAGGCGCGTTGGTGTCCGTCGGGGGTGTCATCTCTGTTATATAGCTGGAGATAGCATCTAACATCTCAGTTGATAAGGAAGCCAACTATGCCATGATGTCAGAGACAGGAGAGACATTGCAAGCACCCATATCCGGCATATAACCAAAAAAGTATCCAAAACGGTTGGGATCCTCTCCAAGATACGATACTACGTGCCGCAAAATGCCCTTCTCACACTATACCACTCACTTATTTATCCATACCTCACCTATGCTATTTGTGCTTGGGGATCAACTGCAGCAACACACCTAAAGCCAATAATAACCCAACAAAAAGCTGCAGTAAGAATAATCACTAAATCCCATCCCTGGCAACACACCCCCCCACTCTTCATAGACCTAAACTTACTCCCAGTTCAGTACATCCACACTTACTACTGTGCAATCTACATCTACAGGGCCTTAAACTCTAATATCAACCTTGACCTAAAACGCTTTCTTGATAGTTGTGACAGAACCCACAGGCATAACACCAGACACAAACATCTCTACGACATTCCCCGTGTCCGACTAAACCTTTACAAAAATTCAATGTATGTCAAAGGCCCTAAAATCTGGAATACCCTACCTGAGAACTCTAGAACTGCAGACACATTCATCACCTTCAAAACTACCATTAGAAAACATCTTATCTCCCTGATACACCCCGTCAACTAACTACACGAATACCACCTAGTGGTTCACACTTACACTCACTCACTCATTTTACCATAAACAGAAATATTAATCTCAGTCTTAAAATAATGAATCCTGTGATACTCCAATACTGAAACTATGTACTGTGCCAAAACAAAAGCATTCACATTGCTAAACTCACAAACTAGTATTTAGTCACTTAGCCATAATACCAACTTACCTCATAATTTGTAATATTTTACAATTAAGAATAAAACTAAGTATGCCCGAAATGCCTAGCCATGCTAAGCGTTCTAGTGGTACACTCTGTAATCACAATTTTACTACATGTAAACCACACAATAACCAAATTTCTGTAAACTCAGCATTGTAATCCTTATAGAGAATAAACTTTGAATTTGAATTGAAAAGTGAAGGTCGGAGTAACTATGGAGGCAACCAAAGAGGTCTGAGGAGGGCGTGGAGTATGAGCCTGGAGAGATGCACTGGCTGGGGGAGAAGAGTCCTGCAGTGTAACAGGAGAGGTTGGAGGGCAACTATGGAAGAAGACAAGGGGAGAAGAGGGGAAGAGGGAACTACACTAGAGAGAGGGTGAACCTCCACCTTTGTGTGAGAGCTGGAATGGGGGTGAGAACTAGTCTCTGAGGTAGTAGATTCTGGACAGGAGATGGACGCAAAGAAAGCGTAGGTCTGCAAGGTCTAGTAGACTGAGAAGTAAGTGAGCGAGATGAAGTAGAAGTAGAAAGTGGTGCAGAGGTAGGAGTGTCAGAGGATAAAAGTGCAAAAGCATTAGAAACTAGGGTGACTCTGGAAGACACGGATGCAGAGGGATTGGGAGGTGAGAGGACTGTCAAGGTTGGAGGTTTGCGGCTACTCGAGCATATGGGACACAGGGAAGTTTTCCTTGAAGGCAGAGCTGAAACACTGCCATAGTGTAAGTAGTCCCCTCGCGCTTTTTAAGGTGACAGATCTCTCGTTCATTACGATAGACCTGGCAAGGCGGGAAAAAGGATGAGGTTCCTTGCAATTGAGACAAGAGGGGGGAAGACTACAAGACATTGGAATGATCTGCTGCACCACAGATTGGGCATTCTGCTGCAGATCTACAATGTTTAGTGGGGTGCCCAAAACGCTACCAGTTACAACACTGTTGGGGGAGGGAACTACTTGAACCTCTTAATGATGGCTCGCAATGTAGACAGAGGACAGAAGTTCATGGCAGTCAAAGGGTAAACCAGTGATGCTACTAGGAAAGCACCTTTGCCCATGAGCGAGCAGGATGTATTACCTGGAGTTTACCTGGAGAGAGTTCCGGGGGTCAACGCCCCTGCGGCCCGGTCTGTGACCAGGCCTCCTTGTGGATCAGAGCCTGATCAACCAAGGCTGTTACTGCTGGCTGCACGCAATCCAACGTACGAGCCACAACCCGGCTGGTCAGGTACCAACTTTAGGTGCTTGTCCAGTGCCTGCTTGAAGACAGCCAGGGGTCTATTGGTAATCCCCCTTATGTATGCTGAGAGGCAGTTGAACAGTCTCGGGCCCCTGACACTTATTGTATTGTCTCTTAACGTGCTAGTGACACCCCTGCTTTTCATTGGGGGGATGTTGCATCGTCTGCCAAGTCTTTTGCTTTCGTTGTGAGTGATTTTCGTGTGAAAGTTCGGTACTAGTCCCTCTAGGATTTTCCAGGTGTATATAATCATGTATCTTTCCTGCCTGCATTCCAGGGAGTACAGGTTCAGGAACTTTAAGCGCTCCCAGTAACTGAGGTGTTTTATTTCCGTTATGCGCGCCATGTAGGTTCTCTGTACATTTTCTAGGTCAGCAATTTCACCTGCCTTGAAAGGTGCTGTTAGTGTGCAGCAATATTCCAGCCTAGATAGAACAAGCGACCTGAAGAGTGTCATCATGGGCTTGGCATCCCTAGCTTTGAAGGTTCTCATTATCCATCCTGTCATTTTTCTAGCAGATGCAATTGATACAATGTTATGGTCCTTGAAGGTGAGATCCTCCGACATGATCACTCCCAGGTCTTTGACGTTGGTTTTTCACTCTATTTGTGGCCGGAATTTGTTTTGTACGTAGATGAAGTTTTAATTTTCTCATGTTTACCATATCGAAATAATTGAAATTTCTCATCGTTGAACTTCATATTATTTTCTGCAGCCCATTGAAAGATTCGGTTGATGTCCGCCTGGAGCCGTGCAGTGTCTGCAATGGAAGACACTGTCATGCAGATTCGGGTGTCATCTGCAAAGGAAGACACGGTGCTGTGGCTGACATCTTTGTCTATGTCAGATATGAGGATGAGAAACAAGATGGGAGCGAGTACTGTGCCTTGTGGAACAGAGCTTTTCACCGTAGCCAATAAACTGAATTCTATCTCTGGACTTTTATAATGGAACCAAACTCGTATAAACTATCTATTTTAAGTTGGAATATTACGTCACTTAGAAAAAAGATTTCCTGACCTGCATCATAAAGTAACTACTGAATCCATTGACATTGTGTGTCTACAAGAGTGCAGAGTCCTTGAAAAATCCGAGCCCCCTAAATTGCCCTCATTTGTTACATATAACCTCAAATCATCTACTATTGTGTTCTATATATTAAAAAATCACTTCCCCATCAACTTCTTGCACATAAGAAAACAGAGGGGCTACAATACCACGGTGTTAGGATTTATATAGGGAACTCTTCTCTCAACATATTTAACTTGTATGCTCCTGCTGATAAGTTTAATTACTTGGAGCTCCCAACTTGTGCTCAGTCTGAGCCTACTCTTTATTATTGGCGATTATAATGTCACAAAAGCATTGGAAACTCAGTTTGGTAATCGTAATGGTTAACAACTGTTGTCACTCTTAAACAGTCATGATAATGTGCAAATTGTAGGTGAGCTTGAACCCATACATATCTATGGAGGCGTCCTTGTAACAGATATATCATCAGACTATTTCCCAAGGCTAACCTCACTAGATATTGGTAATACTATCCTTCCTGGTGGGATATTCAAACGGAAACGTTTTAATGTTTCCCCTGATCAACATGATGACTTTGTCGCACATGTGGCTGACTGGTATAATTCCTATGAGTGTTCCTCTGTGTTCCACTGGTTTGCATGACAGTGTCCTCCATCGAAGACACCGCAGGACTCCAGGCGGACATCAACGAAATCTTTCAGTGAGTCGCAGAAAACAATATGAAGTTCAATGATGAGAAATTTCAATTACTCCGGTATGGAAAACGTGAGGAAATTAAAATTACATCAGAGTATAAAACAAATTCCAACTACAGAATAAAGCGAAAAACTAATGTAAAAGACCTGGGAGTGATCATGTCAGAAGATCTCACCCTCAAAGACTATAACACTGTATCAATTGCATCTGCTAGAAAAATAAGAGGATGGATAATGAGAACCTTCAAAACTAGGGATGCCAAGCCCATGATGACACTCTTCAGGTCGCTTGTTCTGTCTAGGCTGGAATATTACTGCACGCTAACAGCACCTTTCACGGCAGGTGAAATTACTGACCTAGAAAATGTACAGAGAACCTTCACGGCACACTTAACTGAGATAAAACTCCTCAATTACTGGGAACGCTTGAAGTTCCTCAACCTGTACTCCCTAGAACACAGGTGGGAGAGGTACATGATTATATACACTTGGAAAATCCTAGAGGAATTTATACCAAACTTGCACACGAAAATCACTTCCTATGAAAGCAAAAGATTCGGCAGACGATGCAACATCCCCCCAATGAAAAGCAGGGGTGCCACTAGCATGATAAGAGACAACACAGTAAGTGTCAAGGGCCCAAGACTGTTCAACTGCCTCCCAGCATACATAAGGGGGATTACCAATAAACCCCTGGCTGTCTTCACGTAGGCACTGGACAGGCACCTAAAGTTGGTACCTGACCAGCCGGGCTGTGGTTCATACGTCGGGTTGCGTGCGGCCAGCAGTAACAGCCTGGTTAATCAGGCCCTGATCCAGCATGAGGCCTGGTCACAGACCGGGCCGCTGGGGAGTTGACCCTCGGAACCCTCTCCAGGTATATATTTTGTCTTCAAGTGGAAGTACGTTGACGCTTGTGCAAGGCTCTTGATACATGGAATTGTGGCTACCCTCTTTCTAAGTCTCAGGAACTGAAGTGTATGACCCCCAATGAGTTTATGTTTTTCTCGCGATAATCAGTAGGCCTACAGTGCAGAATAGAGTGTAACTATTAGTGACTAGTGTGTTAGGTTTAAGGTGAGTCATTAAGACCTCATATAACAACATGCAGGCCTACGTAATTCAGTAACGTGTGAATGCAATACCAGAATTACACTGGGGATCCTGGCGAGACTCGTGCATAATTTTATAAACATCCGCTGCTCTTGTAGAATAAAAATTAAACTCCAGAATGATAGCCCTAGGTTAACTGGAAATATAATCTGTAATAGTTTATTGTTTGTGTCCCTTCAAGGAAGTTGCCTTGATGCTGGTGAGGGAACTGATGGATCTAAACAGGAGTCTTCTGGCAGAGCTGCATCTGCTCTTGTTGCCACCTCTCTAGTTAAGAACGATAATAAATTTGTTGAACTGGGCGTTTACACTGCAAACTGAATTGTTTGCAATCCTAATGGAGCTAAAGCTAACTTATGACACTGAGCTTGACTCAATCATCATTACTGATTCCATGTCACTACTGAAGGCGCTTGACTCACATAATGACTCCAACAACATGCTCATTGGAGAAGCCAGGCACACCATCTAAAGGGGACAAAAAGATACAAAACATCCATACCATGGGAAAACCTGGGTAGCCACAGCCACTCAAGAGGGAGAGGTTTTTTAGTGCCAGGAAGGAAAAAAGAACTGGCAGGAAAGGGCAGAAATCGTACACTATATCCAGTCATTCCTGGAGTGGAACCACAGTCGATGGCCTCCACTCCAAACCAACAGATACAGATACTAATGCCGGAAAAAAAGGTTCCCCCCAGTACCACCAATACCACCAGTCCGATGACATTCTTCTTTGCAAATATACAGGGTCTAAAGCCAGCAACGAACAACAAAATACCTTTCATCCGTGGACTGCTTGCAGAGGCAAATGCAATGTTCACGGCTTTCACAGAGACCCACATAAAGGATCACTTGGACAACGAAATATGGATCCCAGGTTACAACCTATACAGATGCGACAAAGTGAACAGGCAAAAGGGAAGGAAGGGGGGGTTAGCCTGTATATCGCAGAGTCACTTGTTTGCACAGAACTGCTTAATGCCTCAAATGATGTAGTGGAAGTTTTAGCAGTAATGATCGAGAACCAAAACCTAGTCATTGTGGTAGTCTCCTACCTCCGGATGCAATGTCCCAGCTAATTCCAGGAACAGCTGTTAAAAATTGGCCACTGTCTGGAAAATCTGCCAGCTCCTGCCCCCAACATCTTGCTCCTGGGGGATTTCAACTTAAGGCACCTAAAATGGAGGAATATAGCAAATAATGTTGTTTCAGTGATAACACCAGGAGGCAGCTCTGACGAGAACTCACACACACACGAGCTTTTAAATCTCTGCACAGAATTCAACTTAAACCAGAAAATAATAGAGCCTACTAGACTGGAGAATATACTAGACCTCATCTTCACTAACAATGATGATCTGATACGAAATGTCACCATATCAAAAACAATATACTTAGATCACAACATAATCGAGGTTCAGACATGTATGCGCGGAGCCCCAGACCGACATAATGAGACTAGTCACAAGGGAGCATTCACCAAATTCAACTTCAATAACAAGAACATAAAGTGGGACCAAGTAAACCAAGTCCTAACCGATATAAGCTGGGAAGATAGACTAAGCAACACAGACCCCAACTTATGCCTAGAACAGATTAACTCGGTGGCACTCGATGTATGCTCAAGGCTTATTCCTGTAAGAAAAAGGAGGAGTAGATGTAAAAATAGAAAGAGACAGGCGCTCCCTTTACAGGCGACGAAAAAGAATAACAGAGCGGCTAAAAGAGGCCAATATATCTGAAATGCGTAGGGAGTCACTGGTCAGAGAAATAGCAAACATCGAACTTAAACCCGAGACTGTTCTACTGCCTCCCAGCATACATAAGGGGGATTACCAATAGACCCCTGGCAGTCTTCAAGCTGGCACCGGACAAGCACCTAAAGTCGGTACCTGACCAGCCGGGCTGTGGCTCGTACGTTGGATTGCGTGCAGCCAGCAGTAACAGCCTGGTTGATCAGGCTCTGATCCACCAGGAGGCCTGGTCACAGACCGTGCCGTTTACCTGGAGTTTACCTGGAGAGAGTTTCGGGGGTCAACGCCCCCGCGGCCCGGTCTGTGACCAGGCCTCCTGGTGGATCAGCGCCTGATCAACCAGGCTGTTGCTGCTGGCTGCACGCAAACCAATGTACGAGCCACAGCCCGGCTGATCAGGAACTGACTTTAGGTGCTTGTCCAGTGCCAGCTTGAAGACTGCCAGGGGTCTGTTGGTAATCCCCCTTATGTGTGCTGGGAGGCAGTTGAACAGTCTCGGGCCCCTGACACTTATTGTATGGTCTCTTAACGTGCTAGTGACACCCTGCTTTTCATTGGGGGGATGGTGCATCGTCTGCCAAGTCTTTTGCTTTCGTAGTGAGTGATTTTCGTGTGCAAGTTCGGTACTAGTCCCTCTAGGATTTTCCAGGTGTATATAATCATGTATCTCTCCCTCCTGCGTTCCAGGGAATACGGGTTTAGAAACCTCAAGCGCTCCCAGTAATTGAGGTGTTTTATCTCCGTTATGCGCGCCGTGAAAGTTCTCTGTACATTTTCTAGGTCGGCAATTTCACCTGCCTTGAAAGGTGCTGTTAGAGTGCAGCAATATTCCAGCCTAGATAGAACAAGTGACCTGAAGAGTGTCATCATGGGCTTGGCCTCCCTAGTTTTGAAGGTTCTCATTATCCATCCTGTCATTTTTCTAGCAGATGCGATTTAGAAAAATGACAGGATGGATAATGAGAACCCCGTGGGGGGGTTGACCCCCGGAACTCTCTCCAGGTAAACTCCAGGTAGATACTAAACCATCCGGGACAAAGGAATTAATGTACAATTGCTATGGATCCCATCACACATTGGATTACTCCTTCATGATAAAGTTGAGATGTTAGCCAAGAAGAGTACCCAGGAGAATGTATAATATAACTTTGGTATATCTGTCTAGCAATAGGAATAATATGAGGAGAGAAGTAAATAATGAAAATGATTGTTATAAGAATGCAGTTAGAAGCCGGAATAGATCTATAACACAATGATAACATGAACGTAGTTAAGTATGTTTATGGAGCAACTTGCAATGTGTACAGACTGACTGATGTTGTTGTGGCCAGGCCTAGGCATGTTTACAAGTACTTCTGGCAGTTTGGAGGAGACACAGATGATGATCAAACTAAATGCAAATTATGTGACCAGGCATTTGGTCACTGTCTTGAACACTATGTGCTTAACTGTCCACCCTCAACACCATTGTTAACGAGGAGCTACTCAAAATATCTTCTTGGATGACAGCCAATAAACTTACACTTAACACTGACAAAACCTTCTATAAGAGCAGGTGCTGCAAAACTTAACATTAAGATCGACAACACTCCTACTGCCAGACATAATGAGGGCAAATTCCTAGGCCTGCATCTCGACAGTAACCTGAATTTCAGCACCCATATCCAACACAACAATAATAAAAAAAAAGTATCCAAAACGGTTGGGATCCTCCCCAAGATACGTTACTACGTGCCACAATCAGCTCTTCTCACACTATACCATTCACTCATTTATCCCTACCTCACCTATGCTATTTGTGCTTGGGGATCAACTGCAGCATCACACTTAAAGCCAATAATAACCTAACAAAAAGCCGCAGTAAGAATAATCATGCAATCCAGTCCCAGGCAACACCCCCCCCCCCACTCTTCATAGATCTAAACTTATTCACTGTACAGAACATCCACACTTACTACTGTGCAACCTACATTTACAGAACCTTAAATTCCAATATTAACCTTGACCTAAAACACTTTCTTGATAGTTGTGACGGGACCCAGAGACATAACACCAGACACAAACATCTCTATGACATTCCCCGTGTCCGGCTAAACCTATACAAAAATTCAATATACATAAAAGGGCCTAAAATCTGGAACACCCTACCTGAAAACTCTAGAACTGCAGACATATTCATCACTTTCAAAACTACAGTTAGAGAACATCTTATCTCCCTGACACACCCCACCGTCAGCTAACTACATGAAAATCGCCTATTCTCTTGTATCACACATAAAAAACAACCTAGACCTCCCCTCGATATCAGTGATTCCCCAAAATTCGCACATAAACTCACCCAATTGACTGTAAACATAGAAATACGTAATACAACTATTATCTAATGAATCTTAACTAGTCATAAGTTTGCCTGTGATACTCCAATATAGGAGCTTCAATAGAAACTATGTATTGTACCAAAACAAAACCATTCACATTGCTAAATTTACGAACTGCAATGCAGTTATTTAGCCTTAATATCAATATGCTCCTTAATCTGTACCAATATAGAGTTTTGATTTAATCTTAGTCTGCCCGAAATGCCTAGTCATGCTAGGTGTGATAGTGGCTCTCTCTGTAATTAGTTTTTATATAATATGTAAACCACACAATATCCTATAATATGTATACCCCACATTGTAATCTTTATAGAGAATAAACATGATTTGATTTGATTTGATTACAGAGAAAGTATAATAACCTGGAGTTTACCTGGATAGGGTTTCGGGGTTCATCGCCCCCGCGGCCCGGTCTGAGACCAGGCCTCATGGTGGATCAGGGTCTGATCAACCAGGCTGTTACTGCTGGCCGCACGCAAGCTGACGTACGAACCACAGCCCGGTTGGTCAGGTACTGACTTTAGGTGCCTGTCCAGTGCCTTCTTGAAGACAGCCAGGGGTTTCTTGGTAATCCCCCTTATGTATGCTAGGAGGCAGTTGAACAGTCTTGAGCCCCGGATACTTATTGTGTTGTCTCTCAGTGTACTCGTGGCGCCCCTGCTTTTCACCGGGGGAATGTTGCATCTCCCGCCGAGTCTTTTGCTTTCATATGGAGCGATTTTCGTGTGCGGGTTTGGTACCAATCCCTCCAGGACCTTCCAAGTGTATATTATCATGTTTCTCTCTCGCCTGCGTTCGAGGGAATACAGATCAAGGACCTTTAACCGTTCCCAGTAGTTTAGGTGTCTTATCGCATTTATGTGTGCCGTGAAAGTTCTTTGTACACTCTCCAGGTCTGCAATATCGCCAGCCTTGAAGGGGGGCTTTAGTGTACCTGTGTAACATGTCAAGATATCTTATTAATGAAAATAAGATACCAGATATACTAAGCAAATTTCCTAAATTTGCTTGTAACAGATAAGTGAACTGTAGATATAAATCGATATGTACACCTGTTAACCCTTTTGGGGCCTAGTTCCTAGGCCGTTTGTGTATCCATATGCTCTTGACCTACCATTCACAGGATGGATATGGAGTGCACAATAAACTAGCCAGTTCGGTGGCAAAATCTAATCTGGTGAGGGAATTTAACCTGTCTTCCGATCAAACTTGATTACCTTCCATTCCATCAGGTGCTGTATGACCCTTATAGGTTTAGCGCTCCTTCCTTCCATGGTTTGAGCCTTGGAGATGGGAAGCACGGTGCCGGCACTATGAGGGAGGGGTGAGGATATTAAAGTGCAGAGGGTCTTGAATTGTGATGCCCACACACCTGTTTCTAGTTATTTTACCTTGGTGGGAAACGGCTGGTATATTAAAAAAAAAATCCTGATTTGAGGAAGTAAAATATTTTATTTTATCTACCCCTTATAATCCTTTAAATTGCCGTTTTCTATAAATTTGTTGGGAATAATAATGTTGAAGCGACGGTGCAGCAGGTGAGATTCAGTTGAACATCACCACCTGTTCTGAGTAGTTATATAGCTCTGGTGTTTCTAATTAATGCTTGAAAAGGGCAAGAAATGTTTGATTCTTGAATCTCTCAGCTTACGGAGATGCTGAGAATCCCGCATATTAACCAACAGGTGACTAAGTAAAGGCTGAAGAAGTTACACTACAGTGATCTGTCCTCATTGCTCAAGGTCGCGAAAGCTTGAAAAAGAAAAACTTACCGGTACGAAATTGTTTTTACCTAGTTAATCATGTAAAGTCAGTGATTTCAGTATGGATAAATCATTAATTAACTCATGATGGTGTTGGCTGTTGTACATGACCTTATAAATGATTTGTACAAATAAAGAAACTTCAAAATGAACCAAAATAGCTGTCATTACATTCCACAAACTACACCGTATATAATTAGGATGAACTAATGGAGTGCAATGCCGCTTTCAAGATTTGTGAAAAAATCGCTATGCAATTTGTCAGTGAATGCGAGATGTCAGACTGTAGCCATTATGATGAAGCAAGTGACTGGGTGCCACCCTGGTGGACTGCTGCTTGTGTGTCTTACTCTGGCTGTGGTGTTTATGATAGGGGTGTGGCAGGACCCCGCTACACACAAACTCATCACCCCATCTCCTGTCAGTGTTCATCCTCTGTATCCTTCCCGTGTACCATTGTTGGATCTTCCAGGATTTACCTATATAATTAATAATGATGTTTGCAGCGCGGATGTTTTTATAATAGTGATAATCCACACTCATCCAGCGAATCGTATGGAACGGGACCTGATGCGCCAACACATCCCAGAGGAGGACCTGAGGGACCT
Organism: Cherax quadricarinatus; assembly: GCF_026875155.1. Taxonomy (NCBI): domain Eukaryota; kingdom Metazoa; phylum Arthropoda; class Malacostraca; order Decapoda; family Parastacidae; genus Cherax; species Cherax quadricarinatus. The sequence goes on along the minus strand of NC_069425.1, from coordinate 10,361,139 downwards.
AGGAATGCGTAGGGTCTTTCTTCTCGCTCGAGCCGAGTGGGAAGATCAGGAGCTTTACCACAAGACTTCCCAGTGGAGCATCAATGAAGAAAACTTAATGCATCATGATATAATCCAGGGAAATTTCAAGGAGCACTATCACAACCTCACTACAAGCACATTATGGGCCTACAGTGGGCTACACATTACTGTCCACACACTAAATTTATAATTAAAATGGACGATGACATAGCCGTTGACTTATACCAATTTCGTGACAAACTGAGAACCAGATTCTGGGACAGAAAAAATCTTATTCTAGGACTGATGCAAATCGAGGCCAAACCTGTTCGAAATAAAGCCAGCAAGTGGTATGTGAGTGAGAAAGAGTATCCAGAGAAGTATTACGCCCCGTTCATGTCTGGCTGGGCTTATGCCATGACCATGGACGCTGCTTCAGCCATTGTGGCTGAATCCATCAAATGGCCATACTTCTGGATCGACGACGTCCATGTCACTGGAACACTTGCTGAAAAGGTTGGAGTCAAACGTGAAGGGTTGAATCGCTTCTACACACTCCACGTCGATCACCTCCACTGTTGCGTTGAACTGCCAAATAATGCTGATTACTTCTGTGATTTCTTGGTTGGCCCATCGGAAGGTGACCCGGACGTGTTGGGCAAAGTGTGGGATCATGCTCGATCATGCTACATCAACCCATGCCAGAGACGACCTCCAGAGATCAGTGTGAGCAAGACCTGTGTGAGGGCTAAACTTCCTCCTCTCGCACCCCTTGGCAAGGGACACGGAGAGATTGTAAAGGTTTATGGACCTTTTTTGTAGGAAAACCCCGTGGAAAATTATAACTGATTTGTATTTTAACATTAGTTATTAAAAATCAAGTGTTTATTTTACTCAGGCAATAAAATCTTTATTAATAATAATAACACTAAAAGCAGGTGGTATATAAATAATAAAGAAACTTGACAGGAGAATTGCTAAAGTAAATAATATATATTTTTGATATAGCAGGCTACCTTCATGTTTGGCAGATTTGAAGTTTTTCAAAATTTTATCAAGGAAATGTAAATGTAATTATGGATACTGTACATCTCAAGGGAGGTTCTTTGATGCTGGTAAAGGGGCTCTTGTTCTCCCTCTTAGATCAAACCCGATTGACTCCCATTTCTCAGGGGCTGTATAACCCTTTTGGGTTTAATGCTTCCCACCAGGTATAATAATAATATTGTAATTAAAAGAAAAAGGTGTAACAATACATGCATTCATTTGAATGTTTGTTGATATGTAACTTTGCAACTAAGATAGCACTAAAAAGGTTTGAAATCTGTAAATGGTTTAAAATGTGATGTCTTTTGTTAAGTAGGTGTCAGTTTAAAGAAATGCAGCGTGAAGATAATGCCATTTTATTTATTAGTTACTGAGTAACAACCAGTAAACAAGGAACATTTTTTCCCCAAGCTGGGTCACTAATGTAATGAAGGATTTCGTGGATTGTGCTTGGATGATTATTATCTCCCCAACATTGTTAAAACCCAGCATTTTCTATGGTTTATATAACGAGTTAAAATCCTAGTTACTGCTAAGTAATAATTTCATTGGTGCCACAGATCTGTATAAAAATGTATTATGCAATGGCTTTCTAGTCTTTTAAATGTGTACAATTTTTTAATAGAAAAGTATATAATCAATTATTTTTTATTTACATTACTTTGTACTTCATATCTACCACTCACTCTATTTTTTATATTTTGTGTGAGAAATTACCTGTATGAGGTTTACAGGGTATTACCTGAACTATTATGTGCAAGTAATGCGGGTGAAGTAAGTGGGACTTAGTCATAGTAGGTCACAGGACTGTCACTTCTTCGATGCCCACTCCATCACCACTCTCATGATAAGCTTGACCTGACATTAAATTAATAATTACAATATTAAACATTAATACCAATAATGGAAAATTATGTTATTAGGCTTGCTGGATACACAATATAATTATTGTACAATACATATAATACAATAGTGTTATTAGAAAAGAAATTCATATTACCACTTACCATTTAATTACTGTAGATGGATACCACCACAATGCCTACCTAACATATAGAAACCTACACTGGCCAGCATGAAATCTAAATGAAAGGACAATGGCACATTTCCCTGTGTGAGTGATGGTGTAATTTCCTTATATTTCACCATCCACATGTAATTCTGGAGATCCTGCAAATTTCCTGTCCCAGTTTTTCAGTAGGGGACATGAAACACCCAGTTATGGCCTCAATGACATCGGATTAAATTTCACTATTAACAGACCAGTGCTCACACATTATTTCCACTATAGCATCCCCCTCTTAGCATCACTCCACTGCCACTGCCACCAAAAATTTCTTGAAGGGTCAAATCAGCATCACATTGTAATACACAATTATTATATTATTCATATTTACATATGCTGAATTCAGGAAAATTATATAAAAAAATCACATTGCAGCTAAGTGGAGATCGTTGATGAACGACTTAATTAATTGAAATTACTTTGTACTCCACCTTGCTTTACAATTTTTACACAAATTTATAGTAATTAAAATTTTCAGAGAATTAGCTTTGGTATAATAGGATACATTACATATTTACACAGTTCAGCATATTACCTATCTATACATTTAATTACATCAAATAAATACAGCCCTAATTTATTTATTATTGAACCTTTTACAATTTTTCCTTTTATCAATGATTTAATTTCATCTCCATAGATTTCTTCTTGCATCCTCTGAATCCAGTATTTCAGAGGATGTAAAAAATTATATGAAATATTCATTTTGTTTATAAATTAAAGCACTAGCAATGTTACATTAATTACTTTGAGTAAGGAAGAATATCTGTTAATCTCAATGGCCAACGAGGGACAAATTATTGGAGCGGTGGTCACAGTAATTTCAGCAGGTGCCTTTTGTAAAGGTCAATTTTATTTATCAACCAACTTGGTCCTTTGAACCATGATACAGTATTCAAATATTTATCATAAGTCAAGCTTCGTGACAAGAAATCAGCTGGATTTTCGTCACCAGGTATATGATTAAATGTTAATAAATGTTGACCCAAACTCTTACGTTTTTCTTGCATTTGATTAATTTCAGTGACTGTTATGGAGGTACACAATCTTACTGTTACCATTACGAATCCACTGTAAGGACACCTCATTACCAGACCAAATCACAGTGTCGCTAATATTTATCTCCTGCAATTTATCTCTTACCATATTAGCTAATTTGACACCTATGTAAATGGCTGTTAATTGCAACTGAGGAAATGTAAGCGCTTTAATTGGAGCCACTTTAGTCATAGACATGCCACCATCTTGACTTACTACATTATGTGAGAATTCCAACAGTGGTATCTGAACATAATGACCTATCAATCTTCCCACTTTTTAATTTCATTAGGTAGGGCTTCATCCCATGTACATTTAAGCTTCCATGCTTCTTGTATTAATTTCCCTCCTATTGGAAGGGGTGACACTAAGCCTAGTGGATCAAAGCATTTGGAAACTTCAGCAAGCAAGGTTCTTAATCAATTTATCAGACATTACAGAATTATTAGATTATAATAACAAATATTTACTGTTCCATTTATTTATTAATTATTAGAGTGAAGAAGCTTGCCATATATTGCATGGCCTCCTGCTGTTTTTGGAAGAGTGACGCCACATTTCTTTACCATCAGTACCTGACCAATCGGGCTATGGTTCGTACATCAGCTTGTGTGCGGCCAGCAGTAACAGCCTGGTTGATCAGACCCTGATCCACCATAAGGCCTGGTCTCAGACCGGGCTGCGGGGGCGTTGACCTCCGAAACCCTCTTCAGGTAAACCCCACTATTTCCTCCCCAAAACCCTGCCGATGAAGAATTTTCCCTAAAGCGTTCCTCTCAACTGTGTCATATGCCCCCTTCCAATCCAGTGCCAACAGATTCCCCACCACCCTCCCTGATCCCCTCTGGTTACCTGGAGTTTACCTGGAGGTTATTCCGGGGATCAACGCCCGCGCGACCCGGTCAATGACCAGGCCTCCCGATGGATCAGGGCCTCATCAACTAGGCTGTTACTGCTGGCCGCACGCAGTCCAACGTACGAGCCACAGCCCGGCTGATCTGGCACTGACTTTAGGTATCTGTCCAGCTCTCTCTTGAAGGCAGCCAGGGGTTTATTGGTAATTCCCCTAATGCTTGATGAGAGGCTATTGAACAGTCTTGGCCCCCGGACACTTATGGTGTTTTCCCTTAGTGTACCAATGGCGCCCCTACTTTTTATTGGGGGCATTTTGCATCGCCTGCCCAGTCTTTTACTTTCGTAGGGAGTGATTTCTGGTGTGCAGATTTGGGACCTTTCCCTTTCAAGTTTTTCCAAGTGTAGATTATGATATATCTTTTCCCTCCTGCGTTCCAACGAGTACAAGTCAAGTGCTTCCAAGCATTCCCAGTATTTAAGGTGCTTGACAGAACTTATACGTGCAGTAAAGGATCTTGTACACTCTCTAGATCTGTGATTTCCCCTGCTTTGAATGGAGATATTAATGTACAGCAGTATTCCAGCCTAGAGAACAAAGTGATTTGAAAAGGATCATCATTGGCTTGGCATCTCTCGTTTTTGAACGTTCTCATTATCCATCCTTCATTTTCTTTGCACGTGCGATCGTGGCACTGTTGTGATACTTGAAAGTGAGATCCTCAGACATTATACTCCCAGGTCCCTTACATTATTTTTCCGCTCTATTGTATGGCCAGAGTCTGTAGTATACTCTGTTCTAGTTATTATCTCCTCCGTTTTCCATAACGGAGTAATTGGAATTTGTCCTCATTGAACATCATATTGGGTTTTCCGTTGCCCACTGGAAACTTTTTTTATATCTTCTTGGAGGTTAACCGCGTCCTCAGTAGATGACAGCCTCATGCAGATCCTAGTATCATCCGCAAAAGGATGATACGGTGCTGTTTACCTGGAGTTTACCGGGAAAGAGAGTTTCGGGGGTCAACGCCCCCGCGCCCCGGTCTGTGACCGGGCCCTCCTGGTGGATCAGCGCCTGATCAACCAGGCTGTTGCTGCTGGCTGCACGCAAACCAACGTACGAGCCACACCCCGGGCCCTGATCAGGAACTGCCTTTAGGTGCTTGTCCAGTGCCAGCTTGAAGACTGCCAGGGGTCTTTTGGTAATCCCCCTTATGTGTGCTGGGAGGCAGTTGGAACAGCCCTCGGTCCCCTGACACTTATTGTAGGGTCTCTTAACTGCTAGTGACACCCCCTTTTCTTTGGGGGGGATGGTGCATCGTCTGCCAAGTCTTTTGCTTTCGTAGTGAGTGATTTTCGTGGGGCAAGTTCGGTACTAGTCCCTCTAGGATTTTCCAGGTGTATATAATCATGTATCTCTCCCCCCCTGCGTTCCAGGGAATACAGGTTTAGAAACCTCAACGCTCCCAGTAATGAGGTGTTTATCTCGTTATGCGCGCCGTGAAAGTTCTCTGTACATTTCTAGTCGGCAATTTCACCTGCCTTGAAAGGTGCTGTTAGAGTGCAGCAATATTCCAGCCTAGATAGAACAAGTGACCTGAAGAGTGTCATCATGGCTTGGCCTCCCTAGTTTTGAAGGTTCTCATTATCCATCCTGTCATTTTTTCTAGCAGATGCGATTGATACAATGTTATGGTCCTGAAGGTGAGATCCTCCGACATAATCACTCCCAGGTCTTTGACGTTGGTGTTTCGCTCTATTTTGTGGCCAGAATTTGTTTTGTACTCTGATGAAGATTAATTTCCTCATGTTTACCATATCTGAGTTAATTGAAATTTCTCATCGTTGAACTTCATATTGTTTTCTGCAGCCCACTGAAAGATTTGGTTTGATGTCCGCCTGGAGCCTTGCAGTGTCTGCAATGGAAGACACTTCATGCAGATTCGGGTGTCATCTGCAAAGGAAGACACGGTGCTGTGGCTGACATCCTTGTCTATGTCGATATGAGGATGAGGAACAAGATGGGAGCTAGTACTGTGCCTTGTGGAAACAGAGCTTTTCACGTAGCTGCCTCGGACTTTACTCTTGTTGACGACTACTCTCTGTGTTCTGTTAGTGAGGAAATTATAGATCCATCGACCAACTTTTCCTGTTATTCCTTTAGCGCGCATTTTGTGCGCTATTACGCCATGGTCACACTTGTCGAAGGCTTTTGAAAAAGTCTGTATATATTACATCTGCATTCTTTTTGTCTTCTAGTGCACTTAGGACCTTGTCGTATGATCCAGTAGTTAGAACAGACGGGAGCGACCTGTTCTAAACCCATGTTGCCCTGGTGTTGTGTAACTGATGGTTTCTAGATGGGTGGTGATTTTGTTTTCTTAGGACCCTTTCAAAGATTTTTATGATATGGGAGTTAGTGCTATTGGTCTGTATTCTTTGCTGTTGTTTTAAACTGCCCCCTTTGTGGAGTGGGGCTATGTCTGTTGTTTTTAGAAAACTGAGGGACGACCCCCGTGTCCATGCTCCCTCTCCATAGGATGGAAAAGGCTCGTGATAGGGGCTTCTTGCAGTTCTTGATGAACACAGAGTTCCATGAGTCTGGCCCGGGGGCAGAGTGCATGGCATGTCATTTATCCCCTGTTCGAAGTCATTTGGCGTCAGGATAACATGGGATGGGCCTTGTGTTAATCAAATTTTGTGGCTCTCTCAAAAAAAATTTCATTTTGATCTTCTACCTCAGTCTGGTTAAGCGGCTTGCTAAAAACTGAGTCTATTGGGACTTGAGGTAGCTCACTCATTTCCTTGCTGTCATCTGTGTAGGACCCATCTTGTTTAAGTAGGGGCCCCCAATACTGGACGTTTTTCTCGATTTTGATTTGGCATAGGAGAAGAAAAAACTTTGGGTTTTTTTCGATTTCATTTATGGCTTTTAGTTCTTCCCGCGATTCCTGACTCCTAAAGGATTCTTTAGTTTAAGTTCGATGCTTGCTATTTCTCTGACCAGTGTCTCCCTGCGATTTCTGAATATTGACCTCTTTTAGCCGCTCTGTTATTCTTTTCCGTCGCATGTAAAGGGAGCGCCTGTCTCTTTCTATTTTACATCTACTCCTCCTTTTTCTTAGGGGAAAATAACCCTTGTGCATACATCGAGTGCCACCGAGTTAATCTGTTTCTGGGAAATAAGTTTGGGTCTGTGTTGCTTATATATTTTCCCCCAGCTTATATCGGTTAGGACTTGTTTATTTGGTCCCACTTTATGTTTTTTTTATTGAAGTTGAATTTGGTGAATGCTCCCTCGTGACAGTCTCATTTTGCGGTCTGGGGCTCCACGCATACATGTCTGAGCCTAAATTTAAATTTTTGTGATCTGAGTATATTGTTTTGATATGGTGACATTTCTTATCAGATCACATTGTTAGTGAAGATGAGGTCTAGTGTATTCTCCAGTCTAGTAGGCTCTAAATTATTTGCTGGTTTAAATTGAATTTTGTGCAGAGATTTAAAAGCTCGTGTAGTGTGAGTTTTCAATCAGAGCTGCCTCCTGGGGTTATTACTGCAACAATATTATTTGCTATATTTCCCCATTTTAGGTGCCTTAAGTTTAAATCCCCCAGGAGCAAGATGTTGGGTGCAGGGGCTGGAAGATTTTCCAACAGTGGTCAATTTAACAGCTGTTCCTGGAATTTGCTGGATGTTGCATCCGGAGGCTTGTAGACTACCACAATGACTAGGTTTTTGGTCTCGACCTTTACTGCTAAAACTTCCACTAAAGTCATTTGAGGCATTAAGCAGTTCTGTGCCAAACAAGTGACTCTGCAATTACAGGCCAACCCCCCCCTTTTGCCTGTCACTCTGTCACATCTGTATAAGTTTGTAACCTGGGATCCATATTTCGTTGTCCAAGTGATCCTTTTTGTGGGTCTCAGTGAAAAGCCGCGAACATTGCCTTTGCCCCCTGCAAGCAAATCCACGGGTGAAAGGTATTTTGTTGTTTATTGCTGGCTTTAGACCCTGTATATTTGCAAAGAAGAATGTCATCGGGCTGGTGGATTGTTTGGTACTGGGGGGGATTTTTTTTTCCCGGGATTAGTATCTGTATCTGTTGGTTTGGAGTGGAGGCCATCGACGTGGTTCCACTCCAGGAAAAGACTGGATTTGGTGTACGAATTTCTGCCATTTCCTGCCAGTTTTTTTTCCTTCCTGGCACTAAAAAACCTCTCCCTCTTGAGGGCTGTGATGTATATCCCCTGTCTATGTCTGATATGAGGATAAGGAATAAGATGGGGCGAGTACTGTGCCTTGTGGAAAAGAGCTCTTCACTATGGCAGCCTCCGATTTAACTCTGTTGACCATTACTCTTTGTGTTCGATTTGTTAGGAAGTTGAAGATCCATCTCCCCACTTTCCCAGTTATTCCTTTAGCACGTATTTTTTTGGATATTACGCCATGATCGCATTTGTCAAATGCTTTTGCAAAGTCTGTGTATATTACATCTGCATTCTGATTTTCTTCCAGTGCATCCAAGGCCATACCATAGTGATCCAGTAGTTGTGAGAGGCAGGAGCGACCTGCCCTGAACCCATGTTGCCCTGGATTATGCAGATTTTGGGAATCCAGGTGATTTGGCAATCCTGCTTCTTAGCACTCTTTCAAAGATTTTTATGATGTGGGACGTCAGAGCTATTGGTCTATAGTTCTTAGCTAATGCTTTGCTGCCACCTTTATGGAGTGGGCTATATCCGTTGTTTTAAGTGACTGGAATTTCACCCATGTCCAAGCTCCTCCTCCATAGTGTACTTAGGGCATGCGAGAGGGGTTTCTTGCAATTCTTCATGAAAACAGAGTTCCACGAGTCTGGGCCCGGGGCTGAGTGCATGGGCATGTTGTCAATGGCTTTTTCGAAATCTATCGGAGTTAGGGTAATGTCGAAATCTGGCATAAAAATTTTAAATGGAGTTTTGAGGCTCATTCATGAAGAAATCATTTGGGTCGTCGATCCTCAGACCGATTAGTGGTTCACTAAACACAGAGTTGTACTGGGATTTCAATATTTCACTCATTTCCTTGTTGTCATCTGTGTAAGTCCCATCCTGTTTGAGTAAGGGCCCGCCCGATACTAGATGTGGTATTTGCCTTGTTTTTGGCATATGAAAAGAAATATTTTGAATTTTTTTAAATTTCACTAATAGCTTTAAGCTCCTCCTGTCTCTCCTGGTTCCTGTAAGAGTCATTTAACTTAAGTTCGATAGTTTCCACTTCCCTGGTCAGCGCCTCCTTTCGTGTATCAGATATTCTAGCACTCTTGAGGAGCTCAGTGACTCTTCGTCGTCTTCTGTAGAGGGAGCATCTTTCTCTCTCCAGTTTACTCCTGCTCTTCTTCTTTCTTAGAGGAATATGCCTAGAACATGCTTCAGCTGCCAGGAAGTTGATCCTTTCAAGGCACTGGTTTGGATCCATGTCATTTAAGATATCTTCCCAACATGTTTCGTTTAGGACATGGTTTACCTGGTCCCAGTTGATGTTCTTATTGTTGAAGTAGCATTTTGTGAAGACACCTTCACAGGTACATGCATTCTGCTGATCAGGACCCCTATGCATGTATGTCTGGACTTCGATTATGTTGTGATCGGAATCAGTTGTTTTTTTATATTCTTATGTCTCTTACAGGTCCTCATTATTTGTGAAGATAAGGTCAAGTGTGTTTTCTAGTCTTGTTGGCTCCACTATCTGCTGGCTTAAGGTGTGTTTTTCGCAGAGACTTAGTAGCTCATGTGTGTGTGACCTTTCATCTGCGCTACCTCCTGGGATTGTTTCAGCTATAACATTATTTGCTACATTCTTCCATTTTGTATGCCTTAAGTTGAAATCACCAAGCAGTAAGATGTTTGAGGATGGAGCTGGAAGGTTTTCCAGACAGTAATCAATTTTCAGTAGCTGTTCCTTGAACTGTTGTGAGGTTTCATCTGGTGGCTTATATACAACCACAATGACTAGGTTTTGGTTCTCGATCTTTATTGATAGAACTTCAACTACCTCATTTGTGGTGTTCAGCAACTCCGTGCAGAGTAATGCCATGCCCCGTGAGCATGGACCTGCCTGGCAGACTGAACTGGCTTCTCAAGACAACCCAGTCAACCACGCACTTCAAACGATTTCCCAACACTTTCATGAAAAGCTTGTAATCCTTGCATATCAAGGATAATGCTCGGTAATCCTGGAGTGTGCGCTGCTGCTTCCCCTTAGGTACCAGAACCACCACCGCTGTCGCCTGCCCCTTACCCATTTGACCCTCCTTCTTCATCGCATTTAGTAACTTTACAAAAAAAAATCCCTTATTAACTCCCAGTGCTGCACATAAAATTCACACGGCAGCCCGTCAACCCCTGGTACCTTACCCTTGCTCATATCCGCCAGCCCCCTTTCAAATTTCCTCCTCTTCGATTTCTCCTTCTAGTGCCATACGATCACTCCACCCCAGGTGACCCTCAATGCCCCTCCACACCCCTTCCAAATCCTCTCTCACCACTTCACACCCCTTCCAATACTTAGCCAACCACCTATCCATATACATACCCATCGCCTCCATCGTCTGCAGCACCTGCCCCCTCCAAAATCCCTCCTTCCCCGTATCCAGCACCTCCAACGGCATCATGGATGTCGCCTGCCTGTGCTGTTGCTGCCTGTTATGGCCTGTCGCTCCATAACACCTCCTCCACCCTGGCCTGCACGATCACAGCTCCTAAATGCTCATCCTGCACCTCCCTAATTCCCCCCTTCGAAACCTCAATCTCCTCCACCAGGTAAACTCCCCCATGACTCCCCCACCATAACAAGCTTCCGATCTGTATTCCAAATAATTGGTCAAGCTATAGTGATAATGATTAACCCTCCACCCCTCCCGCACATAAAATTTGCGTATCCTATCCTTTGCGGCCCCATCCCACCACGTCACTAAATCCTACACCCACTTCCCCTCCTTCTCCAGCTTTCCCCACAATGTTGCGAAACCACACAACGCCTCCTCATCCATAAGCACCCTCGTGTTGAGTTTCCAGTAACCAGTGTGCCGACGCGCCATTGTCGACCAGCCCACCTCCGCTACCACCACTTGATCTGAGTATGGTGCCACCATGGTCCAGAAGGGCTCACCGTGCCCTGTACCCTGCCCTAACGCAGGTGTGCTCCACCTGCCATGGATCCCCGCTAAATGCCTCCCGCAGGTTAACATCCTGAAGCAGGTCCCCTAGAGCTCCCCCAAAAAAAAACCTCACCTCACGGCGCCACATCCGCCCTCCACACCATGCAGTTCCAGTCCCCCAACTAATGCTACTGACAGCAAACTACACAGGAAGCACACCAATTCGTCCCTAACAAACCCCACCTTAACTTATTCCACGTTCTTCGTAGGAGCATAAGGGGCAGTGTGGTGTGACGTGTACTTAGCTCAGTGGTGACGTGTACTTAGCTCAGTGGTGACGTGTACTTAGCTCAGTGGTGACGTGTACTTAGCTCAGTGGTGACGTGTACTTAGCTCTGTGAAGACCTGTTTGTGTGCTCTTGAGTGGTGACCTGTACTTTGAGTGCTGACCTATACTTAACTCTGTGAAGAAGTGTCTTGTTTGCTCCCGTGGACTGAACCAAGATGCCCTCCATCGAGCAACTTTACCAGCAACTTAAGGAAGAATTGAAGGCAGCGAAGATGGAGATACGGCGATTGACCGAGGAAAACAAGAGGATTCGTAGTAGTCCTCCTGTTTCGAGTCCTCAGGTCAAGAAGGGATCGTGGTCAGTGGCTGGACAGCAGGGGACGACGAAGTTGACGATCAAGAAGACGAATGGAAAGCCAGAAACGATGAAGAAGAAAGAGACTGCTGTGGAAACTCCCGTGGAAACCTCAACGCATTCTCGTGCAACCGACGAATTGAGTCGACTACTGGATCGCACGACGAACGACAAAAGGAAGTAGAAATTGTTTCGTAGGGATAGCCAGGTAGATACAGGTAGGGATTCTGCTGAAGACAGGAGTAGGAACAAAGGTAGCTTTCCTGGGCGGGATGGAGACATTGTTAGCCGCTGACAACATCATGAACGGTATGGGATCAACCTATTATTTGCCTCAGTGCTGGAGGCAATGATGTAGCAAGCGTAGAATGAAGGAGATTTAGTTAGAAGTATCAGGACAGCTATAGACTGATTGGAAGAAGGGGGGCGCCCTTTATATGTGGCTTTTTGCCAGAAGTGTTGGTAATGATGGTGTCCAGAGCATTGGTATTAATTGTGGCTGGTAAACACTGTAAGGATAATGCAGTACCATTCATTGACAACTGGGACAATTCTATGGCCGAAATGACATGTAGCCAGGGATGGGTTGCACTATCAGTTGAAGGTGTGGGTTTTCTTGCTAACTCATTGAGGGGTTGTTAGGACTTTAAACTAGTTAGTTAGAGGTATGGGTTTAGAATGATTATAATGAGTAGGATATATTGACTTATCTCTGAATTAAGATTTAATAGTAATGTCATGGAGTAATCTGGTAATGATAATTTCAGAAATTGTGTAAACCTGAGTTTACCTGGAGAGAGTTCCGGGGTCAAAACGCCCCCGCGGCCCGAGACTGAGACCAGGCCTCCTGGTGGATCACAGCCTATCACAGGTGTTGCAGTGCTGGTTCACGCAAACCATCAACGAGCTACGAGCCGGCTGATCCGAACTGACTTTAGGTGACTTGTCCAGTGCCAGCTTGAAGACTGCAGGGTCTGTTGGTAATCCCCCTTATGTGTGCGGGAGCAGTTGAACATTCGGCCCTGACTTATTTATGGACTCTTAACGTGCTAGTGACACCCTGTTTTCATTGGAGGGATGGTGCATCGTTTCTGCCAACATTTGCTTTCGTAATGACATAGGAAAAATGTGCAGAAGAAAAAACATATGATGGTATTTTATGCTAACAGTAGAAGTGCAAGAAATAAAATTAATGAACTACGTTTGGTAGCATGTGCTGGGAACTTTGATATCATTGCATTAACTGAAACGTGGTATGATTTAAAGAGTCGGGATATGACTGCTGAGTGTAATATTCAGGGATTTAAGTTATTCATGTGGATAGATGTAATGGGAAGGGGGGAGGAGTTGCATTGTATGTTCGACAAAATATTAATTGTTGCATAAAAAAAGGTATAAAATAGATGGAGCAGTAACAGAGTCTGTTTGGGTAGAGTTCGTGGAGGGTCAAGAAAAACTAATTCTAGGTGTAATATACCGACCTCCGGCTTGGATCACGATAGAGGGAGACTTCTTTGGGACGAAATTGTTAGGGCTTCTGGACACAGTAACGTAGTCATAGTAGGGGATTTTAACTTTAGCCAAATTGACTGGAATTCTTTGACAGGTAATCTAGAGTCCAGTGACTTCATGGAAAACAGTTCAGGACTGTTTTCTGAAACAGAGTGTAACTGAACCTACCAGGGGTAATAATTTGCTAGACCTAGTCTTGTCAAATAAGGAAACACTCGTGAATAATCTGGAGATCACTGAAGAGCTTGGCGCAAGTGATCACAAATCCATCACCTTTAGCATTAATTGGGAATGCAAGAATAATGATAATACAGTAAAAATCCCCGATTTTCGTTCTGCCGATTATAATGGACTTAGGGAACATCTGTCTAATCTTGATTGGGGTTATCTAGCTAATGATTTTATTGACGAATAATCATACTTATGAATATGAAGGGATCTGCTTTTATGATTGTTTTCTTAATAATGTACACAGTGCCCAGAGTATATACATTCCCCAGAGAGAAATTAGGTCTAATAATAAACGATCCCAAATGGGTTAACAGGAGGCTAAAGCATCTATTAGGGGAGAAAAGGGGAATTTATAGGCGCATCAGAAGAGGAGAGGTTAACCTTACTGACCAATATGTTCAGCTTAAAAGAGAAGTAAAAAAGGCGATTAGAAAGGCTAAACGTGACTATGAAATTAGAGTTGCTAATGAATCAAAGACTAATCCAAAGGGGTTCTTTCAAGTGTATAGGACGAAGGTGAAGGAAAAAGTAGGACCTCTGAAATCTGGGAATGGACAGCTGACGGATAATGAACTGGAAATGTGTTCCTTATTTAATGACTATTTTTTGTCAGTTTTTACACAGGAAGATGTAAATGAGATTCCAGTAATTAACAATTATTTAGTTCCTGATGAATTTAAGTTAACTAATATTACTGTCACGAGGGACATGGTTATTAAACAGATAGACAAACTGAAACAAAATAAGTCCCCGGGACCCGATGAGTTGTTTTCAAGGGTACTTAAGGAATGCAAGATGGAGCTTAGTCAGCCATTAACGAGTGTATTCAATGCGTCCATCCTTACCAGTGTTGTGCCAGAGATGTGGAAGATGGCTAATGTGGTTCCTATATTCAAATCAGGGATAAGTCCACTCCTTCAAATTACCGTCCAATAAGCCTGACATCTATAGTGGGAAAGTTATTAGAATCAATTATAGCTGACATTATCAGAAGTCACCTTGAAGAACATAACTTGATAAATGAATCTCAGCATGGATTCACGAGAGGTCGTTCCTGCCTGACAAACTCTACTGACGTTCTTCAATAGAACATTTGAGGCAGTTGACAGTGATAAGGAATATGATATTGTTTATTTGGATTTTAGTAAAGCCTTCGACAGAGTACCTCACAAGAGACTCTAAGAAAATTGGCAGCTCATGGTATAGGAGGTAAAGTTCTAGCATGGATTGAGGCATGGCTTACCAATAGAAAGCAGAGAGTTACCATTAATGGAGTGAAATCTGAATGGGGATTAGTCACTAGTGGCGTTCCACAAGGATCAGTTTTGGGCCCTCTCTTGTTCATAATTTACATTAATGACCTTGATGAAGGGATTACTAGTGACATGAGTAAGTTTGCTGATGATACAAAGATAGGCCGTATAATTCACTCTGAGGAGGATATCAATGAACTCCAGGACGATTTGAACATATTAATGTCTTGGTCTGAGAAATGGCAGATGAAGTTTAATGTGGATAAGTGTAAGGTACTTGCCCTTGGTAATGAAAATAACCCTCGAAGCTATAATCTAGGTGAAGTAGAGCTTGGTCATACAGAATGTGAAAAAGACTTGGGAGTCATGGTAAGCAGAAATCTAAAGCCAAGACAGCAGTGCCTCAGTGTGCGCAACAAGGCCAACAGATTACTTGGATTTATCTCAAGAAGTATAAGTAACAGAAGTCCAAAAGTTATTTTACAACTCTATACATCACTAGTGAGGCCTCATTTAGATTATGCTGCTCAGTTTTGGTCCCCTTACTACAGGATGGACATAGACTCATTAGAGAACATACAGAGAAGAATGACTAAAATGATTTACTGTGTAAGGAACCTCCCGTATGAAGATAGACTTAAAGCCTTAAATCTCCACTCTCTGGAGAGGCGTAGAATGAGGGGAGATAACATTGAAGTGTATAAGTGGATGACGGGCATAAATAAGGGAGACATTAATAAAGTACTGAGGGTGTCGAACCAGTAAGAACCAGGAATAATGGATTAAGTTGGATAAATTTAGATTTAGAAAGGACATAGGTAAGTACTGGTTTTCTAACAGAGTTGTAGATGCGTGGAACAGTCTTCCCAGTGGGGTGATAGAGGCTAGGACCTTGGGTAGCTTTAAGAAGAGACTGGACAAATATATGAGTGGGAGGGGCTGGGTTTGATTGGTGTTGGGGGGTGCGGGAGTTGTTTCTTGAGTAGCTTTAGGTAGATGTCGTTTTGGATAAGGACCTGCCTCGTATGGGCCAGTAGGCCTTCTGCAGTGTTCCTACATTCTTATGTTCTTATGTTCTTAACTTTTTTTTTTTCCGTCAGATTTCTTTCATTGTTGGTGCACAAGACGATGTATTTACAATATTTACTATAAATATTTGTCAATAAGATATCCCAAACAACAACTGAGAAAAAACGATTTACTGAAAATATCCTTTGGCAGGATCGTAGTCCTATATGGGACGACGTAAGGTTTGGCCACTTGGTACCGAAAGAACAATGCTAATACGAATTTTTCATGAAGCACTTTCCTCTAAATATCTTATCTTTATTCCACAAAAAAAATAAAGTTTGTCAGTTCTTAGACTTTTGCAAAAAATCTGCCATTTACTCTCACGTAAATCCCAAAATATTTGGAATATTTCCAAAAGTGCATCACTAAAATTAAGAACAATCATTATTTTACAATTTCTGTGAATATTACCCCACTTAATTAAGTAATAAAGGCGTAGGAAAGCGAAATAAGTGAATAAGTTACTTCCGAGATATTGGCCTGCCCGCCGTCTCGTTCTTTTTTTTTTTTTGCGAAAATCCCGTTTGTTTCGGTGGTTTCCTTAGTAAACTGGTGTTCTACTGCAGTTATCCTCTTCAAATTACCGTTTTCTCTTACTCAAAGACCAAAGAATACGATATGGAGACGAGGAGTAATAACTTTATATCGAATATTGCTGGTGGACTCTCGCCATATTATGGCCTATTTTATTCAGTGTAGAGTATATAACATGTTTGTATGTTATTTATAGTGTTTATTAGATCAATTCTGATAGATAAATAAGCTGTAGAGTTGATATAAGAGTAATAATGAAGTGATTTCTCCTGGCTCTCTCTGGAGCGGGAATACTGCTGGTGTTCCCAGATGGTTCCTGATTGGCTAGAAGTCTACGTATAAGCTCCGCCTACTTTTTTATGATGCCAAATAGTCAATTATTATATTATTTATTTATTTATTTATTTATTTATTTAGAAATTTTAGCATACAAACAGAGGTACAAAAAATACAGGTAAGAGCAGCATGCCAAAGCCACTTATATGCATAGCATTACGGGCTGGCTTAAAATTAACTTAAGATTAACTAAGCAATGATGAAATCAGTGATAAAACATTATTGTAAACAGATAACTAAAAAATAACAAAGTTAGATTGGGTTTTAGGTTTAACATTTATGTGATATAATTGTGAGAAACATTTAAGATATACAATTTATAAGGTTCAGTTATTCAGTATTTATTTGGTTTTGGGTGAGTAAGTGATCTTTGAGAAGAGACTTGAATTTATAAACAGAGGGAAAATTCTTAGGAATCCACCTTGATAATAGACTCAAATTTCATACACATATACAACAAATTTCTAAGAAAATTTCCAAGACTGTAGGCATACTATCGAAGATACGGTACTATGCTCCACAGTCAGCCCCCTGGCCCTATATCACTCTCTTATTTAACCCTATCTCACCTATGGAATTTTTGCATGGGCTCAACAACAAGTAACCATCTCAGACCACTAATAACCCAACAAAAGGCTGCAGTTAGAATGATAACAAATTCTCATCAGGCAGCACACTCCACCATATTCAATCCACTCACTCTACTCACCATACAAAACATCCATACTTATTACTGCCACCTAATTACATACATAGAACACTTCAACTCTGATATTAACCCTCCCTCAACACATCTCCTTGCCAACCTCAAACAGAACACATGACCAAACACAAGGCACCGGATAACTCTTTGATATTCTCGTGTCCATCTCACGCTATGCAAAAAACTCAATGCACATAAAAGGCCCTAAATCTGGAATTCATTACCTGTAAATATAAAGAAGAAACACTACCTGTTTAATAAATTCAAAGTCTCTTCTCAAAGAATCACTTACTTCACACAACAACCAAAATAAATACTGAAATAATCATGAACCTTATAAAATTGTTTATCTTAAATAGATTCTCACAATTATACTCACATAAATGTTTAAACCTAAAACCATCTAATTTTTATTTTTTAAATCACTACCTAACAGAATACTCCATTCTACAGAATTTTATAACCATGATTGCAACCATATACCTGCTTTGTAATATCACTCTGTGCTTTATAGTAATCAGTTTACAGTAATGTTTTCCTGATTTCATCATTGCTTAGTTAATCTTTAAGTTAATTTTAAGCCAGTCCCGTAATGCTCTGCATAGTATAGTGGCTTTGGCATGCTGCTTTTATTTTCTGTATTTTTTTTGTACCTACTCTGTAGAAAAAAAAAAAACAAGAAAAACTAGTTTCAATTATCAAAATAAATAAATAAATAAAAAATGAATTCCAGATTTTAGGGCCTTTTATGTGGCATTGAGTTTTTGCATAGCGTGGTGCAGCATGGACACGAGGAACATCAAAGTGTGATTCTGTTGCCTTGTGTTATGTCATGTGTTTCTGTTGAGGTTGGCAAGGGAGATGTTTTGTAGGGGAGGGTTAATATCAGAGTTAAGTTGTTCCTATGTATGTAATAGGTGCAGTATAGTATGGAGTTTTGTATGGTGAGTAGGTTTAGTGTATTGAATATTGGTGGAGTGTTCTGCCTGTAGTGAGAATTTGTTATCATTTCTAAACTGCAGCCTTTTTTTGGGTAATTAGTGGCTGAGATGGTTAATTGTTGTAGAGCCCCTATGCACAAATTCCATAGGTGAGATAGGGGTAAATAAGAGAGTGATATAGGGCCAGAGGGCTGATGTGGAGCATTAGTACCGTATCTTCGATAGTATGCCACAGTCTTGGAAATTTTCTTAGATAATTTGTTGTATATGTGTATGAAATTTGAGTCTATTATCAAGGTGGATTCCTTAAGAATTTTCCCTCATGTTAGCCTTGTGATAGGTGTCCGTTTATCATTATGTTAAGAGGGAATCTGTAGCTCTGTTAACCAAACTGATTGAAAGTAGGTTTTGTCAATGTTTAGTGTAAGTTTGTTAGTGCTCATCCAGGTAGATATTTTCTGTATTCGGTATTTTACGTATTGGCTAGCGTGCTGGGCTCGGGTGAGAGAAGACGTATGTAGTGTATCTCAAAAATGTGTGGGTTCTTGAGTAATTGCGAAGCATTTGGAAGGTCATTTATGTATAGGAGAAAGAGAAGAGGGCCCAAAGGCATTTCCCCTTTTGGACACCAACTGTAATTGGTTCGCAGAAGAGTTTCCCCCTTTTGCGAAACCCATTTTGGCTTTGTTGCTAGGTAGATTTGGGGTAGTTGGGGAGTCCCCTCTTTTCCCATAGTGGACAATTTTACGTGGAGCAAGTCATGGCCCCAACTGTATCAAAGCTTTCGTAATCAATAAAAGACCCCCAGGGGGGACTTTTTTTTTTCTCTTTTGCAGTGATTATGTTCTAGCATGTTTAATGCCATTAGTTTTTTTTGGGCCCTAAAAAAAATTGGCGGGGGTTGCGTATTTTTGGGAGTAAGGTAGGAGAGATTCGTTTATGAATTAATTTTTCGAAGATTTTTAGAGAGGGGTGTAAGTTGGATATTGGCCTATAGTTATTCAACCTTTTTGGTTCCCCTTGTGGATGGGGGTGCCCCTTCATTTTGGTAGTGGGGAAGGTGGAGGTTTTGGTTTGTTAAAGGTGTTGCAAGATTGGGAAGCATTTGTGCAGTTTTTTGTATATAAAGGGGGGAAAAGGATTTAAATCCCCTCCTTTTTTTTTTGTGCTTTGATAATAAGGGAACTTCGAAAGGGGGTTGTGGGAGCTGGGAACAGTTTTTCGGGTAGTTCCCGGTGAGGTAGTCATTTGGGGGGGTTTTGATTTGGGGTTTTTATTGGAAAGGTTTTGCCCTATATGGAGAAGAAATCTTTTGATTGTTGCTGTTTTTTGGGTGGATTGGGGGTTCTTTGTTTTTTGAAATTTTATTTCGCTATTTCGGAAATCTTTTTTGTTCCAGAATTTCTGTTGGGTTTTCCAGGTCTTTTTTAATTCCTCGTAAGTTGGAAATCTGTTTCAAAAATAAAATTTTTTTTGCCCTTCTTACAGGTGGTTAGGATTGACGAGAACTTTTTTGTTTGGTCTTGGTTGTGACCCATTCTGTATGTTTTTATTTTGGTGTTTTGTATTTATGGTTTTTGAGAATGCGGGGTGTTAGCCAGGGACTGTTCGTCTCTTAGCTGTCATCTTTTTAGTTTTTTTTAGGGCGTGCTTGTTATAGAGGTATTGGGTTTTTTTTTTAGAAAATTATTAATACTTTCGTCAATATTGTATAGTTTTCTAGCTCAGTGGCCAATAAATGTTTGCTATGCTGTTGTAAAGTTAAAAGGCTCCCTCATTGTGAAGCTGAAGGTGACTTTAGTGTGTTTGGGGTGTTTCCAAGGTTGTTATGACAAAGTGGGTAGGGGGTTTTGTATTATTTTAAATTATGCCTGTTTTTAAAGGGGGATTGGTGTTGGCCCAGATGGGGTAAGTGGGAAAAACACTGTCTCGAAAACTCTTGTAGGTTTTGTTACTGTTGGAGAAACATACAGTTATCATTGGTTTGTGAATTCGTAACGTGGGGCCCTGGTCTTGCAGGAGTTTATATTGAAGTCCCCTGAGAGTATAAGTGTCTTTTTTATGCGTGCATCAGTTATCATATTCCTATTTTTGACTAAATTTGGCTAATGTTTGACTGTGGAACCTGTAGATTTTTATCCAATGTGAGAGGTTTTGTGGGTTTTTGGGATTTGAATTTAGCTATTTATTTTTCCCCATGTTCATCCCTTGTGCAAGTTTTAGTGATAATTCTAGTTGGTCTGAGTATTATGGGCTGTGCCCCCCCTTGTTGGTCGGGCCCTACAGTTGTGTAGGCTTGTAACCAAAAGGGCTAGACATCTGTACTAAAGGCTTTAGCCGGGTTTTTCAGTTAGTGTAATGAGGTTATTGGCATTAAAAATTTTAAATAATGCTAGGGGCTGAATGTTGCTTAAAGATTGATTTTTGTATTAAAATAGTTATGTTTTTGTTGCTTGAGAAGTGCCTTTGATTGTTCGATTTTGTATTAAGACTGTTGATTCTTTTAAGTAAAAAAATAAGAGGTTGGTATCAGGATCAATGCTTGTAATATAAGATTTGTAGTGAAAACAAAAATTAAGTATAAAACAAATTTAATAGTTTAAGCAAAAAAAATAGCCCCTGAATTATTTAACAAATGAAAAAATAATGAGCTAAGGTAGTTTTTTTTTTCTTTTTATTTTAAGCAAAAAATAAGGAACAAAAAAAAGGGATAATACAAATAAAGTGATGATCAAATAATGGAGCTTGGAATTTTGATAGTGGGTTTAAAACTATAAGGTAATTATTTAAAGTTAAAATTTAGTATAAAATAAATAAAAAGGGACTAAATAGGTTTGGTGAACAATAAAGGGTAATCAAATAAAAGACTTTGGAATATAATGGGAAAAAGTGAACTTATTCTACTTTAGCACCTGGAAAAGCACCCTTTATTATTTTTAAAAATTGTGAAAATAAAAACTAGGGTAGTTATATAAAACTAAAATAATGGAAAAATATTAAAAAGGGACTAAAAAAAAGTAAGGGGAAACAAAGTTTAAAAAGGGCAGATGGTAGGGAAATTTAATATAAACTTATAATATAAAAATCAATTTGAAAATGGTACTTGCAATTGCCTAGGTTGGGAAGGTTTTTGACAAGATAAGATTTAACTAGATTTAATTGACAAAATAAAATTTACAATTAAAAATACCAAAAGAACTGGGTTTAATAAAAATTTTAGTAAGTAATAATGATTACAAAAAGTGAAAAAGTAATGTTTATTTTTATTCAATATTGACTGGGGTTATACTTGGTTTTATGGCAGTACGGGAATTAAGGGTAATTAAAATAGTAAATTGGTATTAAAAAAAAGGTAAAGTAATTTAAAAAGTAAAGGTTATTAAAAGTCAAAAAATGTTAAGAGTAAATTGAAATTTTTGTAAAAATGTAAAATTTTTAAATTTTTGTAAGCAATACAAATTGATAGATTTAAAAAAAAAATGGGTAGTAATATGGACAAGAAAGTTCAATTCAGCTAAAGTTTAAGCGAACAATAGTAAATAACAAAAACAATAAGGGGTTTATGCTTCTAGTAAAATACAAAATGAGGTAGTTGATTATTTCATTTCTAAGAGATTCACAATGAAATTTTGAACAATAATGGAGCAAAACATACACAATACGTAGGGTTTTAGGGTTTGGGCTTGTTTAGTTATTCTCTGTAAGATTAGTATCCCTGAGAAATCGTGTAGTTTTTCTCGTTTTTGATTGGGCGTTGCCTACATTTGTTTTTCCCAACAAGAATTTTTCCCCATCCGTGTGAAACATTTGGTGTATTGTGTCGTTTTTTCCCGCTTTAAAATTTTCTGACTCTATCAGGAGGTTCTGCGTTTTTTGGTAAGACACTCGTTTATGTATACCTCTTTCTTTACTTTAATGTGCAATAATTAAGTCTTTTTTCCTGTCATTGGGGGGAATCTAAGCATAACACTTTTTTTACCAGGGGTCCAAATAACCTGGCTTCTTTTATTTTTGACTCTGGACATAAAACTTGTTTGGTCCTTTATGATCTGCAGAGTAAAATTTCTTTACTGTTTGTTTTGGGTTTTATCAGGGAAAAGTGGATGTTTAACCCTTTTCTGCGTCGATAGTTTTTTCTGTTGTTTTTTTCTTGGGGACAAAGTAGTCACTGAAAAGGTTACTAAGTTGTTCTTCCAGTCTTTTACTCTTCTTCAACCTTTGTATTAAGATAATTATTTGTTGGGAGGCTATCTATGACTGTTTTTATGGTCTTGTCACAGTTGTCATTCCCGGTGTTGATAACTTTTGTTCAAGACTGTGGATTTTGTTCTCAGTTGTGTCATCCTGTGTCCCTTTTTTTGTTAGCGTCTTCGAAGATTCTATTTTTAATAGCTAAGTTGGAGATGTTGTCTTTTTGGGTATCTGGATCGTTTGGCATACCGAGGACTTTGGTAGGTTGAATCCCCGGGGAAAAAAAAAAAGGGGGGGGCAAACCGGGGATTTCGGCCTGGGGGGGAGTGGAAAGGCTTTCGGCTTTAATTGGGGAACGGGACAATTTTTTCCCTTCAAAAGCCCCCCAAAACACAAAGGAATTTGAGGGGTGATCCGGGGAAGGAGGGGGGTGGGTGGGGCAGCTTTTTGTTTTATTTTTGGTGTGGTTATGGTTGGGGATTTTGGTTCTAGGGGTTTGGGTACTTGTTAATAGTTTATTTTTTTTGTTTTCTCTGGCCTTGGCTTTTTTTCTTAACTGGGGGCCCCTAAACACGGTTTTTTGTATTAAAAGAATTGTAGTAAAAAAAGGGACTTTTTGGCCGGAAGGGGGTTTGGGTTTTGGGTTCACTCCTTTTATTTCTATATTTTCGAGTGTTTACTTTGGGGTCTTGGGATCGGGGTACGTTGGGTAGTGAGTTTTTTTGTAAAATTTTCATATTTCATTTTTGCTCGGTTGGTTGGAATAAATACGGGTTAAGGTCTCCCCAAATTTTTTGCTGAATTCAAAAATAATCAAAAGAAAGCCAAGAAAAAAAAAAAAAAAAATAAAAAATTAATGGCTGTACAAATAACCATCCCGTAAATACCTTTATAAATACTATAATTCCTTTTGAAAATTGTAAACTTGATTCTTGTACAATTTCTTAAGTGTTAACTATTTTTTCTTAAAAGATTAACTCAATTTCCATAATTTTTCGATTTTTTTTCGCTCGCGCGCTGCGCACATTGTACCTTCCCTAAACTCCTACAATGGTCATGCGCTCCTCTCCCCACTAACTATCCTCTCTCATGACCTGGCCCTAATTTCTACATTCACCATGAGTAAAGCTACTTTATCTGTACCATTCTCATTTACATCAGCTGCAATTTTTACATTAGTAACTGTTGTGTCAGTGTTAACATCATTATTATTATCATCATCAGTATTATGATCATCACTATTATTTATTACACATTACTACATGATGCCTTCCATTGTGACATTGATAGCAACTATTGAGTTTGGCATAACAATCCTTTACATTATGGCTGCCTAAACATCTGATACATCTGTCAAGTTCTTCCAGTGTTACCACCTTAACATCCCATGAATCATAAGCATTAAAATTCTTGGAGAAATAAGTACCGTGGCAAGAGAGACAATCTCTCTTTTGCTTGACTTGTCCATTTTTAGCCTGGCCATTCTTATTAAGGTATTTATTCTTCTTAATTTAATGTGGAGAATCTTTAATTTTGGATCCTGCCACTTGATATGTGCCTATGCATCCCTTTTTATGGGATGAATTGTGATTATTAGCATAAGGATATTTTTTCAACTTGTTAGACCTGACAGATGCATCAGAATCATCATGTGTTAAATTCTTAGAATTTTTTTTGTTGGCTGGTCTGTAATTGAACAATTAATTCTTGAAGACCTAATCTTATTTCTTCCAGAGAAAAATAACCTTTGTGGTATTTATTAGACAACCACTCTATTGTCTTGCTGGTCAATTTATTTTGTAAGACAGTCTGATTCACCTATTTCATATCTATTTCTCAAGGATTTAAGAAGTGCTTTCTAATTTGACCCTAAATTGTTGCAAATTATGCTAATTGTGTTCTGGAGTTCTTAATCACAATATTTACTATGTTCCAGATTACCATAGGAATCGCGGAACGAACTAAAAGCCATAAATAAAATCGAAAGAAACCCAAAGTATTTCTTTTCTTATGCTAAATCAAAGTCGAGAACAACGTCCAGTATTGGGCCCCTACTTAAACAAGATGGGTCTTACACAGATGACAGCAAGGAAATGAGTGAGCTACTCAAGTCTCAATATGACTCAGTTTTTAGCAAGCCGCTAACCAGACTGAGAGTCGAAGATCTAAATGAATTTTTTATGAGAGAGCCACAGAATTTGGTTAACACAAGCCTATCTGATGTTATCCCGACGCCAAATGACTTCGAACAGGCGATAAATGACATGCCCATGCACTTTGCCCCAGGGCCAGACTCATGGAACTCCGTGTTCATCAAGAACTGCAAGAAGCCCCTATCACGAGCTTTTACCATCCTATGGAGAGGGAGCATGGACACGGGGGTCGTCCCACAGTTACTAAAAACAACATAGCCCTACTCCACAAAGGATAGCACTAACATCCCATATCATAAAATCTTTGAAAGAGTCCTAAGAAGCAAGATCGCCACCCATCTAGAAACCCATCAATTACACAACCCAGGGCAACATGGATTTAGAGCAGGTCGCTCCTGTCTGTCTCAACTACTGGATCACTACGACAAGGTCCTAGATGCACTAGAAGACAAAAAGAATGCAGATGTAATATACACAGACTTTGCAAAAGCCTTCGACAAGTGTGACCATGGTGTAATAGCGCACAAAATGCGTGCTAAAGGAATAACAGGAAAAGTTGGTAGATGGATCTATAATTTCCTCACAAACAGAACACGAAGAGTAGTAGTCAACAGAGTAACGTCTGAGGCGGCTACGGTGAAAAGCTCTGTTCCACAAGGCACAGTACTCGCTCCCATCTTGTTTCTCATCCTCATTTCTGACATAGACAAGGATGTCAGCCACAGCACCGTGTCTTCCTTTGCAGATGACATCCGAATCTGCATGACAGTGTCTTCCATTGCAGACACTGCAAGGCTCCAGGCGGACATCAACCAAATCTTTCAGTGGGCTGCAGAAAACAATATGAAGTTCAACGATGAGAAATTTCAATTACTCCGATATGGTAAATATGAGATGATTAAAACTTCATCAGAGTATAAAACAAATTCCAGCCACAAAATAGAGCGAAAAACCAACGTCAAAGACCTGGGAGTGATCATGTCGGAGGATCTCACCTTCAAGGATCATAACATTGTATCAATCTCATCTGCTAGAAAAATGACAGGATGGATAATGAGAACCTTGAAAACCAGGTATGCCAAGCCCAAGATGACACTCTTCAGGTCACTTGTTCTATCTAGGCTGGAATATTGCTGCACATTAACAGCACCTTTCAAGGCAGGTGAAATTGCTGACCTAGAAAATGTACAGAGAACCTTCACGGTACGTATAACGGAGATAAAACACCTCAATTACTGGGAGCGCTTAAAGTTCCTGAACCTGTATTCCATGGAAAACAGGCGGAAGAGATACATGATTATATACACCTGGAAAATCCTAGAGGGACTAGTACCAAACTTGCACACGAAAATAACTACGAAAGCAAAAGACTTGGCAGACGATGCAACATCCCCCCAATGAAAAGCAGGGGTGTCACTAGCACGTTAAGAGACAATACAGTAAGTGTCAGGGGCCCGAGACTGTTCAACTGCCTCCCAGCATACATAAGAAGGATTACCAATAGACCCCTGGCTGTCTTCAAGCTGGCACTGGACAAACACCTAAAGTCGGTACCTGACCAGCCGGTCTGTGGCTCGTACGTTGGATTGCGTGCAGCCAGCAGTAACAGCCTGGTTGATCAGGCCCTGGTCCACCATAAGGCCTGGTCACAGACCGGGCCGCGGGGGCGTTGATCCCCGGAACTCTCTCCAGGTAAACTCCAGGTCACCTCTAACAAGTCAACTGCCTCTAGAGTCTATATTTTGGAATCCTTGAATCAGGACATAAGCATCGCTTCTGATCTGCCGTTTGAGATAAAATAATTTTGTGATATCTGCTGGGTCATCCCTCACATGCACCACAGACTTAAATACTCACCAGAATTCCTCCCAGCTGTTTCCTGGACTAAATATTGGTAGACATAACTTTGGGAGTTTGGACAAAGACCTATCATTTACTTTACTAAACTGGTCAACTGCAGTATTTAAATATTTCAATTTACTTAATACCTCACCGTTACATGATAGTATTTTATCATCTAGTTCATAATACTGATTAATGAATAATTCCTTTTCATTACCATATGCACAATTCACCAGCAGATCGCCTTCATATTATTTGTAATACAATTTGTATGACACATACTTATTATCTAATGATTCCAAATATAATTCTAAATTAACTTATTCACAGTTTCTTCTACCACCAATTCTAGACATTTATTATAAGCTCTGGTCACATGACCTTTTTTTTTTGCATTTAATGATGTATTCATACCTTTGATTCCCTTGGATTTTTCATCAGCATTAATTACATTACCTTCACCTTAATGTACGCTGGATGTACAAATTATACAGAGACACTGGTATAATTATTACAATATACGCCAAATATCCTAGCCAAATATTTCCTGGCTTAGGAAATGATTTATATTTATTATTAATATAATCAGAAAGAAGACAATTAACATTCCTAGCCCTAACTGGGCTTAGCAAATAAGCAATTATAGCAATTACAATCCAAGCCTCACTGGGCTTAGGAATTAATTTACAGGATATAATAATTACACAAATCCATTAATATTACAGATGTATAAGAAATACAATTCCAGCCCCACTGGGCATGCATATCCAATTAATTGTGGCAACTATAATCAATTACACAAACACCATTAATTAATTAAGTAATGTCAATTACAGTATATGTGAACCCAGCAATCCATTACTTTTAATCAAATCATTAAATTAAATTAAATTTTCCTTGATTACATATCCAAGTTCGTTAGGACCAAAGGATTTTTTGTGAATTATTATGTTAGCAAATTACCTGCACGAGGTTTACAGGGTATTACCTGAATTATTACAGGCAAGTTATTTGAGTGAGATAAGTGGGACTTAAGTCACAGTAGGTCGTAGGACTGTTACTCCCTCGATGCCCAGTTCATCACCACTCATGTCATTAAATTAATAATGACCATATTAAACATTAATATCAATAATGGTAAATTATAAACTAATGTGGACTGTATATGACTGGGCTTGCTGGGTATACAGAATATAATTACTGCACATAAATTACAATAGTGTTATCAGCAAGGAAATTCGTATTACCACTTACCATTTAATTACTGGATCATAATTATGTTTTGGAAACACACCCTAATGCTAGGATTTAGGATGGCCAATGCAAAATCTACTGTACATTATAGGTAAGCATCACATAGCTAAGGTGTGTTGCTGGAAAGGATTGGAGTCTTCTATTTTTTTCCATTTTTGTTACCAAACTGTAAGGATTTTCCACACTATTTATCCCAATTCTTCAGCAGGAATGTGTCATCAATTTCTAAATTATAGATTGAGGCCGATATACACCAACTGACCTTCGAGAATGCCTGATTACATTGCACAATTCAGCCCAGTGCTCACGCATTAAATTCAATATGGCGTCTCCCTATTCTCATCACTCCCCGGGCTGTTCTACCTCCCCCCTCTCACTCGAAATTTATCGAAAGGTCCAAATAGCATCACATTTTAATATGCAGGTATTATATTATTCATTTATATGTTCTACATTTAGGAAAATTATGTAAAAAAATTCGACAGCAATCATAGTACCTGAGGGAAAGAGTACAACTTTGTAGTAGCCACAGTCAGTGGCCAGGCTTCAAACACTTCTTTATTGTACAACAGTAAAGGAATGGAACAGATTGCCTGCACATGTCAAAGCCAGTCATAGCATGAACCAGTTCAAGAGGTCCAAATTTGCCTTATGAATGTGGTGACAGAAAGGGAGGAGAATGATTTTTTTATTTTTTTAGCTAACACACATGCAAATATAAATAACTCATTTTAGTTTATTTCTGATATGTATCCTTTATAGCATAATATTAAGATATTATCTCCTTTATAGTATAATAATAAGGTATTGAAAGGATATTATCTCGGAAATTATCCTGACATCACAAGACTTTGTAAAGGCAATATATGACATGTCCATGCACTCTGCCCCAGGCCCAGACTCATGGAATTCCGTGATCATCAAGAACTGCAAAAAGCCCCTGTCACGTGCCTTCAGCATTCTATGGAGAGGGAGCATGGTCACAAGGGTCATCCCACACTCATTAAAAAGAACAGACATAGCCCACTCTACAAATGTGGCAGTAAAGCAATTGCAAAGAACTGCAGACCGATAACACTAACATGACTCACGAAATCGTAATAACACGATTGCAAACAAACCATACCCCGGCCGGGACGGGCTGGAGTTTTGAGATTCTATGACCGCGGGTTCAATCCCGGCCGGGGTATGGTTTAACACTAACATCCCATATCATAAAAATCTTTGAAAGGGTTCTAAGAAGCAAGATCATCGCCAGCCACCTAGATACCCATCCGCAACACGGATTTAGAGCAGGTCGCTCCTGCCTGTCCCAGCTACTGGACCACTATGACAAGGTCCTGGATGATGTAGAGGATAAACAAAATACAGATATAGTATACACAGACTTTGCAAAAGCTTTCAACAAGTGTGACCATGGTGTAATAGCACACAAAATGCGGGATAAGGGAATAACAAGAAAAGTTGGTAGATGGATCTATAAGTTCCTGACAAATAGAACACAAAGAGTAATAGTAAACAGATTAAAGTCTCAGGCAGCCACTGTAAAAAGTTCTGTTCCACAAGGCACAGTACTCACTCCCGTTCTATTCCTCATTCTCATATCTGACATAGACAGAGATGTAAGCCATAGCTCCGTGTCTTCCTTAGCGGATGACACCCGGATTGCCATGGCAGTGACCTCCATCGAAGACACCGCAATACTCCAAGCGGACATTAACCAAATCTTCAAATGGGCCAGTCAAAACAATATGAAATTCAGTAAAAAGAAATTTCAACTACGCAGATATGGAAGACTTGAGGAAATTAAATCTGTATCAGGGTATACGACAAATTCTAGCCATACAATAGAGCAAAAAAGGAATGTGAAGGACCTGGGAGTGATAATGTTAGAGGATCTCGCCTTCAAAGAACATAACAATGTATTTACCGCATCTGCTAGGAAAATGATAAGAGGGAAATAATGAGAACCTTCAAAACTAGGGAAGCCAAGCCCTTGATGATTCTCTTCAAATCATTTGTTCTCTCTAGGCAGGAATACTGCTGTACACTAACTGCCCCCTTCAAGGCAGGCGAAACTGCTGTCCTGGAGAATGTACAAAGACTTTTCACGGCACACATAAGTATGATAAGGCACCTAAATTACTGGGAACGGTTAAAGTCCCTTGATTTGTATTCCCTGGAATGCAGGCGAGAGAGATACATGATAATATACACTTGGAAAATCCTAGAGGGATTAGTACCAAACTTGCACACGAAAATCACTCCCTATGAAAGCATAAGACTCGGCAGGAGATGTAACATTTCCCCAATGAAAAGCAGGGGCGCCACGAGTACACTGAAAGACAACACAATAAGTGTCCGAGGCCGAAGACTGTTCAACTGCCTCCCAGAATACATAAGGGGGATTACCAGTACACCCCTGGCTGTCTTCGAGAAGGCACTGGACAGGCACCTAAAGTCAGTACCTGACCTGTCGGGCTGTGGTTCGTACGTCAGTTTGTGTGCGGCCAGCTGTAACAGCCTGGTTGATCATACTCTGATCCACCACGAGGCCTGGTCTCAGACCAAGCCGCGGGGGCGTTGACTCCCGAAACCCTCTCCAGCTATACTCTTGATATACCCAATGGAAATAAGTCACTATCTGGCTTTGGGTTATCCTAGGTTCTCTACACATATGCTGCTATGTATGATAATTAATCTATGTAACTGTATTTGTGTATACCTGAATAAACTTACTTAAGGATCAGCAGTGATCACAGCTAAGAGGTAAAAATTCCAGTTAGTATCGAGACGTGTTGAGAGGGAGAAGAGTTACTTGCTAAGTGTAAATAGTGTCCTCAATGTGAGGGGTGACACCAGGTGCTAAGAAACTTAACAACAAAGCTTTACAGTAGACCTACTGGGTCACTGGAGGCAATATATTCACAACTATTCACTGCACTAGGCCAACTGACTCATGCAAATTATCATCACTAAATTCATTGGGAAGCATTGAACCCAGAGGTGATACACCATCTGGGGGAATGGGAAGTAATTAAATTTGATCCTAGGAAGCGGAGAGTAACTGCAGTTTCTTGGATCAAGAGCTCCTCTTCACTGGTAGGCAAAGATTACCAGTGATGTTTGTGAAATATAAACTTGTATGCAACACTTAAGACATTTTATTCAGACATGACTTGTTCGCTAGTAACATTTGGCCCAATAGAAACGTTCAGTGCACCAGGGATATTCAGCCCTCAATGAACGTTTGTCCCAATAGAAACGTTTTGTCTACCAGGGATATGCAGCCCTTCAGGAACAATTCAGCCAGCTTAGTAAGTAAGTAAGTTTATTCAGGTATACACAAATACAGTTACATAGAATTATCATACATAGCAGCATATGTGTAGAGAACCTGGGATAACCCAAAAAATTTAGAAAGAGTGACTTATTTCCATTGGGGTCCTTCTAGGAGCATTTTGTCTATTAAGTACGTTTTGCCCCTTAAAAACGTTTTTCCCCATTAGGGACGTTTCGCCAACAGGAGCTTATTCAATCCATTATTCTTAATGTTGGATACGTGTTTCATGTTGTGTGGGTACCGAGACATGTAGTGGTCATGTTTCAGGTTGTGTGGGTACCGAGACATGTAGTGGTCATGTTTCAGGTTGTGTGGGTACCGAGACATGTAGTGGTCATGTTTCTTACACACAGCTACAGAAAAGGAGGGGAGTGATTTCTTGTATGAAAATAGCTAATTTTATCTCTCCCCTAGTATATCCAACATTTAGAATAATTGATTGAATAAGCTCCTGTTTGTTTTTACATAGTTAAGGTACTTACTTGTTTTTAACTTTTAAGTATAAATAATAATTATCACAAAGACTCCAGTGAAAATAAATCACTCTGTCTGACTTTTTTTGGGTTATCCTAGGTTGTCTACACATATGCTGCTATGTATGATATTCTATGTAATTGTGCACATCTATCTATGACACTCTTCCCAGTATAAGAGAAGCGAAATTAATGGACAAACATGATGCAAGAGAGAGTTAGTTTAATATGTTTATTATGCACCCCATACCCATCCTGTGGGCGGTAGTCAAAAGATTACAGAGGTACATAATTGGTCCAGGGACTGGACTCCAAAGTACAACATACTCAGATTTCTATGTCGAGTACCAGGTAATCCTTTTCTTGA
>NC_069425.1:10325523-10328647 GCF_026875155.1 Cherax quadricarinatus | reverse complement strand
TTTCATGCACAAACTGAAGATTTACTGTTATGCAATATTGTAATTATTGTATAAATTGTGAACGCATATTAAACGCACCAGTTGACGTGTACTGGATGCACAATTCAGTTTTAGAACATCAACAAAAATCTAACATTTCTGGTAATTTTAACTCAAAGCTATTTTCAGTACAAAAAACAATCAAAAACATCTTCCATTCTATCAAGAGACCAAGAAACCATGAATACAACCATAAAACCCATCAAAAAATACACCATAAAGCTGCTGTTTTATACCAATAACTTTTTTTTTCTATGCACTGCATGGTATAGGATTTTTTTATATGGTGCACACTTACTACATAGACATATTCTCTCGTATCAAGGCCCAAACTTACTACTCGCAGCTTATCTGAGTGAGCTGAGCTTATCACATTCTACAGCACAGACCCTGGCTTCAAAGCCGTAGAACAATGGCAGGGACCCTGAAGTGGTTAAGAATTTGGTTGATTGGAACAATGGAATTAGTTTAAAATGCTTACTGGGCAAAATCACTCGTCAGTAATCAGTGTAAATGTGCCATAGACATTTGTTTTAAAATTTATTAATGCAAAGATATGATTGATTTTGTTTTTATAATCCCCCCCCCCCCCCACAACAACAACAACAACAAGTAGTTGGCCATCTCCCACCTAGGCAGGGTGACTCAAAAAGAAAGAAAAAATCCCCAGAATGAAAGTACCTTAATCATTCAACACTTTCACCTCACTCGTACCCCTGTACACTAGTTGACATATTAGATTTGTGCAACACTTTGGTAACTTTGTTTTGGAAATGTTTGACTAAGTGGCTTTCTCAGTCCAATACAGAGAAGAATGGTTAAAGATCAGAAATATTATAGAAATAGAGGTGATCTTGATTGGTTTTTCTATGAAAAGAACCTTGAATGTCAAAGGCCCTAAAATCTGGAACACCCTACCTGAAAATTCCAAAACTGCAGACACATTCATCACCTTCAAAACTACCATCAGAAAACATCTTATCTCCTTGATACACCCTGTCAACTAATAATAGGAATACCACCTGGTGGTTCACACTTACACTTACTCACCCATTTGACCATAAACAGAAATATCAATCTCAATCTCAAAATAATGAATCTTAACTAGTCATAAGTTGGCCTGTGATACTCCAATACTGAAACTACGTATAGTGCCAAAACAAAAGCATTCACATTGCTAAACTCACAACTAGTACTTAGTCACTTAGCCATAATACCACTTCTCATAATTTTGTAACATTTTAAACCTAAGATTTAATATAAGTCTGCCCGAAATGCCTAGCCATGCTAGGCGTTCTAGTGGTACACTGTAATTATTATTTTACTACATGTAAACCACACAACCAAATTCTGTAAACTCAGCATTGTAATACTTAAGAGTTTGAAATGGAGCTCAAAGAAGGGGAAAGGTTTTATTTTGCCAATGTTCAAAAGTAAACAAATGATGTCATTTTCCAATAAATGTCCAAGTAGCCATTCTGATATGCAGTCATGAATGGGTTGACATTATTTATACAATTATTAAAATATTGCAGTAGTCTGCATAACAGTAAATCTTCTATTTTTTGTTTGGATAAAAATTCAATTAGAAAGCAAGAGTAACATCAGAGGGGCCTGGAGACATGACTGATGAACAAAGAAATGTTATTTTAGAGCCAGGAATGTCTGTTCATTCTGGACACTATTTTGAAATTGTCATATTTTTAGTTTTTGTGAAATTGGCCAAATTGCAAATTTCTGACAATGTTATTGGGTACTTGAAATCAGTAAATGGGCAGTTTCTTGTACTCAATCAATAGAAAAAAATGGAGCTCTAAAGCAATAGCTACTAGTTTTGGTCGACTGGAACAATGGAATTAGCCGAAAATAGGCTCAAAGTGGGCGAAATCACCAATTCGTAAATATCGCTAACTTTGCGAGAGCGTAATTCCATCAGTTTTCCATCAAATTTCGTTCTTTTGGTGTCATTCCAATCGGGAAAAGATTCTCTATCATTTCATAAGAAAAAAAAGTTTTTTTTTTTTTTTCCCCCAACACCAGAAGACACCTCAGGATTTGGGGTTGCGACAGTCAAGGGGTGAAGATAAAACATCAGGCATATATTATTTTTTTTTTTTTTTTTTTTTTTTAACAAGCTGGCCATCTCGCACCGAGGCAGGGTAACCCAAAAGGAAAGAAAAGAAAAAATCCCCCCCAAAACAATACTTTAATCATTCAACACCTTCACGTCACTCATACATCACTGTTTTTGCAGAGGCATCCAGATAAAACAGTTTATATGCTTCTAAACTGTAGTATCTGGATGCCTCTGCAAAAACAGTGATTATGTACAAGTGAGGTGAAAGTGTTGAATGATTATGAAAGTATTTTCTTTTTGGGGATTTTTTCATTTTGGGGTCACCCCTGCCTCGGTGGGAGATGGCCGGCTTGTTGAAGAAAAAAAAAATATGCCTGATGTCTTTTATCTTAAATTTTATCTTGAATTTTGCTAGACGAGTCAAAAAATTTATTTTCATTGTTTAGCTTTGTTCCCTTTCATGTAATGGTGGTAACATTGAAGATTAAATTTGCTTTTTTAAATAACACTCAGGAAGTGCAAGATTTGCACACACCTCAGCCAGCAGACACTTAAAAATCAAATGTTTGCTGAATTTCAACAGGAATCATCTCGAATGCCTTGAAATTGTGCTTGTTAGTCACTGAAAGCACTGATAATATGCCCAAGTCAACTGTGCAAGATTAATGCTTGTATTTAGTTAAATACTTACACTTTATTTTCCAGGCACCAGACCGTGAAGATGTAGTGAATGAGCACTTTATAGCCTTGGTAGAAGTTGAAGGAAACCTTTATGAGCTTGGTAAGTTAATAGTGTTTATTTAAAAAAACAAATCTCTTCCTCTCTCTCTTCCTCTCTCTCTCTCTTCCTCTCTCTCCTCTTCCTCTCTCTCTCTTCCTCTCCTCTCTCTTCCTCTCTCTCTTCCTCTTTTTTTTTTTTTTTTTTTTTTTTTTACTCATGGTTTTGACAAGGTTAAGGATCCCTAGCTTTATTGACAAGCTATTTACAGGTTAAGGATTCCTAACTTT
>NC_069425.1:10223023-10320523 GCF_026875155.1 Cherax quadricarinatus | reverse complement strand
ACGGGAGAAGTTGAGCCACTGTGGGCCTTTTTCTTTTATAAACATTTTTCTCGTTAAATCTTATGCTGTGCGAATGTGTTCCATCTCGAGTCATCCGGGGTAGTATGACTCAGATGGAGTGATTTCGGGAAAAGGGGTACAGCCAAGTGAATTTTGCTGCTTTCTGCCCTTTGTGGCATAAAAGCTGTTTCACGTGTCCTCAAAAGTGGATCCAAGTGTGGTACTTTGACAGTATTGGCCTTGTACATAACGAAGGGCCCCCCACATCCCTCCTGTGTTAAAGGCTCTGCTAAAATGAAGATAATCCAGAGGGGGTCCAGCAGAGATAGACGTCTTGCTTTTTTCTCCATTTCCCAAGCAGTCGCAGATAAGGGGGGGGGGGGGGAAGGCAAAACCAAGAAAGGGGAGCATACTAAGGTGTGAGCGTATTTGTGCCTGTACAGAACTTGCAACCCTACGTAAGCAGATGCGAGATAGGGCAAAGTGCTGTAACTTATAGGTGTGGGGTTGAAAAATGATGTAGGGTGTTGGAGGGTGTGGATTGAAAGATAATGAATCTGGCGATTTGATAGTGAATTGACTTGAATTGACAAATATGCTAGAAGGCAGTACCCAATTTCACAAGTTTCTTCCAGGTATAGTGTATATGTACGTTTTAAAATGGTGTCCCATGAAACTGTACCCAACAAGGGGTTTCTCTGGACTGAAACCCCTTTAAATTTTAGTGTTAACTTTTATTAAATACGAGCTGTGCCAAGGTTATTCCTTATTTGCACTATTTAATAATGGATTTTTTCAGAGGCCGGGAGAATTTCCCATTTAAACCAGGGTCCCAAAAAAATCTGCAGACCACTTTTTAAGTTTTTTTTAATTTTTTTTAATTAGTTTGTGCCAATTTATATAAAAAATTTCCCCTGAACATTATTGATTTTCCACTAATTCCTTTGCTGTCGTGAAATTAAACTTCCATATTGTTTTAAATTTTTGGGTATTTTTTAATTGGGCCCCTTGACATTTTTATATGTTGGGGTTTTTAATCATTTCTAAACCTTGCCTGCTTTTATTGAAAATAGATTTTCTTGGGTAGGCTTTTAATACCGTGGACCCCCCGGTTAAAAAGATATTTTTTCACTCCAAAGTATGTTCAGGGGCCATACTGACCGAATTTTTTCCCTAAGGAATATTGTGAATAGATTAGTCCATTTCAGACCCCCCCAAAATACACGTACAAACGCACTTACATAAATACACTTACATAATTTGGCGCAAATTTGGAGGGAATCTTATGCAGGGGTCCCCCTGTACATTTTGCATAAATGTGTATATGCAAAGCAACCCCCTCCCCTACACACACGCCCAACCATCCCCCTCCCCCCCCCCCACACACCACACACACACCCCCCCCCAACCCCAAACCCCCTACAACCATCCCCCCCCAAAAACCCCTCCCCCCCACCACACCTCCCCCCCCCCCCAAAATCCCCCCCACCCAAAACCTCCCCCCCCCACACCATCCCCCCCCCACACACCATTCCCCCCACCACACCATCCCCCCCACACACACCATCCCCCCCCCCCACACCATCCCCCCCACACAACCATCCCCCCCACACACACCATCCCCCCCACACACACCCTCCCCCCCCACACACCCTCCCCCCCACACACACACACCAACCCCCCCACACACACACAAACCAAACCCCCCCCCACACCACACCACCCCCCCCCCACCCCACCAGCCCCCCACAACCAACCCCCCCCCCCCACACAACACCGCCCCCCCAAACCCAACCCCCCAAAACACACACACAAAACCAACCCCCCCAACACACCACCCCCCCCCACACACACACCAACCCCCCCACACACACCAACCCCCCCCCAACACACCAACCCCCCCACCACACCCAACCCCCCCACACACACACCAAAACCCCCCCCACACACTAACCCCCCACACACTAACTCCCCCACCAACACCAACCCCCCCCCACACACACACCAACCCCCCCACACACACACACACAAACCCAAACCCCCTACACACACCACCACCAAAAACCCCCCCACACACACACACACCAACCCCCCCAACACACACACACCACCCCCCTACAACACACACACCAACCCCCCTACACACACACACCAAAACCCCCCCACACACACACACACCAACCCCCTACACACACCAACCCCCCTACCCCCCACACCAACCCCCACACACACCAACCCCCCTACACACACACCAAAACCCCTACACACACACCCAAAACCCCACAACAGCACCAACCCCCCCACACACACACACGCACCAAACCCCCCACACACACACACGCACCAACCCCCTACACAAACACGCCAAAACCCCCCCCCTACACACACACACACCCCACACACACACACACACACACACCCAAACCCCCTACACACACACCAACCCCCCCCCCACCCCCACACACAACCCCCCCACACACACACAACACCCAACCCCCCCCACACACACACACCCAAAACCCCAACCCCCCTACACACACACACACACACCAACCCCCCCAACACACACCAACCCCCCCCTAACACACACACCAAAACCCCCCTACACAACACACCAACCCCCCACAACACACAAACCCCAACCCCCCCCCACCCAAACCACCAACCCCCCAACACCACACCAACCCCCCTACACACACCAAACCCCCACACACACACCAACCCCCCCCACACCCCCCACAAACCCAACCCCCCACACAACCACCAACCCCCCCTACACACACCAACCCCAACCCCCCCCAAACACACCCCAACCCCCCCACACCAAACCCCCCTACACACAACAACCCCAACCCCCCTACACACACACACCAACCCCCCCACACACACACACCCAACCCCCCCACACACACACACCAACCCCCCCCCAAAAACACACACCCAACCCCCCCACACACACACCAACCCCCCCAAAACCCCCCAACCCCCCCACACACAACCAACCCCCCCACACAACACACACACACACACACGGTGATGGTGACAGTGATGGGTGAAGCTTGTCTTTCGGGTGTGCGCCTACACTCACACTGTTGTCGGAAGAAAAGGTTTTCTAGGTGAAATCACATAACTGGGTTTATCTTGGCGCTCAGCTCAATCTTGACCAATTATGTGAGCCAAAACAGTATTTAGGACCGGGACAAGGGGGGAAAACCCCCCAGGAGAGATTTAATAGTGGGGGGGTGGGTTTTGTGATTGGGTGTGGGGGGGAGCGGAACAAGCTGGCCCCGTGCGCCCACTGCCACGACTTCTCACCACGCACAAGGTGGCTTAATAAATACAATGCCACAGGGATATTAAAAAAAACCCTCTTTCCAGTCCAAGCACAAGCGATACATGAAACAAAACTTCAAGGAATTGCGTGGCTTATTTCTCTCTCAGGGGTTTGAAGCTGGGTTTACTGACTGGCTTAACCCCCGAGATGGCTTACGAAGACGTTAACGATGCACACAGCATGAAGGAGCAGGTGGAGACAGGAACAGGCTGGGTGGTAGGCTGAGGGGAGGCCCGACTAGCGTTCACTTCCACAGTTGGCTTACGATGGCTTAATTGCAAAATCCGGGGGCAACCCCGGAGATTGAAGCAATTAGCACAGAACTAAGCCAGGAAGCTTGAAAAAATGGCGCAACAGGCTTTCAGGCTGGAGTACACAGGGTGAGAAGAGTGAGGGGGGAGGGTGGAGGTGGCAAAAGGTTCACCCGACCCCCGGCAAGCACAACAGTCTTTTAACTCTGAAAATACCCTTAAATCCACGCCCACACCGGGCCACCATTTTCATGTGGGTTTTCGATACTGGAAGGGGAAGAAACTCTGTAGGCTGGTAGTAGTATAATATATAACGGGGGATGGGAAAGCGCCAACAGCCGACCCCTCCCTCTCTCTACTTACTGACTCGCAAGTCCTTGTGTAGGGGGGGTTTGAAAAAAAAACATACATAAGAAATAAGAAAGGAGGGGCACTGCAGGGGGCCTGTGCCCATACTAGGCAGGTCCTTACAATTCATCCCCTAACAAAAATTTGCCCAACCCATTTTCAATCCACCCAAAAATAACTCTATGGAAAGTCCCACTCAAATCCAAAACCCCCCCCACTCATGTACCCATCCAACCTAGATTTGAAAAATACCCCAAAATCCCAGCCCCAATAACCCAACTAGGTAGACTGTTTTCCCCTCATCAACTACCCTATTTTCCAAACCAATACTTTCCCTTTTCCTTTTAAATCTAAATTTATCAATTAAAACCAATACTGCGGGTTCTCTCTTTGGGGAGAATCCTAAGACCCTTATTAACCCCCTTTTAGGGTCCAAGGCCCAAAAACTGGAGTCAAACCCCAGGTCCAAGAATTTTCAAAAAAAAAATTTATTTTTTCTTATGAAATCGTAGAGAATCTTTTTGTGAAGGTAATAAAACAAAAAGTACGAAATTTGGTGGAAAATTGACGAAATTATGCTCGCGAATTTTGATGTGTCAGCGATATTTACGAATCGGCGATTTTGCCGATTTTGATTTCCCATTTTAGGCCAATTACATTATTCCAATCAACCAAATTCTTAGCTATTTCACTAGTATTACTTCTATTCTATCGATTGAGCACAAGAAATCGCCAAGTCAACTTTTTCAACTACAAATAAAGTGATCGGAAATTGTCAATTTGGCCAATTTAACACAAAAGTTCAAAATATTTCAATTTCAAAATAGGGTCAAGAATAAACAATGTAGGCATTCCTGGCACTAAACTAACATTTCCTCTGTTCGTTAGTTATGTTTTGAGGCTTTACAAATAAATTCCATTTTGATTTTTTTTTCACATAATGAATTTTTATTCACACCAAAAAATAGAAGATTTACTTTTTATGCAATACTGTAAAAAAATTGTATAAATATCATCACCATATTTGTGAATGTATATTAGACCCACCAGCTGACGGTGTATTAGATGTGTGAGGTCGTTTGTTTACTCTTGAATACCCGGCAAAAATTTAACATTTCCGCTACTTTGAGCTCAGTTTTCAAGCCATTTCCAGTGCTAAAACCAATCAAAATCATCTCTATTTCTGTAAAAATGTCTTCCTTTTCTATCAAATGAGACAAGAAATCGCAAATACAACTATAAAAAACAAAACGAAAAAACACTGCAAAGTTGCTGTTTTAATCGAAAAATCATGATTCATTTTTTTTCTCTCATTGTACACAGTGTGCTGCAGGATCTGTTTATGGGGGTGCACACAAAACCACATAGATGTATTCTCTCATATCTAGGCCCAAATGTACCACTCACAGTTTATCAGAGTGAGCTGAGCTCATGGCGTAGATCTACGTTTGGACACTCACCGTAAAGCCGTAGATCTACGGACGGACCCTGAAAGGGTTAATATCCCCTTTATTAATACCTATCTTCCACTTATACACTTCGATCAGGTCTCCCCTCATTCTTCGTCTAACAAGTGAATGTAACTTAAGAGTCTTCAATCTTTCTTCATAAGGAAGATTTCTATTAATTTAGTCATCCTAACGCTTTAATGTTTTCTAACGAATTTATGTCCATTTTTTAATACGGAGACCAGAACTGAGCTGCAAATCTAGGTGAGGCCTTACTAATGATGTATAAAAGCTGCAGTATGACCTCTGGACTTCTGTTGCTTACACTTCTTGATATAAATCCCAGTAATCTATTTGCCTTATTACGTACGCTTAGGGATTGCTGTCTTGGTTTAAGGTTGCTGCTCACCATAACCCCCCCCAATCCTTTTCGCAATCTGTATGGCTAAGTTCTACATCATTTAACTTATAAGTACTAGGGTTATGGGCACTCCCAAGTTCAGAACCTTGCATTTATCTACATTGACTGCATCTGCCACTTTTTTCTGACCAAGAATAGTTTGTTTAAATCCTCCTGAAGTTCCAAACATCTACATTTGAATAAATTATCCTACCTATCTTTGTGTCATCAGCGAATTTGCTCATATCACTAGTAATTCCCTCAAGATCTTTGATATATATTATAAACAACAACGGGCCCAAGACTGATCCCTGTGGAACGCCACTTGTTACAGATCCCCACTCGGATTTAACCCCATTTATGGACACTCTCTGTTTCCCTGTCAGTGAGCCATGACTCGATCCACGAGAGCACTTTTTCCCCCCAATGCCATGAGCTGCCACTTTAACAGTCTATGGTGCGGAACTCTATCAAAAGCTTACTAAAATCTAAGTAAATAATATCAAATTTTTAAATTGTGGTCACAGCCTCAAAATCTTTACTGAAGAAAGTTAATAAATTAGTTAGACAAGACCGGCCTCTTGTGAATCCATGCTGATATCATTAATCAAGCTATGCTTATCGAGAGGGTTTTCTTATAATCTCAGCTATAACCGACTCTAGTAATTTTTGCCTACAATTGAGGTCAGGCTTATTGGGCGGTAATTTGACGGTAACGACTTGGTCCCCTGTTTTAAAAATAGGAGTTACATTAGCCATCTTCCACATTCAGACACTACACCTGTTTGAAGAGATAAATTAAAAATATTAGTTAATGGTTCACAGAGTTTCCATTTTGCATTCCTTAAGAACCCTTGAAAAAACCTCACAGGACCCGCGACCTTATTTTGCTTCATCTGTCTATCTGCTTCACAACCATCTCACTAGTGACTGTGATGTTACATAATTTATCTTCTAGCCCACTGTAAAAATTAATTACTGGAATATTGTTAGTGTCTTCCTGTGTAAAAACTGAGAGAAAATAATTATTTAAAATCAAGCACATTTCATTCTCTTTGTCAGTAAGGTGCCCATAGTTATTTTTAAGGGGAAACCTATCTTATCTCTAACTTTTGTTCTATAGACCTGGAAAAAAAAATTTTTGGTCACAGCAATATGAATACAGTCCCAAAGATTCACACAGAAAGGTTGGTAGTGAGTCATCTACTGGTACACTGGTTACTGGTAACTGGTTACTAGGAACTGGTACTACTACTGACACAACACACACACACACACACACACACACACACACACACACACAAAACACACACACACACACACACACACACACAGAGGCTGGGAGAGTCAGGCCTAGTGTCTAATCGACATGTGCCTAGGACAGAATGGTAACTAACTCACACACCAACCCCCCTACAAAACACACACCCAAACCCCCCTACACACACACACCAACCCCCATACACACACAAACAACCCCCCCTACACACAACACCAACCCCCCTACACACAAAACCAACCCCCCTACACACACACACCCCAAACCCCCCCACACACACACACCAACCCCCCTACACACACACACCAACCCCCCTACACACACACACCAACCCCCTACACCCAACCCAACCCCCCTACACACACGCCAACCCCCCTACACACACACACGCCAACCCCCCCACACACACACACGCCAACCCCCCTACACACACAACGCCAACCCCCCTACACACACACCCCAAAACCCCCCTACACACACACGCCAACCCCCCTAAAACACACACCCCAACCCCCCTACACACACACGCCAACCCCCCTACACACACGCCAACCCCCCTACACAGACACGCCAACCCCCTACACAGACACGCCAACCCCCCTACACACACACCCCAAACCCCCCCCTACACACACACGCCAACCCCCCTACACACACACCCAACCCCCCCTACACACACACACACCAACCCCCCTAACACACACCCCAAACCCCCCCTACACACCACACACCAACCCCCTACACACACCAACCCCTACACACCACACACACACACACACAAAACCAACCCCACTACACAGTGTCATTCCAGACCCTGTAATCATGTTTGGTCAGGCCCATTTTAGCGTGCAGCTGCATTTTGAACCTTCACCTGGCCAAGCACGTCAGGAAACTAGAAAAAGTGCAAAGGTTTGCAACGAGACTAGCCCCTGGAGCTAAGGGGCATCTGTTACGAAGAGAGATTAAGGGAACTCAGCCTGAGACACAGGAGGAACGGGAAAGGGACATGATATTGACACAGAATATTGAGAGGAATCGCCCAAGGTGGACAGAGGTTGTTCCTAGATGGGTCACAGCAAAAAGGGGGTCACAATTTTAAGTTGAAGACATATAGCCCCACTCCATTAAAGTGGCAGCAAAGCATTAGCTAAGAACTATAGAGCAATAGCTATAACATCCCACATCATAAAAAATTTTTGAAAGAGTGCTAAGAAGCTCAATTGCAAACAACTTGGATTCCCAAAAATCGCACAATTCCAGCGCAACATTGGTTCAGAGCGGGTCGCTCCTGCCTCTCGCAACTGCTGGATCACGATGATATGGTCTTGGATGCACGGGAAGAAAAATAGAATGCAGATGTAAAATACGTACACAGACTTTGCGAAGTTTTGACAAGTGCGATCATGGCATAGTAGCGCACAAAATGCATGTTATAGGCATAACTGGCAAAGTGGGGAGATGGATCTTCAACTTTCTAACTAAATCAAACCCAGAGTAAATGGTCAACAGAGTTAAATTGGAAGCTGCCACAGTGAAGCTCTGTTCCACA
Organism: Cherax quadricarinatus; assembly: GCF_026875155.1. Taxonomy (NCBI): domain Eukaryota; kingdom Metazoa; phylum Arthropoda; class Malacostraca; order Decapoda; family Parastacidae; genus Cherax; species Cherax quadricarinatus. Next base: position 10,311,914 of record NC_069425.1, on the reverse strand, counting down.
ATGTACACTACTTGCCCCCATTCTGTTCTCATCCTCATATCAGACACAGATATGTAGTCCACAGCACTGTCATCCTTTGTCGACAATACTAGGATCTGCATGAGACTGTAGTCTGTTGAGAACACTGTTAACCTCCAAGAAGATGTAAACCAAATTTTCCCCAAAGGGCAATGGAAAACAATGATGCTCATTGAAGACAAATTCCAACTACTCCATTATGTAAAAATGGAAGATAAAAAACTAGAGCTGAGTATACTACCCAAAATTTAATCGTACAGTAGAGTGAAAAAATAAAGTGAGGAACCTTTGAGTGGTAATGTCTGAGGATCTCTCTTTCAGGAACATAACTGCAAAAAAAATGATAGGATGGGTAATGAGAGCATTCAAAATTAGAGATGCCAAAACCAGTGATACTTTTCAAATCGCTTGTTCTATAACCTGTTTTTTTTGGCGTTCTGGGTAGCGGGGAGTAAATGAAAAAACTTCTTCGGAGGCTTCTTATTTTATTTTTAAAGTCGTGGGGGGTTAACACAGGCCTTGTGTGTTGGGCCCAGGGCCGGGGAAAGGGCCATCCCACGAAAAGAGAGTACGGGCCCTATTTGTCTTGACTGCTTGAAGAGTGACACCAAAGTGAGACCCTGGCAAGGGCAGACAGGTGGCGGCCCCCCCGAGAGGCCTGGCTACAGAGGGCAACACTTGAGGGGTTGCAAAATTTTCCCTAAGTGGCAAAACAATGGGTGTCTGGGGCAGACAGTACAGGCTGTTACTACGCTCAGCCCCCTACCGCCCCGTCGTCCGACGCGACAATACTGGGGGTAAAAGGAACTGGGTCTCTTTTCTCATGGGAAACGGGGCACAAAAAAAATTTTTAAAAACATAATATATACATAGGGAAGGGAAAAAAAAAAAAACCCCTACGGGGGAGGGAAAAAAAAACATGTGGGGTGTGCTAAACATGGGGGTCATAGGCATTTGGAGATCAAAGGGGCCCTTCACTGCACACCTTCCTGCGTCCGGGACAGGTACTGCAACACGGGGAGACATGGCTGCCTGAGCTGTGACTAACAGGGAAACGGTCCCCTTTTGGAAACCGGTGAAGCAGTCATCTTTAGGGGGTAAACTGCAGGTTTTAAATTCAACCTGGGGCATGCCCTTTACTGGTCCCCTCGAGTGAGGGGGTCGACAAAACTCGAAAACTGGGCGGGGGTTTTTGGAAAAGGGGAACCAGGAGGACACTTCTCGAGGGGGTACTGTCGGGGGCCTGTCACTCCCCGGCGAGTTTTTTTAAAATTTCGTGTCATGGCAGGACGCCGGGGTGAAAAAAACTGGGAGTTGTAACATCATAACACCAGACGCAGTGAGAGAGCTACAGTCAGTGCCCTTTCCCCTTTTGTGCAACGGGCCCACTGAAGCTTGGGGACACGAGGTGACACAGCGCCTGCCGAAGGGCTAACTGGGGGCTTGACGAGTGCCCTTTCCCTCTCGGCAGTTGGGGTTTAAAAGCAGAGGTTTTTTTTTAAACCTCCCCCAGACTTGTTTCTCTACAAAAAAACTGCCCTTCTAAAGGTTTTGGGGGTTTAAGTGAAACAAAACTCGAGGGAATCGTAGCAAAGGGACGTTTTTGCAGAACTCCCCGAACGGGCGAGCATAAAAAACTTTCTGTAAAAAGAGACTTGGGCCCCAGGGTTGTCTTTTAAAAGTGTTTAAACGCACTGGTCACATGGGTGACTTAGCACAGTGGGCTTTCTCAGGTCTGGTCAGACCTCACTGGGCTCACGTAAACTACCCCACACCCGCGGTTACACTAAAAATGTGAGAACCTTTACTGAGGGAAATTTAAATTAAAACCCCCAAAAATTTCTTCTCTCAATCTTCTCCCACAATACTGAAATAAATTTCTAGAAACACTCGATGTTTAAATAAAGTTATGTTAGGATTATGTTGCGAGGTGATGCAGCAAACACTGACATCAGCAGACATCTCGAGGTTGACGTAGGCCGGGCATCCGGGGAGTTTTGAAGTCGGGCAGCATCGTGGGGTGACGTCAATGTGATGCGGGGAGCAGACCGCAGCATGAGGCCCCCGGGGGCATCTGGCTCGGTAAATCCCCCGTGTTTTTAGATCCACGTGCAAAGGGCCCCCACCCACGTGGCGTCGTGACCACGTGGTTTTCGTGAAACTAGGGCATGCTGGGGCCACGTATTCGAGTGGCCCCGGGCATCGGGTACACAGTTTTGGCAAAGAAAACCTAAAGAAAAACAACAGAAAAACAAGCAGAGGAAGTGAAGTAGTGGTGAATGGTGTAAAGGGAGGCTGGTGAGGTGGGAGGTACAGGGCGGGGGCAAAAGGAAAAGGGGCCCCCTTCCTCCCCTTCTCTCCAAACCCCCACAAAAAAGGGAGAAGCTCACATGGACGCAAAATTACCAAAAAACTCATTGGTTTGCTGAAACGCTACTGAACAACATCATCATTCATCATCCAAGGACCTGAACCGTGACTTGAGAAACAGCGTGGGACGCTGTAGCGGGGGGGTCACTGGGCGCCATTACGATTCTCAGAGAAATTCGAAAAAATTTTGGGCTATACCTGCTTGTACCTGTGTCGGATGCTAAAACGGCAAACATGAAATCGGATAACTGTTGAAGACGGATGCTTTTTGTATAGGGTGATAAAGGAAGATATTTCATTCCTTTTCCCTTCCTCTCTCCGGGGCAAACAACTCTGCGACCCCGTTTCCCACCATTTAAAACGAAATTATTTGTGAACGAAAGATATGTCTTCCCGGGGTTCTTGTTTTATTTTTTAAGTATGGTGGGACCAGGTTTGTGCTTTGGGGCCCATGGCCCAGGCGGGGCCATCCCCGAGAGAGAGCTACTAGGCTACGCTTGACGCTTGAAGAGTGATGCCCCCGAGTAAAGGGGTGGCAAGGGCAACGTGCATGCCCACCCAGAGGCCTGGCTACAGAGGGGGAACCTTGAGGGGCGCGAAAAATGAACAAGCTGGCAACAGCATGGGCTGCGTGCAGACGTACAGGCTGTCTACGTTTTTTTCCCAGGGTTGGGGTATTGCTGAAAATTAACCTCTGTTTAAACTCTCTCTCTCTCTCTCTCTCTCTCTCTCTTTTCTCTCTCTCTCTCTCTCTTCTCTCTCTCTTCTCTATCTCTCTATCTCTCTACTCTCTATTCTCTATCCTTATCTCTCTTCCCTTCTATCTCCTATCTCTCTATCCTCTATCTCTCATTTTTCTATCTCTTAACCTCTATTCCTATCTCTTTCTCTCTATCTCTCTATCTCTCTATTCCTATCTCTCATCTCTCTATCTTCTATCCCCTATCTCTCTCTCTCCTCTCTCCTCCCATCTCTCATCCTCCTCTCTCTATCTTCAATTCTCTACTCTCTATCTCTCTACTCCTATTTCCCCTAAAATCTCTCTCTCCTATCTCTCTCTCTCTCTCTATCTCCTCCTCTCTCTCTATCTCTCTCCTATCTCTCTTATCTCTCTCTCTCCTCTCTATCTCCATCTCTCTATCTCTATCTCTATCCCTCTATCTCTCTATATCTCTATCTCTTCTCTCTAAAATTTCTATCTTCTCTCTCTATACTCTATTTCTATATTTTTTATCTCTACCTCTCTATCTCTATCTTCTATACTCTATTCTCTTCTCTCTTATCTCTATCTCTATCTCTCTCAAAATCTCTATCTATATCTCTATCTCTATCCTGTATCTCTACTCCTATTTTCTATCTTATCTCCCCCTTTATCTCTCTCTATCTCTCTCTATCTCCCCTTATTATATCTCTCTCTCTCTCTCTCTCTCTCTCCCCCTCTCTCTTCTCCCCTCTCTCTCTCTTCTCTCTCTCCCTCTCTCTCTCTCTCTCTCTCTACTATCTCTCTATATCCTCTATATCTCTCTATCTCCCTACTTCTCTATCTCCTTATCCCTCTCTATCCTCTCTCATCCCTATCTCTATCTTTTTTTTTTTTTTTTTTTTTTTTTTTTTACAAAAGGGTTTGAAAAGGGTTAAGGATCCCTACTTTATTGACATAAAAAGGGTTAAGGAAAGCTTTCCTACATCACTCATTTGAAAGCATTTTTTTGTTATGAGACATCAAGTAGGGAACAGGAGATTTGGACCATCTGTGGGCCAGCATTTTCATTTGATAAACTGACTTTATTCATTGACACATTATGCTGTACGAATGGTTCCCTACTCGAGTCCCCTGGGTATGTAGATCCAGTGGAGGATGTTGGAGAAGGGTACGCCAGAGTGAATTTTCGCTTTTCCCCGTTTTTGGCATAAAAGCTTTGTTTCACGCTGTCCTCGAAGGGGACCAAGTGGGTATTTTGACAAATTGGCCTTGTACAAAACAGAAAAGGCCCCCACATCCCTCCTATGTTGAAGGCTCTGCTGAATGACAGATCTATCCGGGAAAAGGGTCCGGGCGAGAGATGAACTCTTGCTCTGTTCCCCCACTGTCAAGCACGCAGATAAGGGGGGGGGGGGGCGGCCAAACCAAGAAAGGGAGCATACTCAAGGTGCGAGCGTACTTGTGCCTCGAAAGGGATCTTGCAACCCCTACGCAAGCAGATGGGATACGGCGAAGACTGTAAGCTTCCTGGCTGCCTTGTTTGAAATTTACAACAGGTTCTTAGGGTTAGTTTGGGTAAAATTTTTCCCCCCAAAGGATCAACTTCTCCGGGTGCCAACATCCTCCTACCATCCTTACAATGCACCACATTACCATCATGGGCCTAGAGACATCATCTTTTGCGTTTCTCAGGTAAATGTTATTTGCCATTTTTTTCCCCAAGCGATATAGCTCTCAGCGGGTGATTGATTGCTTAGAGCAGCTGGCATTTCTTCTCTTGGATAATGAATTCAGTGTACTCATCTGCATATGCTGTGATTCGGGGATAGAAAAGTCGTTGAAGTAGACTTCCATAACAGGGGAACCCACACGCTTCCTTGTGGAACGCTTCCCCAATGGGATCCCCTTGTTTTCCGTTCCATTGAGGACTACACTTAGAGATCTACCAGAAGGTAATCCGAGGAAAAGTGTAAGCCTGAAAATTCCCAGGCTTAATTTTTTGCTAAGAGGCCCTGGTGCCACCCCCGGTCGAAAGTGCCAGCAATTCCATGCTACCACACAGCTATTTTGGATTCATCCAGTGAGGGTCCACTTAGTGGAGAGGTTTAACAACAATCAGCAGCAGAGTAACCTTTCCTAAACCATATTGACGATCAAAAGTATGATGGTAGTCAAAAAATCCGTCATTTGTTTTGAATTATTGCCAAAGGATTTTCCCAGTGATTGACAGCATGACACTGGTCGTATTGTGATTTCTGCTCTCCCTTTTTCTTTTGTAAACAGGGACAAATTTTGCCTCTTTCCATAGAGAGGGCCATTACCCCACTAGCATGCTGAAAGATGCAGTTAGAGGGCTGCAGCTTTTCCACATCTAAACAATCTTGGGCTCAATTTTTCTGGGCCCACACCCTTTCTTGGTCAAGTGTTTTAAGAAGGAAATGCACCCCTCCTCCCTTATTTCCCACTGACATTTTTTGACCAGTTCGTCGCTACCCCAAGGAGGGCCCCTTTGCGGATCGGGGAACTTGCTTTTGGTACAAAGTGTTCACAAATGGGTCCGCCTTCTCTTGACTCTAGTAGAGGTGGTCCCACCGTCGATTTAGAGGTGGAAAAATTTCATCGGGCAGATAACCTTGTTTTCCTTGCCCGGGGGCCCCATTTTTTGGGGCCCTACCCAACCTGATGCTAAACTTTCTTTTAGTGTCCACCTCCCCATTTAGCAAGGCCCCACTTTTGAACTTTCACCCATATGCCTACAGGGCTTGCATGGGGGGCAAGTTCCCTTTATAGGTTTGGTAGGGGATTCTCATACCTTCCCAGGCTTGTTCTGCATACACCCTTTTCAAGAAAGCCAAAAATAGAGGGCCAAAATTTCCGTAAAATTTTTTGGCAAAAGGTTCAAAGCTTTCCCTTGGTTGTAAATCCCCCAAAAATTATTTGGGGGCGGTGAGCAAAGGGGGCAATTTATTTTCCATATTAGGTTTGCGTGTGGCCCCCCCTGTTCTTTTACAATTGAAAACAGTTTTGGGCAGAGTAACTAGGGGGTTAAAATACACCCTTGAAACCCCTTTAAAGGGAGGGGCCCCAAAAAGGTGGAAAAATAAAAAACTTTTAAGAAAAGCAAAAGCACAAAACCCTTGTTTGCCTTTGTCCCCCTAATATTTGAATTTTTTTTTTAGGGGGGAAAATTTTTTCCTTGAAAAATTTTCGGGAAGGGTCTGTCTTTCCAAAATGTAAAACGGGGTATATTTTTTCCGGCGGACTCATTTCCAAATTTTTTTGGGGAAATCGGCTCAAAATTTAAGAAACCCAATTTGCCCGGGTTTGTCTCTTTCATATGAGGTGGCCCCCCACTTAAAAAATTTTGGAGTTGTTAAAAATTTTTAACCGTTCTTGGAGGAGGTAAAAGGGTATTTTAAACGTTGCTTTGTGGGGGGGGGCGGAGGGGCTTTGTAAAGTGGGGGGGGGGGGGGGGGGGGGGGGGGGGGGGGGGGGGGGTGGGTCTTGGGTCTTTAAAGGCCCAACCCCACCTGCGGGCGGGATAGGGGTAGCAAAGTGGGTGATGTGTGAGAGTTTTTACCAATTCAGAGACCCCTGCTGGTTTGTTTGAAAAGGGTCTCTGAAAGGGGGCCCCTGTCTGTCAATTTCCTTTTTTCTTCCGACACTGGTCCTCCTTATGTCCTTTCTTTAGCAGTAATTACACCGGGTATCTCGCGGGCGTTTTGGGAGTCCCCCTTTCCCGGGTGACAGCGGAGCACAGCCTAGGTGCCTGGGAGGGTGGACTAGGATTTTTTGCCCCCCCCTGTGTTTCGGTTTGCCCCTCAAATTCTGCCGCGGGAAAAGGGTTAGTGGAGGGTGAGACGGCTGAGATGTCTTCCTCCTCCACGTCCTCTCCCCCGCCCTCTACCATTTCTGACAGATGTGTCCCCACGTTCGTACTCGGGCGCAGAGGTGATCAGGTGCAGGTAGTTCCCTGATCATAACTGCACCGTTCATTGGAAACCCTGGTCAGAACTTGCTGTGAAGCACTACTACAAGATTCTAGAATAGTATCGGCAGGTGTGCTGCAGGGGAGGATCGAGATGGATGTGCACTGTCAAGGACTGGCATGGCGAGCAAAATGCGGTGTAGGAGAATTTAAAAAGATCCGGTTCCCCCTCTGGAATTTAATCCCTTTCCATTCTCTCACATTCTTTACATTTTCCCCCTTACATTCCCTTCACATCTCCCTTCCTCCCCTTAAATCCTTCCCCTCTAAACATCTTCCCCTCTCTACATCTCTCTTTACATTTTTCTCTCTCTAAAACCTCTCTCTACACCCCCCTCTCTACATCTCTCTCTCCAAATCTCTCTCTTCCCCTCTACATCTCTCTCCCTCTACATCTCTCTCCTTTTACATCTCTTTTCTCTCACATTTTTTCCTTCTCCTTTTACACTCTCTTCTCTAAAAACTCTCTCTCTCTACATTCTTCTCTTCTACATCTCTCTCTCTCCTACTCTCTCTCTCTCTCTCTTTCCCTTTTCTCACTCTCTCTCTCTCTCTTCTCTCTACATCCTCTCTCTCTCTACATCTCTTTTTCCCCTCTCTTCTCTCTCTCTCCTCTCTCTTCATTTTCTCCTTCTCTCTCTCTCTACATCTCTCCTCTCATCTCTTACATCTTCTCTTACATCTCTCTCTCTCTCTCTCTCTCTCTTCCCACATCTCCCCTCTACATCTCTCTCTACATCTTCTCCTCTACTCTCTCTCTCACTCTCTCTACATCTCTCTCTTACATCTCTCTCTCTACCTTTTCTCACATCTCTCTCTCTACATTCTCTCTCACATCTCCCCCTTTTAATCTCCCTCTACAAACTCCTCTCTAACTCTCTCTCTACATCTCTCTCCTAATCTCTTTCCCACCCTCTCTCTACATCTCTCTCCTAATCTCTCTCTCAATTTTTTACATCTCTCCTCTACATTCTCTCTTAATCTCTCTCTCACATCTCTCCTCTTTCCCCTTTTCTCTCCCTCTACATCTCTCTTACATCTCTCTCTACATTCCTCTCTACATCTCTCTCTACATCTCTCTCTCTTTTTCATCTCTCTTACATTTTTCCTCTCTCTACAAACCTCCACATTTTTCTCTCCCCCACATCTCTCTCCCCCTACATCCTCCTCCCCCTAATCTCTCTCTCCCAAAATCTTCTCTCCCCACATCTCTCTCCCTCTCTCTCTCTCCCCCTACCTCTCTCCCCCTACATCTCTTCTCTCCCTCACACTCTCTCTCCCCCCTCTCTCCTCCCTTAATCTTCTCTCCCCTACATCCTCTCTCCCCTACATCTCTCTCTCCCCTTTCATTCCTCTCCCTCACTCTCTCCTCCCCCTCTCTCTCTTCCCTCTCTCATCTCTCTCCTCCTCTACTTTTTTTTTTACACATTTCTTAAATCCCCCGTTTTTGACACTTTTCTTAAACCCCTTTTTCAACAATTTTTCCTACATCCTCTTTAAAAATTTTTTTTTAAAATCTCTTTGGGGCCTCTTTCCACTTTTCATTTATCAATTACTTTTTTTACACTTTTGACGGGTTAAGATCCCTGGGTATGAAGATTCAGATAGGATTCAAATTTTGGCCCAAATAAAGTTTTCTTTTCGCCCCCTTTGAAAAAACTTTTTATTTCATACAAGTTGGGGGGAAAAATATTGGGCATCGTGGGCCCCCCCATTTCCCCCCAGTTTAATCTGTGAAATAAATCTTAAGGAAGGGTCCCAAATGGATCTCCTGTTTTTTGTAAATCCAATGGGGGGGGGGGGAGGGAAAACCAAAAAATGGGAAAAAATGCAGCTTTTTGCCCGTCGGTCTAAAACCCCCTTTTTTAACGTGGGGTTCGGGAAGTGATTTTCCGGTGTTTTTTGGGAAAATTACAAATTCCTTTGTTTTCAAACAAAGGAAAAACCCCAGGGGAAAACCCCTTATTTACTCTGCAAAACCCGATTAATCAGGGGAGGGTCCAGGTTTTTAGGGAAAGTTCTTTCCTCTTTTCCCCAACTGTAAGCTCCAGGGGGAGAGGGGGGCAGGCAAACCCCAAGGGAAAGTGACATCTCAAGGTTTTCGGGGTGGTTGGAAAAAGGTCTTGGAACCCTAAAAAATGGCCCAAGTTTTTGGGAAAACCCGGCCCCAAAGGATGTCTTCGTCCGTTATTTAGAATACACTTGGTCTCCCTGGAGGGTTTGGGAGGCAAAATCAACCCAGTTTAATTTTCCCCCGGTGCCAACCCCCCCCCCAAATTTCCCCTCTACCCACATCATTACCATATGGGCCCTTTTGGAGGGACAACAGTTTTCCCGGGAAATTTCTTTAAACTATTCCCAACAAAGTTAGTGGTGGATCAAAAAAGTAGCTTAAGCCGGCTTTTCCTTTCGGAAAATAATGGGCGTGTTCATTTTTGTCTGCTTTCTTTTTTGGGCGGGATAATTTTTTTAAGAAGGGTTTCCGATGGAGTTAAATTATTTAATGGGGCCCCGCCCCAGTGGGGACACTTCCAAAATCTTGGGTTTTCTTGGGGCCCCCACTTTTTTTGGTCAACATTTTTAATAGGGAAAGACCCTTTCCCCCATTGCCCCCCATTTTCCGGGCTTGAGTGCAAGGAGGGCCCTTTTGGACAAACTTCAACAAAGGCCCGCAAAAGTCCCTTCTCACCCCTATGATTTTCCCATCCGGGCATTTAGAGGTTTAAAAGTTTTACAGGGAAAATAACCTTTTCCTTTACCAGGGACCCCCGGTTTTTGGAGTCCCAAAATTTCTTTTGTTCCCCCCAAATTTAAATGGGCCCCCCGAACTACCAAAAGTTCAGGTTTCATTTGGTTCCCGTTTTGGGTTTAGGGTTTCTCTCCTTCCCTTTTTTGACAGATACGCCTCTTCCAAAAAAAGGCATTTAAACTTGTCCCTAGCCCCGGTGAAAGGTTTTTTTGTGTTAAAGGGCCCTGGGGTTTTTGGTTGCAAAATCCCCTTAAAAATTTTGGGTCGGTGGCCCAACAAATCCTTCCCTTTTCCCCAAACAATTTGGGGGGATCCCCCTTCTTGGGCTTTTTGGGGCAAAAAAGCCTTTTTGAAGGGGCCCAAAAAGAGGGGACAAAGGAAGGGGTCCCTCTGGGCAAGGAACGATTGGTAGGGTCAAAGTTTTCAGCAAAAGAGGGGCTCTTCCTCTTAAAACTTTTGAGGTCACCAACAATTATAATATGTTGACAGTTGTGTTTGTAGCAGAAGGGAGTCAATATTTTCCATTAGGAAGTTGATAGGGTCTGCATGTTGCCACTGAGGTCTATACATTGCACATGCTAGTACAGAGGTACTAGTGTTTATATAGAGCTTGAAGAACATCATTTCAAGATGTGTAGGGGTGGCAACATCAATGTGCTGGGCATGAACACTTTTAGAGAAGCACACAGCAACACCACCTCCTTGCCCTTGCCTGTCTTTTCTCATCCATGAGGTGTAGCCAGCAATTCTTGCAAAATTTTCTGGAGTCCTGTCATCCAAAAATGTTTCAACAACAGCTATCATGTCGGGACGTCGAGTGTTCACAAAACTGTGTGAGCTCTCCAACATTAGTACTCAGTGGTCAGTCGTCACGTGAGGTCACAGACCCTGAGCTGCCTTGGGGATTAGTGTGGACGGTTACAAAGCATGGCTTGCTTCTGCAGTGTTTTAAAAATTGAGGTTGGAGAGTTGAAGGAGGTCTTGCTTCTCCAGGAGGAGATTAGGAGGCTGAAGGTCCACCTCAATGGGTCTGGGAGAGAGTGTGAGGTGGCTGGAGTTGTGGGGAATGAGGCTTCTAGCAGCGAGGTGCAGTCTGTCTCTCGCTGTGAGGAGGCTGTAGTTGGGGAGGCAGCAACGGCTACCAGCAGTGAGGTGCAGCCCAGCACCTGCTACAAGTGGCGAGTAGTTCACAGTAATGGAAGGCGCATCAGAGTAAGGAAAGTTAAGAGTGAAGATCTGAAGGTAGGAAATCGCTTCTCTGTTCTTCAGGATGAATGTACTTCAGTGGCCAGTGAAGGTAAGGGTACTACTGCCCCTGCTAATGGAGGTAAGCGCATTCTTGTGGTTGGTGACTCTCAGTAAGATACATTGACCGTGCTTTTTTGTAATAGGAATAAGAAGATGAGAGATAGTGTGCTTCCCTGGAGCTGGTGTTGGGGACATTGTCAACAGGCTGGATAATATCATGTCAGGTAATGGGAGCAAGCCCATTATCTGTCTCAGTGCTGGTGGAAATGATATTGGGAAGGGTAGGAGAGAAGAGCTGCTAGATAAGTACAGGTCAGCTATAGATTTCATTAAGTCTAAGGGAGGGATCCCAATCATATGTAGCATCTTGCCTAGAAGGGGAGTAGGAAATGAATGGTTGTCTAGGGCAATTGGTGTAAATTGCTGGCTAGACAGATACTGCAAGGAACTTGCAATCCCATTCATTGACAACTGGAACAACTTTTATGGCAAACATGATATGTATGCAAGGGATGGGTACATCTCTCTGGGGCTGGGGTGGTAGCACTTGCAGACTCGATTGAGAAGGCCATTGGTGAAATGCCTATGATTTTAAAACTGATGGAAGATAGAGGTATGGTGTGTGTGGGAAACAAGCAGGTTGCAACACTTGGGTTGGAAACAGTAAATGTATAAAAGGCATTCAGCATGAAGTTATAAATAAAGACAATAGATCAGGTCAGCAAACAAAGGGGACAGCAGAGGGCAGCAAGGGACTAGCTCCCTTAAGGTTTACTATACTAATAGCAGAGTGTAAGAAATAAGATAGATGAGCTAAGATTAATTGCAAGTGCAGGAGACATAGATATTATTGCTATAACAGAGACCTGGCTCAATCTGAAAGATAGAGAGATGCCCTCTGAATGTCACATACAAGGCTATAAATTATTCCACACTGACAGGGTCAACAGGAAAGGTGGTGAGTAGCGATGTATGTCAGAGACTATTTAAATTGTTGTGTTAGACAAGATATTAAATTAGAAGCGTCAGCCACTGAATCTGTTTGGTTACAGCTTCTCGAGGGCCGAGAAAAACAATTTTGGGTGTGATTTACAGGGCCCCAAATCTTGATAGGGAGTGCAGTAAACTTCTATGGGACGAAATTCGTAAGGCATCTACATACGAAAATGTTGTGCTAATGGAGATTTCAACTATAGACAGATTGACTGGAGCAATTTGACAGGAAATTTAGAGTCAGGTGACTTTCTTGATACGATCCAGGATTGTTTTTTAAACAGTTTGTGACAGAGCCAACTAGGGGAAATAACCTCCTTGACTTGGTTCTTGCCAGTAGGGAAACACTAATTAATAATCTTGAGGTTAATGATGAGCTTGGGGAAAGTGATCACAAATCACTCAGTTTTAATATATCATGGAATTCCCCTAATAATGGCAATCAAGTCTCCGTCCCTGACTTTCGCTTGGCTGATTTCATAGGACTGAAAAATTACTTAGGTGGGCTGAACTGGAATGGACCTGACTAAGGGTCAGGTAGGTGGTGATGGTTGCCGATATGATGCTTTCCAGGGCATAGTTCTAGCTGCTCAGTCAAATTATGTTCCAAATAGGGAAATCAGATCAAACAAAAATGATCCTAAATGGATGAACAATAGATTAAAATATCTGATTGGTCAAAAGAGAGGCATATATAGGCAAATCAAAAGAGGAGAGGGGCAATTGAGAAATCGATATATTCAGTTAAAGAGAGAAATAAAAAAGGGAATTAGAAAAGCAAAAAGAGATATGAGGTTAAAGTTGCCAAAGATTCGAAGACTAACCCAAAAGGATTCTTTCAGGTATACAGAAGTAAGATCAGGGACAGATAGGCCCACTCAAAAGTTCCTCGGGTCAGCTCACTGACAGTGATAAGGAAATGTGTAGAATTTTTAACACATACTTCCTCTCAGTTTTTACACAGGAGGATACCAGCGATATTCCAGTAATGATAAATTATGTAGAACAGGACGATAATAAACTGTGTACTATTAGGGTCACAAGTGACATGGTCCTTAGGCAAATAGATAAATTAAAACCTAACAAATCCCCAGGCCCTGATGAACTGTATGCAAGGGTTCTAAAGGAATGTAAAGAGGACTTAGCACACCTTTGGCTAATCTTTTCAACATATCACTACAACTGGCATGGTGCCAGATAAGTGGAAAATGGCAAATGTGATACCTATTTTCAAAACAGGTGACAGGTCCTTAGCTTCGAACTATAGACCAATAAGCCTAACCTCCATAGTGGGAAATTTATGGAATCAATAATTGCCGAGGCAGTTCGTAGCCACCTTGAAAAGCATAAATTAATCAACGAATCTCAGCATGGTTTTACAAAGGGCGTTCCTGCCTTACGAATTATTAACTTTTTTCACTAAGGTATTTGAGGAGGTAGTTCATGGTAATGAATATGATATTGTTATATGGACTTCAGTAAGGCTTTTGACAGGGTCCCACATCAGAGACTATTGAGGAAAATTAAAGCACATGGAATAGGAGGAGAAATTTTTTCCTGGATAGGAGGCATGGTTGACAAATAGGCAGCAGAGAGTTTGCATAAATGGGGAGAAATCAGAGTGGGGAAGTGTCACGAGCGGTGTTCCACAGGGGTCAGTGTTGGCCCCCTGCTGTTCACAATCTACATAAACGACATAGATGAGGGCATAAAGAGCGACATCGGCAAGTTTGCCGATGACACCAAAATAGGCCGTCGAATTCATTCTGACGAGGACATTCGAGCACTCCAGGAAGATTTGAATAGACTGATGCAGTGGTCGGAGAAGTGGCAGATGCAGTTTAAATATAGACAAATGCAAAGTTCTAAATGTTGGACAGGACAATAACCATGCCACATATAAACTAAATAATGTAGATCTTAATATTACGGATTGCGAAAAAGATTTAGGAGTTCTGGTTAGCAGTAATCTGAAACCAAGACAACAGTGCATAAGTGTTCGCAATAAAGCTAATAGAATCCTTGGCTTCATATCAAGAAGCATAAATAATAGGAGTCCTCAGGTTGTTCTTCAACTCTATACATCCTTGGTTAGGCCTCATTTAGATTATAGCTGCACAGTTTTTGGTCACCTTATTACAGAATGGATATAAATTCTCTGGAAAATGTACAAAGGAGGATGACAAAGTTGATCCCATGTATCAGAAACCTTCCCTATGAGGATAGACTAAGGCCCTGAATCTGCACTCTCTAGAAAGACGTAGAATTAGGGGGGATATGATTGAGGTGTATAAATGGAAGACAGGAATAAATAAAGGGGATGTAAATAGTGTGCTGAAAATATCTAGCCTAGACAGGACTCGCAGCAATGGTTTTAAGTTGGAAAAATTCAGATTCAGGAAGATATAGGAAAGTACTGGTTTGGTAATAGAGTTGTGGATGAGTGGAACAAACTCCCAAGTACCGTTATAGAGGCCAGAACGTTGGGTAGCTTTAAAAATAGGTTGGATAAATACATGAGTGGATGTGGGTGGGTGTGAGTTAGACCTGATAGCTTGTGCTACCAGGTCGGTTGCCGTGTTCCTCCCTTAAGTCAATGTGACCTGACCTGACTAGGTTGGGTGCATTGGCTTAAGCCGGTAGGAGACTTGGACCTGCCTCGCATGGGCCAGTAGGCCTTCTGCAGTGTTCCTTCGTTCTTATGTTCTTATGTTCTTAAACCTCTAATGGTGGCCGACAGGATGCTGATAGACTGGCTCCTCATGATGAAGTGGTCAGCTTGAGGTGGTGGGTGTGTAGGGAATGTAAGGTGCCTGCCCTTGAGAGAGGTAGGGTACTGAGGCAGCTGCAGGGATGTAGGTCTGTGGTCTTGTATAAGGCCCAATCCCACCTGCTGGGCTGGGATAGGAGTAGCTAAGTGGGTGACGTGTGAGTGTGTTTACCAATTCAGAGATCCTGCTGGTTTGTTCTGAGAACAGGTCTCTAAACAGGTGGCCCTGTCTGTCAAGTTCCTTTTTCTTCCGACACTGGTCCTCCTTATGTCCTTTCTTGTAGCAGTAGTTACACCTGGTATCTCGCAGGCAGTTGTTGGCAGAGTGCCCCTTCCGGTGACAGCGAGAGCACAGCCTAGGTGCCTGGGAGGGTGGACTAGGATTTGTTGCACCTCCTGTGTTTCGCAGATTTGTCCTCAGATTCTGCCGCTGGAACTGTGTTAGTGGAGGGTGAGACGGCTGTAGATGTCTTCCTCCTCCACGTCCTCTGCCCCGTCCTCTACCAGTTCTGACAGATGTGTCCCTGCTGTTCGTACTTCGGCACAGTAGGTGATCAGGTGCAGTGATAGTTCCCTGATCATTAACTGCACCGTTCTCTGGTGGAGAAACTCCTGGCTCAGAACTTGCTGACGAAGCACTGCTACCAGATTCTAGAATAGTGTCGGTAGGTGTGTTGACAGGTGTAGGATCAGAGATGATGTGTACACTGTCAAGTAGACTGGCAGTGGCTGAAGCAGAGATGTCAGGTGTAGGAGAATTAACAGATCCAAGGCTTCCCTCGTTGCTGGGAAGAGGATTTGTTCCCTCTGTGGTGGTCAGAGGAATTGTTAGAATTCCCAAAGGTAGTGTTTTGAACTCTGTCAGTCTGTGGGACCTTAGCGATTACAGAATTCCACCAGTTGTTTACCCTTGAGTTAAGCTCAGTGTGGGACTTAGTCTTTGTCAATAGTGTCACCATCAGCTGAGCAGCTTACGTCACTTGATGCAGGCTTGCACCGGCCTTCTACAATAGCTTGTAGGTTATCTAATGATTTGAGGAGCTCATGAAGTGCTTCCCTGTGATGGATTATCTTAGCTGCAACTTTACGACACAGCCCAAGAGGGCAGTCTTGATCTTTGGACAGGAGTCCCTGAGGTAGGACTTCTGAACCTTCCTCCTGTAGCTCCAGGCTTGTATCCACATATACCACAGGATTATGGATATCCTTAAATTTTCAACCTGGCTGCAACAAAATTCTTCTTCTGGAATGCAATCTGTGTGGCAGTAGTTGGAACAAGTAGGCTCCTTACATCTAAGAAGAATTTTGTCCCTTGTGGTATACCCACAAACACTGCAGTAACTACTGGGACAATAGCCAGATAGCATAGATATTCTTGCTATTTTGCAGTGTGAGGTCATCCCAGAGGAGGCTTGTAGGTTTGAAGTTCACAGGAGAGAGAGGGTGGGTGGTGGTTTCGTGGGTGGGGTGGAGTATCGTGGGTGGGGGTGTTTATAGCTGGGTGGGTAGTGAGGGCAGGCGGCAGTGGGCCACTAGCTGGAAGTGTTGCCTTCTCACTATCACTTAATAAACACTGTTTATGCTATCCACTTTTCCACTAAAGGAAGATGTTACACAAATCACTATGTTGCATTGTACTAGCCACGTTGTTATAAAGCACCAGATGCTAGTACATAGCACAAAACAACAAAACACTTATAATATTATAATATTAGATGCTCACTCTGAAGGCAATAGTGAAGTCACTCCTAAGGCCTGCCGCTGTCCCCTCACTCACACCATGTCTTCACCATACCACACTTAAATATCACTGATATTGCTTATAGTCACTTCAGTGGAGGAGTTGGCTTACTTGTACTAATGTCTTGTAAGTAGTACTACGTCACTGAACAGTTTTTATCCTCGCCAACCCTCGTATTTAAGTAATATTAAGAAAGTTTGTGGAGAAGACTGTGACACGTCTTCACCCTCTCCCTCCCTCTCTACGTCTCTCTCTACATCTCTGTCTCTCTCTCTACATCTCTCTCTCTCTACGTCTCTCTCCCCTACTCTTTTCTCTACGTCTCTCTTTACGTCTCTCCTCTCTCTCTCAAAATTACAACGCTCCTCTCCTCCTCTCTCGTCTCTCTCTAACCATCTCTCTCTCTAAGTCTCTCTCTCTCTCTCTCACGTCGTCTCTCTCTACTCTCTCTCTCTCACGTCTCTCTCTCTCTACGTTAACTTCTCTCTCTCTACGTCCTCTCTCTCTCTACTCTCTCTCTCTCGTCTCTCTACTACCTCTCTCTCTCTCTCTCTCTCTCTCTCTCTCTCTCTACGTCTCCTCTCTCTCTCTCTACTCTCTCTCTCTCTCTAACGTCTCTCCTCTCTCTCTCTCTACTCTCTCTCTACTCTCTCTCTCTACGTCTCTCTCTTCTCTCTACGTCGCTCTCTCTCTCTCGTCTCTCTCTCTCTCTCTACGTCTCTCTCTCTCACTCTCGTCTCTCTCTCTCTTCTAACTACTCCTCTCTCTACTCTCTCTCCTCTCTACGTCTCTCTCTCCTTTTTCTCTCTCTCTCTCTCTACGTCTCCTCTCTCTCTCTACTTCTCTCTCTCTCCGTCTCTCTCTCGTCTCTCTCTCTCTCTTCTCCCCTCTCTCCCCTCTCCTCTCTCTCTCTCTCGTCCTCTCTCTCTCTCTCTCTCTACGTCTCACTCTCTCTCTACGCTCTCTCTCTACGTCTCTCTCTCTCTCTCTCTCTCTCTCTACTCTCTCCTCTACGTCTCTCTCTCTCTCTCTCTCTCTCTCTCTCTCTCTACGTCTTCTCTACGTCTCTCTCTACTCTCCTCTCTCTCTACGTCCTCTCTCTCTCTACTCTCTCCTCTCTACGTCTCTCTCTACTCCCCTCTCTACGTCTCTCTCTCTCTCTACCTCTCCTCTCTCTCTACGTCTCTCTCTACGTCTCTCTCTCTACGTCTCTCTCTAAAACGTCTCTCTCTAACGTCTCGCTCTCTCTCTCTCTCTCTTACGTCTCTCTCTCCTCTCTCTACGTCTCTCTCTACGTCTCTCTCTACGTCTCTCTCTCTCTTACTACCTCTCTCTCTCTACGTCTCTCTCTACGTCTCTCTCTCTACGTCTCTCTCTCTACGTCTCTCTCTCTACGTCTCTCTCTACGTCTCTCTCTCTCTCTCTCTCTCTACGTCTCTCTCTAACTCTCTCTCTTCTCTCTCTCGTCTCTCTCTCTCGTCTCTCTCTCTCTCTCTCTCTACGTCTCCTCTCTCTCCTCTCTCTCTCTCTCTACGTCTCTCTCTACTCTCTCTCTCTCTCTACGTCTCTCCTCTCTAACGTCTCTCTCTCTCTCTACGTCTCTCCTCTACGTCTCTCTCCTACTCTCTCACGTCTCTCTCTCTCTCTCTCTCTACGTCTCTCTCTCTACGTCCTCTCACTCTCATCTCTCTCTCTCTCTCTCTCTCTACGTCTCTTCTCTCTCTCTACGTTCTCTCTCTCTCTCTACGTCTCTCTCTTTTCTCTCTCTCTCTCTCTCTCTCCTCTCTCTCTCCTCTCTCTCAAACGTCTCTCTCTCTCTACTCCTTTACGTCTCTCTCTCACGTCTCTCTCTCTCTTACTCTCTCTCTCTCTCTACGTCTCTCTCTCTACGTCTCTCTCTCTCTCTCTCTCTCTCTACGTCTCCTCTCTCTACCTCTCCCTCCTCTCTACGTCCTCTCTCTCTCTCTAACTCTCCTCCTCGTCTCTCTCTCTACGTCTCCTCTCTCTTCTACGTCTCTCTCTCTCTACGTCTCTCTACGTCTCTCCTCTACGTCTTTTCTCTCTCTCTACGTCCTCTCTCTCTCTCTCTCTCTCTCTCTCTCTCTCTCTACGTCTCTCTCTCTCTCTCGTCCTCTCTCTACGTCTCCCCTCTCCTAACGTCTCTCCCCCTCTCTACGTCTCTCTCTCTCTCTCTACGTCTCTCTCTCTCTACGTCTCTCTCTCCTCTCTCTCTACGTCTCTCTCTCTCTCTACGTCTCTCTCCTCTCTCTCTACGCCCTCTCTCTACTCTCTCTCTCGTCTCTCTCTCTACTCTCTCTCTCTCTCTACGTCTCTCTCTACTCTCTCTCTCTCTCTCTCTAACTTTCCCCTCTCTCCTCTCTCTCGTCTCTACGTCTCTCTCTTCTCTCTACTTCTCTCTCTCTCTTAACGTCTCTCTCTCCCCTAACGTCTCTCTCTCTAGCGTCTCTCTCTCTCTCTCTCTCTCTACTCTCTCTCTCTTTTCTCTCTCTCTCTACGTCTCTCTCTCTCTCTACGTCTCTCTCTTCACTCTCTCTCTTTTTACGTCTCTCTCTCTACTCTCTCTCTCTCTCACTCTCCTCTCTCACTCTCTACGTCTCTCCCCTACGTCTCTCTCTCTCTCCTCTCTCTTTCTCTCTACTCTCTCTCTACTCCTCTCTCTACGCCCCTCTCTCTCTCTACGTCTCTCTCTCTCTCTCTTCTCCCTAACGTCTCCTCTCTCTCCTTTTCTTCTCCCCTCTTAACGTCTCTCCTCCCTCTCTCTCTAACTCTCCTCTCTCTCTCTCTCTCTACGTCTCTCTCTCTCTCTCTCTCTACGTCTCTCTTCTCTCTCTCTCTCTCTCTCTTCTCCTCTCTCTACTCCTCTCTCTCTCTCTCTTTTTCTCTACGTTTTCTCTCTCTCTCTCTCCTCCTCTACGTCTCTCTCTCCTCTCTCCCCTCTACTCTCCCCTCTCTCTAACGTCTCTCTCTCTTTTACTCTCTACTCTCCTCTCCTCTCTCTCTCTCTACTCTCTCTCTCATCCTCTCTCTCTCTAACGTCTCTCTCTCTCTCTACGTCTCTCTCTCTCTCTCTCTAACGTCTCTCCTCTCCCCTCTACGTCTCTCTCTCTCTCTCTCTCTCTAACGTCTCTCTCTCTCTACTCTCTCTCTCTCTCTCTCTCTCTCTCTACGTCTCTCTCTCTCTACGTCTCTCTCCTCTCTCTACGTCTCTCTCTCTCTCTCTACGTCTCTCTCTTCCTCTCTCTCTCTACGTCTCTCTCTCTCTCTACGTCTCTCTCTCTCACGTCTCTCTCTCTCTCTCTCTACGTCTCTCTCTCTCTCTCTACGTCTCTCTCTCTCTCTCTACGTCTCTCTCTCTCTCTACGTCTCTCTCTCTACGTCTCTCTCTCTCTACGTCTTTTTTTTTTTTTTTTTTTTTTTTTTTTTTTTTTTTTTTTTTTTTACACATGTTTGACAAGGTTAAGGATCCCTAGCTTTATTGACAAGCTATTTACAGGTTAAGGATTCCTAACTTTATTGACAAGCTAAGAGCTGTTACCTACATCAGCTCATTTGAAAGCATTTTTATTGTTATGAGACATACAAGTAGGGAACAGGATGAAGTTGGAGCCATCTGTGGGCCAGCATTTTCATTTGATCAACTGACGTTATCTCGTTGACATCATATGCTGAACGAATGTGTTCCATACTCGAGTCATCCTGGTATGTATGATCTCAGATGGAGTGATGTTCTGGAGAAGGGTACAGCCAGAGTGAAGTTGCTGCTTTCTGCCCGTCTTGTGGCATAAAAGCTTGTTTCGCGCTGTCCTCGAAGTGGATCCAAGTGTGGTATTTTGACAATATTGGCCTTGTACATAACAGTAAGGCCACCCACATCCCTCCTATGTTGAAGGCTCTGCTGAAATGACAGATCCATCCAGGATGGGTCCAGGCGAGAGATGAGACGCCTTGCTCTGTTCTCTACTCTGTCAAGCAGTCGCAGATGAGAGGGGGGACAGCAAACCAAGAAAGTGGAGCATACTCAAGGTGTGAGCGTACTTGTGCCTCGTACAGTATCTTGCAACCCCTACTGTCAAGCAGATGCGAGATACGGCGAAGTGCTGTAAGCTCCTGGCTGCCTTGTTTGCAAGATTTACAACATGGTTCTTCATGGTTAGTTTGGAGTCAAATTTCACCCCAAGGATATCAACTTCTCTCCAGGTGCCAACGTCCTCCCATTCATCCTTACTACTCACCAGCATTACCATCATGGTGCCTAGAGACGATCATCATTTGCGTTTTCTCAGTGCAAATGTTACTTGCCATCTATTTCCCCAAGCTGATATAGCTCTCAGCTGGTGATTGATGTAGCTTAGAGCAGCTGGCATTTCTTCTCTTGGATAAGTGAATGTCAGTGTACAGTCGTCTGCATATGCATGTGATTCTGGGATGAGATGAAGAAGGTCGTTGAAGTAGACATTCCATAACAGTGGACCCAGCACACTTCCTTGTGGAACGCTTGCCCCAATAGGATGTCTTGCTGATTCCGTTCCATTGAGGACTACACTTAGAGATCTACCATGAAGGTAATCACTGAGGAGACATAGCGTAGAGCCTGCAATTCCTACGTCTCTCTCTCTCTACGTCTCTCTCTCTCTACGTCTCTCTCTCTACGTCTCTCTCTCTCTACGTCTCTCTCTCTCTACGTCTCTCTCTCTACGTCTCTCTCTCTCTACGTCTCTCTCTCTCTACGTCTCTCTCTCTCTACGTCTCTCTCTCTCTACGTCTCTCTCTCTCTCTCTCTACGTCTCTCTCTCTCTCTCTCTGTCTCTCTCTACGTCTCTCTCTCTCTACGTCTCTCTCTCTCTACGTCTCTCTCTCTCTACGTCTCTCTCTCTCTCTCTACGTCTCTCTCTCTCTCTACGTCTCTCTCTCTCTCTACGTCTCTCTCTCTGTCTCTCTCTCTCTGTCTCTCTCTCTCTACGTCTCTCTCTCTCTACATCTCTCTAGAAAGTGTACAGAGAACCTTTACTGTACATATAAGTTCTATCAAACAACTACTGAGAATGCTTGGAAACACTTGACTTATTTGCTGGAACACGGGCAAGAGAGAAATCATAATCTACACTTGGAAAATCCTAGAATAAATGGTACCAAACCTGCACACAGAAACCACTCCCTACAAAAGCAAGACTGGGCAGGCCGTGCAAAATACCCCCAATGAAAAGTAGGGGCCCCATTGGTACACTAAGAGAAAACACCATAAGTGTCTGGGGCCCAAGACTTCATCAGCCGCCTACCATGCATAAGAGGAATTACCAGTAGGCCCCTGGCTTCCTTCAAGAGGGAGCTGGACAGATACAATGGTACTCCAGGATATGAACAGCTCAAAACTTGAGCAATTATGTAAGTGCTTTTTTAAGTGTATTTTTGGGGGTCTGAAACAGATTAATCTAATTTACATTACTCCTTATGGGAACAAATTCGTTCAGTATCCGCACTTGAATAGCCTTCTGGAACGAATTAATTTTGTATCTCGAGGTACCACTGTACTTAGTCGGTGCCGGACTGGTTCGTACGTTGGACTACGTACGACCAGCAGTAATGACCTGGTTGATCAGGCCCTGATCCACCGGGAGGCCTGGTTGTGGACCAGGCCGCAGGGGCATTGATCCTCAGAATACCCTCCAGGTAGGCTGCAAGCCTGGCCCAGCAAGTGGCTCCTGGAATTTAACCCCACCAAATGCAAAGTCATGAAGATCAGGGAAGGGCAAAGATAACAGCAGACAGAGTACAGACTAGGGGGGCCAAAGACTGTAAACCTCACTCAAGGAAAAGGATCTTGGGGGTGAGTATAATACTGAGCACATCAACCAAATAACTGCTGCAGCACATGGGCAACTAGCAAACGTAAGAATAACATTCCAACATCATTCCTTATTCTCAAGTTACTAAGAGGCCCCCCCAACCTCTGGGATACCAACTCCTGCAGTCTTCCCTGTGGTTACACCTTCCACAATCATCTCTAATTCACTCCTAGGCTCTGAGGTCCCTATTCTCGAGTTTTCATCTTCTCACTGTTAAGTTTTTGTCTACAAGACCTCTCGCAACAGCTCTTCCCCTTTGCCCCTCTACTTCTCCAAAGCCCAAACAATCCACAAAGTGTAAATCTCCTTATCCTACCCAGACATTTTACCTTTCCAGTCTCTGTAGCTGGTTCTTTACCTCTTACTAGCTCTGTTAAGAGTGCAGAGCTTCCTCCTCACCCTCATATAGTCCCTTCCTCTCCTGTCCCCTCCCAAGTTTCTTCCTCTTGTCCCCTCCCAGGCTTTGTCCCAAATTAACTCTCGCCTTTCTCCCTCCCCTCTACTTTAGTAACTTCTATCATCACCCTGATCTTTAGTCACATTCCCCCTTCTGTCTCTGATGTCAATCCACATACATCCTT
Source organism: Cherax quadricarinatus (assembly GCF_026875155.1). Classification (NCBI taxonomy): domain Eukaryota; kingdom Metazoa; phylum Arthropoda; class Malacostraca; order Decapoda; family Parastacidae; genus Cherax; species Cherax quadricarinatus. Next base: position 10,288,889 of record NC_069425.1, on the reverse strand, counting down.
GTGCTCTGAAATACTTGAAGCTATCTCCAAATATATTGGGGAGACTAAACCATTGATGGTCACTACTCTTCATTCTTCTTCTCCATCTGCACAACTCTCTTCTTCACAGCATTCCAACCCTTCGCTGCTTACTCATTTTCCACTGCCTCCATATGTGGACTTTGCTAACCCTTCTAGTTCAGAGATGCCTATTGCTTTGCATTCCCTGTATTCTTTTCTCAAATCATGGCTTATTTACAGTGGAATATCCAAGATTTACAAGAACCCAAATTACGCTCCGCTCTTATCCATCCCATCTGGGGCTGTTTTATCATATTCATCGGAACCTTTAATGAAGGTGCACTTCTTTTACTCACTGGTATACCATACCATCAGATCTTTGTTCATACTTTATTGCATTACATTGCAGCACACATCTACTTGAATAAGTGGTATGTGGTCTGCTCTTTGTATATCTCTCCTCAGGCATTATCTATCCCAGATATTGTTTTTCTGGTTTCTTCATTACCACAACCTCTTCTGTTATTAGGCGATTTTTAACGCTCGCCATTTCCTCTGTGGAGGGGTGGAGGGTTCTAACCACTGACTCGTAGCATTGTTAGGCTCTCTTCACTTCTCTCCCATTCCATGTTTTAACCCTTTCAGGGTCGAGAGGCCCTCTCCTAAACTCGTTCTCAGGGTTGAAATTTTTTTTTTGGGGGGGGAATTATTTTTTCTTATGAAATGATAAGAGAATCTTTTCTCAATCATAATGACACCAAAAGTATGAAATTTGATGGAAAACTTACGGAATTATGCTCTCGCGGTTAGCAGTCTCGACGATGTTTACGCATCGGCGATTTCACCCACTTTGAGACCTATTTTCAGCCAATTCCTATGTACTAGTTGACAAAAATCATATTTATTTTGCTAGAACTCCATTTTTTGTCAAATGAGTACAAGAAACCACCCATTTACCAATTTCAACTATCCAATAAACTGGTTAGAATTTGGCAATTTTGCCAATTTCACACTAATTTCAGAAGATGCCAATTTCCAAATAGGGTCCGGAATAAACACATTCCTGGCACTAAAATAACAAGGTCTCTGTTAGTCACGTCCTCAGGCCCCTCTTACATTTCTTTTGGTTTCCAGTTTGAATTTTTATTCTCACAAAAAATAAAAGATTTACTGTTATGCAGACTACTGCATTAGTGTAGAAATGGTGTAAAGAATATCAGCGCACTTGTGAAAGAATATTAAACTTGCCAGTTGATGTGTATTGGACACTTGGCATGATTTGTTTACTTTTGAACTTTGGTAAAACGAACATTTCTGCTAATTTGAGCTCAATTTCAAGGTACTTTTCATTGTGAAACCAATCAAAACCATCTCAATTTCTGTAATATGTCTTCCATTCTATAAAATGAGACCAGGAAAACTAGAATACAATCATCAATACCGTACGAAAATACAGTGCAAAGTCGCTGTTTTAATCCAATAACACGGTCAGTTTTTTCTCATTACGCACTGTGTGCTGCAGGATTTTTTTTATACTGCGCACACTGACCACATAGACCCATTCTTTCATATGTAGGCCTACCAGCTTTCTCTCTCTAGATTTGAAGGCGCTAGAATTTAGGCGTTCTAGTACATCAGTAATCCTGGTGCGCAAGCCATACTAGTACGTCGGAAACCCTGATAGGGTTAAATACAGGTATTCCCACCCATTTTGATCCTCGTACTCAGTCTCTCTTGCATCGATCTTTCAGTTTGCTCTTCATCTGCACTAGACTTTACCTGGTCTCTACTCCCAGACTTACATGACAGCAATCATTTTCCAGTCCTCTTCATTTGTGTTCTCCACCTCTCAAAGTCCAAGCTGGCAGTTTAACCTAGCGAATTGAGACCTGTACTTGCGTCAAATTGCTTTTAGTGAGGATCCTTCATTGTCCTCTATTAACAAGCTGTTACACTTATTCTTGACCTCCATTTTAACAGGCTTCACATTCTATACCCCAAACCTTGGGCAAGGATTTTCAGATGCCTTGGTGGTCTCCTGCTTGTGCTAATGTGGTACATTTGAAATGCACTGCATTGGGGGAGATAGTTACATTAGGACCACAGAGCGACTCCTTGAATTTAAGCGGACAAGAGCAGTCACCTGCCATGGTGTCCGTGAAGCTAAACACACTTGTTGACGGGACTTTGTTTTCACTTCAGCTTTGTCTGAGTGCAATCTGGAAAAAAAGTATGGAAACTGAATGGCAAATACTGTGCAGACCTGGCTCCTGTTCTTCGGGTTGCCAGTGTCACTATAGCGAACCCTCTTGAAGTTGCCACCAAAATTTATCTTGTTCGTATTTCTCGGGTTCCATCTATGCCCCTAGTTTGTTTCCTCCAAGTCTGCCAGAGAGAGCCCTTAGACTTCTAGCAGAGAAGCCTTATAATGTGCCTGTTACATCAATGGAACTAGGGTATCCAGGTAACCAGGGTCAACACTTTCCGCTTGCCTATCATTAGCAGCTGGACCTGACAGCATTTGTATTTGTATAATCCAGCATTTACATCCATCAGCCCTTGCTGTCCTCTTGCTTTTATTTAATCTCATATGGTCACAAGGAGTTCTTTCCCAGCTGTGGAAATCTTCCATTGTTGTACCTTTTCATAAGCCAGGTACTTTGGGATGTGGTGCCTCCCACTTTTGTCCCATTGCTCTTACCAGTGCAGTTTGCGAGGTGACAGAACGTCTGGTAAATAGATGTTTGATGTAGTATTTGGAGACACTAGCCTCACCACTAGTCAATATGACTTTTGTTAGGGCCGCTCTATTATTGACCCCTTATTCCGTTTAGATACATTGGTTCATAATGGCTTTGCCAATAACCACTTGGTTATCACTGTCTTATTTGATCTTGAGAAGACATGATGCATCTTGGAAATATAACATCTTAGCCGAAGTTCACTCCTTAGGCCTCCGAGGCAATCTGCCGTTTTTCCTTCTTATCTAAGACACATTTCTGTGTTCAGGTTAATGATGTGCTTTCCCTGGACTTTGTCCAAGCTAAAGGTGTCCCCAGGAAAATGTCCTAAGCACCACACTTTCTCCTTGCTGTAAATGTTTTGGCATCTCCTCTTGCTTCTAATATTTGGTCATCACTCTATGTAGATGACTTTGCTATAGCTTGTACAGGTGCTGACTGTCACATCATTGCAGTTTCTTTCGGGAATGCTGTAAAGTGTTTCCAATTGGGCCACTACTCATGGGTTTAAATTTTCTAGTACTAAAACACACCAAATTACTTTCACTAGATGTTCTATCGTCTCTGATACTCCATTTTACCTATATGGCTTGCTTATCCCTGAACATGAGACTCTGGTTTCTCGGCCTTCTGTTTGACCGTTGGTTATCCTGGAAACCTTGCATTGCCACCTCGAAGGCAGTGTGTAATGCCCAGCTGAACCTCCTTATAACCCTTGCTCATCTTTCATGGGGGGGGGGGGGAGACTGATCATTGAACTCCTTTGACTGCATTCAGCCCTCATTTTATCGAAACTAGATTATGGTGACCAGATATTCATTGGCCTTTCCTGCAACTCTCTCTAACCTTGATCCCATGCATCACCAGGGATTGTTTATGCTTAGGTGCTTTTTGCTCTTCACCTGTAAAGCCTACATGCTGGGGTGAATATTCCATCCATGAATGATCGCAGTGATGGTCACTGCCTCCGTTGTTTAGTTCGCTTTCATGACCTTCGCAATCCTTCCATGTATAGGATAGTAACATGTTAGTAGAGGTTCATTGTTGTTGCCCCAGTTTACTCCATTCCTTTCTCTTCATCTACATTTGCTCTTGTCTTTTCTTCAGTTGCCCCATTATATGTTCATGTAGCATCTAACTTTTCCTTTCTCCCTTGAGTAGTTCCCTCAGTTCACGTATGTTCTTCCCCACTGCCATGTGCAAAGGCCCAAATGCCTACAGTTGCTTCTCACTCTTTTTCTTATCACTTCGTCTCATTCTTGTGCCATTGCAGTGTACACTGATGGTTCTAAATCTTCTGACGGTGTCAGGTTTGCATAGTGCGAGGGCATTTATTAGACTTGGCTAGCATTTTTACTGCTGAATTGTATGCAATTCTCATAGAAATTATCCGTATTGCAGCCATGCCTGTGTCGCCGTTTGTGGTAGTATCCAACTCCCTTCATGCTTTGCAGGCTGTAAAAAAAAAAAAATGATTTACCTCATCCCCTGGTCCTTCGTATGCAACTTTGGTTATGCCGCATCTCTAGCAAACAGTTTTCTGTTGGGTCACCATTCATATTGACATACAGGGCAATGAACTGGCGGACACTGCTGCGGGGCCAGCAGTACATGACCTCCCAGTTTCATATGAGTGTTCCATTCACAGACTATTTTGCTCTAATTTCTGACCACCTTCACAACCATTGGCAACGATGTTGGTCTGATAATATACATAACAAATTGCATTCTGTCAAACCAAGTTTAGGTTTCTGGCCATCGTGTCATCGATGCCGAGGTTGGGAGACTAGCTCTCCCATCTTCGCATCTAGCGCACTCGTTTTGCTCACTGATAGCTCGTGGAAGGGCGCCCTGTTCCACTGAGAGAGTTGTCAGGTTTGTTTTGGTTCGTTGTATTCTGGTGGACCGTTCATTCTCAGTGAGCATGCAGAATTTACCTCCGTCATCACCACTCTAATGCTCTTGCTTTATCTTCCCTCCTTGCTGACAGACCCACCTTTGACTCTTGACTCCTTCGTTGTCTTTGGTCACTCAATCACTAGTGCACTCAGCTCACAAACTGAGGTTCGGAGTTTGAATCTCCGGTACAACGGGAAAACATTAGGAACATGTTTCCATAAGATACCTGCTGTCCCTGTTCACCCATCACTATAAAATGGGTACCTGGGTGTTAGTCAACTGGTGTAGGTTGAATCCTGGGACAAAAACTGACCTAATTTACCTGAAATACTCGGCATAACAAGTGGTTTTCTATATAGTAGTACAGTGGACCCCCGCATACCGATTTTAATCCGTGCAAGAGGGGTAATTGTTATGCGAAATAATCGGTATGCGAATGAATTTTCCCCATAAGAAATAATGGAAATCAAATTAATCCGTGCAAGACACCCAAAAGTATGAAAAAAAAATTTTTACCACATGAAATGTTAATTTTAGTACACAAACTGAAAAAGGCATGCACACTTACATGACACTTACTTTTATTGAAGATCTGGTGATGATTGATGGGATGGGAGGAGGGGAGTGTGTGTGTTAGTGTTTAGAAGGGGAATCCCCTTCCATTAAGACTTGAGGTGTCGAGTCCTTTTCTGGGGTTACTTCCCTTCTTCTTTTAATGCCACTAGGACCAGCTTCAGAGTCACTGGACTTCTTTCGCACAACATATCTGTCCATAGTGGCCTGTACCTCTCGTTCCTTTATGACTTCCCTAAAGTGTTTCACAACATTGTCAGTGTAATAATCACCAGCACGGCTTGCAATAGCTGTGTGAGGGTGATTTTCATCAAAAAAGGTTTGCACTTCAAGCCACTTTGCACACATTTCCTTAATCTTTGTAGTAGGCAACTTCTTCAATTTCTCTCTCCCCTCCTCTGAACCAGTTTTCTCAGGTCTGGCCTCTTGCTCTTGAAGTTGATCTATCAGCTCATCAGTGGTTAGTTCTTCATTGTCCTCCTCCACCAACTCTTCCACATCCTCCCCACTAACCTCCAACCCCAAGGACTTTCCCAATGCCACAATGGATTCCTCAACTGGCATAATCCTCTCAGGGTTAGCCTCAAACCCTTCAAAATCCCTTTTCTCTACACATTCTGGCCACAGTTTCTTCCAAGCAGAGTTCAAGGTCTTCTTAGTCACTCCCTCCCAAGCCTTACCTATAAGGTTTACACAATTGAGGATATTAAAGTGCTCTCTCCAAAACTCTCTTAGTCAGTTGAGTTTCTGAGGTCACTACAAAGCACCTTTCAAACAGAGCTTTTGTGTACAGTTTTTGAAGTTTGCAATAACCTGCTGGTCCATGGGCTGCAGGAGAGGAGTGGTATTAGGAGGCAAAAACTTGATGTTAATGAATTTCATGTCCCCATAAAGTCGCTCTGCCACGTCTGTAGGATGACCAGGGGCATTGTCTAACACAGGAGGCACTTAAGTTCTAATTTCTTTTCAGTTAGGTAATCTTTCACATTGGGGCAAATGCATGGTGTAACAGTCATAGAAAAAGTCTCTAGTGACCCATGCCTTACTGTTTGCCTCCACAGCACACACAAATTCTCCTTGAGGACATTCTTTTGCCTGAACGGTCTGGGAGTTTCAGAGTGATACACTAATGAAGGCTTAACTTTGCAATCACCAGTAGCATTGGAAACACATCAACAAAGTAAGCTGTCTTTCATAGGCTTATGTCTGGGAGTGCCTTTTCCTCCTGAGTAATGTAGGTCCTGCTTGGCATTTTCTTCCAAAACAGGCCTGTTTCATCACAATTAAAACTTGTTCAGGTTTCAGTTCTTCAGTCTCTATGTACTCCTTGAATTCATGACATATTTTTCAGCCGCTTTGTGGTCCGAACTGGCAGCCTCACCATGCCTTATCACACTATGTATGCCACTACGCTTCTTAAATCTCTCAAACCAACCTTTGCTGGCCTTAAATTCACTCACATCAGCACTAGTTGCAGGCTTTTTTTTAATTAAATCCTGATGCAACTTCCCTAGCCTTTTCACTTATGATCGCTTGAGAGATGCTATCTCCTGCTAGCTGTTTTTCATTTAATCCACACCAGTAAGAGTCTCTCAACATCTTCCATCACTTGCGATCTTTGTTTCGAAAACACAGTTAAACCTTTGGCAAGATCAGCTTCCTTGATTGCCTTTCTGGTGCCCACAATAGTAGCGATGGTTGATTGGGGTTTCTTGTACAACCTGACCAGGTCGGCGATATGCACTCCACTTTCATACTTATCAATGATCTCTTTCTTCATTTCTATTGGAATTCTCACCCTTATTGGTGTAGGGTTGGCACTAGAAGCTTTCTTGGGGCCCATGGTCACTTATTTTCCAGAAACAGCACCGAAAACACTGTAATAATACGAAATATTCCGATTGTATGCTTGGATGTTACCACGGAGGCTGGCTGGTAAACAATGGCACGGGCGGCACATGTGAGGCTGGCTGAGGGCGCACATTAGACGCGTCTCGGACGAAAATCAGTGAGCGGGTTTTTAAGCGGTATGCGAGGCAAAATTTTTGCGATTAAAACAAGCGGTATGCGGATTAATCGTTATGTGGTGCCATCGGTATGCGGGGGTCCACTGTAGTATGCTGTTAATGTCAGCTAGGCCTGTGTACCTTGTGATTTACTACACAAACTTTGATGATCCTTCCTCTAGCACTCCTCACAGCCCTTTCTACCTCTCCCTCAGTTGTCCACTCCACCCTTGCTACTTAATAATTCTTCACTATCCCCTGCCCTGCTGCACTGTGTGACCCTTTTAAGTTTAGTACTTTATTATAATAATTCCTGTTGCATGTCCAGGCCCCTTGCACAAAAAAACCCTTTTACCCACTCCCTCCATTTCCTAGGATGACCCCATACCCCTCCTTCCCTTTAGTTTGGATATACACTGAATAAATCTAAATTATTTTTTTTTATCACACTGGCCGATTCCCACCAAGGCAGGGCGGCCCGAAAAAGAAAAACTTTCACCATCATTCACTCCATCACTGTCTTGCCAGAAGGGTGCTTTACACTACAGTTTTTAAACTGCAACATTAACACCCCTCCTTCAGAGTGCAGGCGCTGTACTTCCCATCTCCAGGACTCAAGTCCGTCCTGCCGGTTTCCCTGAACCCCTTCATAAATGTTACTTTGCTCACACTCCAACAGCACGTCAAGTATTAAAAACCATTCGTCTCCATTCACTCCTATCAAACACGCTCACGCACGCCTGCTGGAAGTCCAAGCCCCTCGCACACAAAACCTCCTTTACCCCCTCCCTCCAACCTTTCCTAGGCCGACCCCTACCCCGCCTTCCTTCCACTACAGACTGATACCTCTTGAAGTCATTCTGTTTCGCTCCATTCTCTCTACATGTCCGAACCACCTCAACAACCCTTCCTCAGCCCTCTGGACAACAGTTTTGGTAATCCCGCACCTCCTCCTAACTTCCAAACTACGAATTCTCTGCATTATATTCACACCACACATTGCCCTCAGACATGACATCTCCACTGCCTCCAGCCTTCTCCTCGCTGCAACATTCGTCACCCATGCTTCACACCCATATAAGAGTGTTGGTAAAACTATACTCTCATACATTCCCCTCTTTGCCTCCAAGGACGAAGTTCTTTGTCTCCACAGACTCCCAAGTGCACCACTCACCCTTTTCCCCTCTTCAATTCTATGATTCACCTCGCCCTTCATAGACCCATCTGCTGACACGTCCACTCCCAAATATCTGAATACATTCACCTCCTCCATACTCACTCCCTCCAATCTGATATCCAATCTTTCATCACCTAATATTTTTATCCTCATAACCTTACTCTTTCCTGTATTCACTTTTAATTTTCTTCTTTTGCACACCCTACCAAATTCATCCACCAATCTCTGCAACTTCAGAATCTCCCAAGAGTACAGTGTCATCAGCAAAGAGCAACTGTGACAACTCCCACTTTGTGTGATTCTTTATCTTTTAACTCCACGCCTCTTGTCAAGACCCTCGCATTTACTTCTCTTACAACCCCATCTCTTACAACCACGGTGACATCACACATCCTTGTCTAAGGCCTACTTTTACTGGGAAATAATTTCCCTCTTTCCTATGTACTCTAACTTGAGCCTCACTATCCTCGTAAAAACTCTTCACTGCTTTCAGTAACCTACCTCCTACACCATACACCTGCAACATCTGCCACATTGCCCCCCTATCCACCCTGTCATATGCCTTTTCCAAATCCATAAATGCCACAAAGACCTCTTTAGCCTTATATGTTTCACTGTAAACACCTGGTCCACACACCCCCTACCTTTCCTAAAGCCTCCTTGTTCATCTGCTATCCTATTCTCAGTCTTACTTTTAATTCTTTCAATAATAACTCTACCATACACATTACCAGGTATACTCAACAGACTTATCCCCCTATAATTTTTGCACTCTCTTTTATCCCCTTTGCCTTTATACAAAGGAACTATGCATGCTCTCTGCCAATCCCTAGATACCTTACCCTCTTCCATACATGTATTAAATAATTGCACCAACCACTCCCCACCTGCTTTTAACATTTCTATCTTGATCCCATCAATCCCGGCTGCCTTACCCCCTTTCATTTTACCTACTGCCTCACGAACTTCCCCCACACTCACAACTGGCTCTTCCTCACTCCTACAAGATGTTATTCCTCCTTGCCCTATACACGAAATCACAGCTTCCCTATCTTCATCAACATTTAACAATTCCTCAAAATATTCTCTCCATCTTCCCAATACCTCTAACTCTCCATTTAATAACTCTCCTCTCCTATTTTTAACTGACAAATCCATTTGTTCTCTAGGCTTCCTTAACTTGTTAATCTCACTCCAAAACTTTATCTTATTTTCAACAAAATTTGTTGATAACATCTCACCCACTCTCTCATTTGCTCTCTTTTTACATTGCTTCACCACTCTCTTAACCTCTCTCTTTTTCTCCATATACTCTTCCCTCTTTGCATCACTTCTACTCTGTAAAAACTTTTCATATGCTAACTTTTTCTCCCTTACTACTCTCTTTACATCATCATTCCACCAATCGCTCCTCTTCCCTCCCGCACCCACTTTCCTGTAACCACAAACTTCTGCTGAACACTCTAACACTACATTTTTAATCCTACCCCATACCTCTTCGACCCCATTGCCTATGCTCTCATTTGCCCATCTATCCTCCAATAGCTGTTTATATCTTACCCTAACTGCCTCCTCTTTTAGTTTATAAACCTTCACCTCTCTCTTCCCTGATGCTTCTATTCTCCTTGTATCCCATCTACCTTTTACTCTCAGTGTAGCTACAACTAGAAAGTGATCTCATATATCTGTGGCCCCTCTATAAACATGTACATCCTGAAGTCTACTCAACAGTCTTTTATCTACCAATACATAATCCAACAAACTACTGTCATTTCGCCCTACATCATATCTTGTATACTTATTTATCCTCTTTTTCTTAAAATATGTATTACCTATAACTAAATACTTTTTTTTTTTGTCCACAGGATGCAGCCAAAGTCTGCCGTCAGTTTATGGATAGGGATCCAGAAGAATCCCGGTTTGCTATTGTAGCTCTCACTGCTTCTGAGTAAAGAGCTTTGCTTTAGGATTGTGTTAAAATTTTGTATGGTTTTGTGTTTTTTCTGTTGTACTTACAAATGAGGTAAACATTGAACTAAACTGTCAGGTTAACTCAAGTCTGATACTGTTATTCCTGCAGTTTTGATTTTTTTTTTTTTTTTTTTTTTTTTTTTTTTTTTTTTTTTTTTTTTTTTTTTATTAGAACACGGTGGACCATATAAAGTAACCCGTGATATTTATATATTCCATTAATGTTCAGAACAATCATTGTAAGACATGGCAATTTTTTCTACAGTTGTATTTGTGGTGAAAGAATTATTCAGCCGTTTAAGAACATGTGAAGACAGTTTAAAAGTGCATCAATGTCCAGTACATTTGCATTTAAATTGCCTGCTAATGTATACACTAGTTTTGCAATTTTCTTGCATGTAATATCTATAACTGAAATTTGTGGAAACTAAAATCACCTAGACATTTTTTTTGCTTTTGCACTTCTGTTGACCCCCCCCCCCCCCCCCAAGCAGTATGTCTATGTACTTTGATCTTGCACATTTGAAAACATAACTTATTGATGTTCAAGAAAAAATTAACTGTTGTATATATAATTACTGTTGCCACCTCCATATTCATATTAGTAAATCACCAAACATTAATCTTTTTCTGATTCCAGCCAGCCTATGTATACCCCAGCTGTTCTGTAAATTTCTAAGCTTGGGAAAATATTTGTTTTTTATTTTTGTTTCTTTGGAGTTATTAAAAGAGAGGGAGAACATGCTAATGCACATGAACATAATTTTAAATTTGGCTCTAACATGATTGGTCAAATCTTTTGTTTCCAGAAGTGGTTTGAAAAATGCATCAGGACTTGTGCATTGAATGGGACATTAATTACTAAATGAATTTTCACTGAGACTTCAGTTTCATTGCTGCCTGAAAGGAGGGTTTAGTGCTTAGTTATGATTTTAATGCTACATGAAATGAGCAAATTGAAAATAAAATTTTGTTGAAACCCCTAGGTACCCTTGTTTCATAAATTTATGTAGTCTCCCAGTATAGTTGTTGGTGTAACAAGATTAAGAAAAAACAGTTGTGTGCATTTATTAGGGTTTTGCAGGCCAAATATTTCTGCTTAGGTTCCATCTACACAAATTTGAAAGAAAACATTTCTAACGATTGTTGAGTATATTTTTCTAGCACTGAGGAACCTAAAACTCAGGAAAATTAGCAAGATTGCATACTAAGTCTGTATGACCCTTCTGGGTTTAGTACTTAATTTACTTCTGATTGAATATTAGATTCCTATGAATGTCAAGAAAAGACTGCAGATAATGGGAAAAATCAGTGTTTATTGCAAACATTAATTTGTCTAGCAAGTGTGCTAGACCTATATCCTTTAGTGCAGACTAGAGGTGTAGTGTGTATAAAACTCGAGTGCTTTCTCGTATTTCATAACTGCAAATTTATACAGTCATGGTTTTGAATTGATTTAAGACCTGGTAGAATGTAATGGACATACATGATTGATGTATTGAGAGAGTATACCGCAATCCTTGTTAAATCTGACTTAAGTGAAACTAGATACCAAATTAATAAAAAGTCAATTCAGTGATAACTCTGGTATCAAGGCAACTCCCTTGAAGAATATGGATTACTTTTAGGATTTTCATGCTACTCTTGTCCCCTTCAATATGTTGGAGAAACAGGCTTAGAGCACAAAAACAGTGCAGACACCAATAATGCTCTTTTCTGTCATGTTTAGAGATCAGTCATCCTACTAACTGGTCCTCTGCCAAAACTGTGTATCATCCTCCTAGCCTTCACAGCCAATCATCTTGTTGAAGAATCCCTCATACACAACTTTCTTAGTACACGTCCTGGCTTTCTCAGTAGATGCCTTCCCTTCTCCTTGCACTGTCAAATGCTCCAAACTTCAGAACACTCATGGCTTAACCTAATACTACTCTCCCTACCTCTTATACTTAACTAATTTTCTTTACTTCCCCTTTCTTTTGCCTAGTGTGTTCTGTCCTTCAGTTCCATCCCCCTTCCCTGTGTTTTTGGTCCTACCCATTGTGGGCCCTTAAGTTTCCTGCAGCGTCTCTTTCCTGTCCTTACCCCACTTCTACGACTACCTCTCCTTTACTGTTATTAGTGCTTCTGCCTTCTACCTTTTGTACTACTATTTCCTCCCTTCTCTCCCCTTTCTATCTCCTAGCAAACACTACTTCCACTACCAGCATTACCACTTTTTCTTCCTCTCCTGTCCCTGTCCTCTTTCCCTCCTTCCTTACCTATATACATGTACTTGTATATTGGCTCACTCATTCTCTTCTCAGTGTAACTTGTAAATGGTCCAAGTTGGACTGAAGTGTTGTCATGAGCTTTTCTGTGTAGGTTGTGTATTCTTTGGACTAAATTGTTTAGCGCTGACCCCCTTGATTATAATAATAATAATAATTTGGACTAAATTACCCTGGATAATGAAAGGCTGTAATATTTGTTTACACTTTATTGAACATTGATATGGGATTTGATAAATGTGAAACATTTTCAAAAATGTACAATTAAAACTTTTAAGTCATAAGTTGTTAATAAAACTTCGTGCTTTTTTTTTCAAAATGCTCACAAAAATACAAAAAAAAAAAAATCATTCAAAACGGAAACATTTTTACTGTAAAGGCTAGGATACAATACCACAATGGGGAAAAAAAATTTTTTACCCAACTAGTCCTTAAACTTGTGGAACTAAAACCACTTCACAGCAGGCACATCAATGCAATAACTCCTCCAGCAACAAGAGAGAATGGCAGCCATGTCTTCAGAAAGCCCATAAAACTGCAAAATAATGTTTTATATTAATGGGTATGCACCAAATTTTAATGGAGGGAGGGGGAGCTGTGATGGTCACAATGCCTAGTAAAAGTTAGTGTTTTGTAAACACAATAGTGCCTGGGGAAATAAGTTCATTTCCTTGCATTAAGTGTCCTTCAACAAAGGCCCCCCCCCCCCACTCCCCTGATGCTGGATTACTTGTGGTAATGGGATTTGTCTATGAAGAGGGCTTCCCCCCCCCCCCAACAGGGTGCTTGCCCAACTAAAATCCCATCATCATGGCATATAGTGGGGATGTTTCCCCTTTCACTTCAATTTGCTCACATTCCTGGTATGTTTTATGGAATGTGAAAGTTTTTTTATATGCACTGCAATTCATTTACAATACAAAAGTGAATTAGTCATGGCAGGAGTAAGTTGGCACTTAGTGTAAGTTTGTTATACATTATTAGAAACAATGTTTAAAGCACTGAATAAGAAAATGGCCCCAATACTTTAAAAAGAACAGCACACAAAGGTACATTGTCCCCTGCTCTCAAGGGTAAAAATGTGTACCCTTCAAGGGAGATTCATTGGTGCTAGCGAGTGCTCTTGATCGATGGATTTGGCCATGCCCTTCTGAATGCCTTTCATTTTACATGATGCTGTATGACCCCTCTGGGTTTAGCACTAGTATGATCTCATTTCATCTAAATGATGAAATATTAAATAACTTTACTGCAGCAGTAAGTTACAGCGAATAGCCAAGTTTATTGATGACAGGTGTTAATGAATGGGTCAAAATTTGTGCCCCCCCCCCCCCCCAAAAAAAAAAATTACAAAGCCTTTATAAAGTGTATTAAAACTAAGCAGATCACAGCAGGGACAAGGTGGCCCATGGCTAACAAATAGCATCCTTGGGTCCACTAAAAAACATTTATGATAAACAACAGATTTTGCTTAACTTATCAGTATACTTTCCAAACTAATGTCTTAACTATTATACAAGCAGGTGTGCTGTATGACCCTGGTGGGTTTAGCATTGTTTTGATAATATATGAACAGGGTCAATTAAATAAGAGACGATCACCTGGAAAAAACTCAAATCCTGGGTTCTCATAAATTGACCAAAAACAGAGATCGTTTCCTAACCAATGTCTCTAGCCTGATGAAACGGCCAACAAGTTAAAACCCACTTCTCTACCATATCTACCATAATCAAATGTAGCAAAATCCCAAATACCAATACTCGTGTGTGGCTGCCGTGTTGGAAGCTTCCCAAACTCCCTCTATCTGGCTCCAAGTAATCTTACCGAGGTCACCGATAACTTTTTCAGTGATTTTATAATAAAATTACTGAAGCTGGAGAAATTTAACTCAAGTACCAACACTATTGTCCAAAAGAGTAGCTCATGTTTTCACCCATTACACTATTGGTCATCAAGTCATTAGAAACTGACACTCCCAACAAAGAGAGAGCAAGGGTTACCCCAATACATAATAGTGGAGACCCAAGATTTAAATAACTAGACCTATATCCAATAAGCCTTTTAACTGACCTTAAGAAAGCATTTGACAGTAGACAATAGGGCAGGGAATGTGGCTAGGCCTGGGGACAGTTGGTCCCAAAGATGAGGGGGTACTTGTACCTCCTCCCATGGGAGACTTAAGTCTCGAGACACTCCCCAGATAGGGAGCCAAGGCCGGGTCACCACTACTTGGAAAAGACCCGGGCCGGGAGAATACCGGCGAATAAATAAAAAAAAAAAAAAAATATTTTTTCACCTCAAACTTGAACATTTATGGTATCAGGTCATGTGCCTATCAACATAGGGATCCCACAGGGCATTATTATTATAATCTAAAGAAGTGCTAAACCACAAGGATTATACAGCATAGCAGGGCAGGGGTGATGGGTAGCAAGAGGGAGAGGGATGATTATTAGATTATGAAGTGCAGGAGTAGAGGGCAGCTAGAGATCAAGGTGGAAAGGACTGAGGAGAGTGCTAGAGACATCATTATCAGAGTTTGTGTAGTAAATCAGTTGCTGTCAAAAATTTAATGATGTCTGGATTAAAGGAGGGTCAGTTGGCAAGAACAGAAAGTAAAGGGCAGCAGAGCGGACTGTATAGCCCTTGTGGCTTAGCGCTTCTTTTTTGATAATAGCAGAGCGGAGACAACAACGGAGGTAAATTCTGCGTGCTCGTTGATAGTGGGGGGCAGTCCAACAATGTGGCTAACATACTGGAACATGACAATTCTCACAGAGAGGAACAAGACGCCTCTCCATGAGATACCCGTAAGACGAGTGTGGCCGATGCGAAGACGGGAGAAAGTAGTCTCTCAACCTGAACACTGATAAGAAGTCGACCAGAAGCCTATACTCGGTTCAACAGAATGAAGCTTGTTATGGAGCAGACCAGACCAACGCTGTTCCCAACGAGTGCGAAGATGGGTAGCAATTACAGCAAAATAGTCCATAAATGGAACACCTCTATATGAAACTGGGAGGTCATGTACTGCTGAACGCACAGCAGTGTCTGCCTGTTCATTGCCCTGTATGTCAACATGACCAGGGACCCTAACAAAAAACAACATCTCTGTGTCTGCTAGAGATACGGCATAACCAAAGTTGGATATAAAGAACTACGGGGTGAGGTGCACCACATTTCTGTATAACCTGTAAAGCACTATGGGAGTCTGAAATGACCACAAATGGTGACACAGGCATAGATGCAATACGGATAAGTGCTAAAAGAATGGCATACAATTCAGCCGTAAAAATGCTAGCTGAGGGTAATGCACCTACCATCCGACTTACGACCGAATTTGGTTCCGAGAAACTGGTCGTAAGTCAAAATGGTCGTAAGTCGAACTTTACTACCGAATATCAACAAAACATTTTTGTAATGACTATTTTATTGTTTTATTTTGGTACAGTGGACCCCCGCATAACGATTTTAATCCGTGCAAGAGGGGTAATTGTTATGCGAAATAATCGGTATGTGAATGAATTTTCCCCATAAGAAATAATGGAAATAAAATTAATCCGTGCAAGACACCCAAAAGTATGAAAAAAAAAAAATTTTACCACATGAAATGTTAATTTTAATACACACAAACTGAAAAAGGCATGCACACTTACATGACACTTACTTTTATTGAAGATCTGGTGATGAATTGAGGGGATGGGAGGAGGGGAAGAGAGATGTTAGTGTTTAGAAGGGGAATCCCCTTCCATTAAGACTTGAGGTGTCAAGTCCTTTTCTGGGTTACTTCCCTTCTTCTTTTAATGCCACTAGGACCAGCTTCAGAGCCCACTGGACTTCTTTCGCACAACATATCTGTCCATAGTGGCCTGTACCTCTCGTTCCTTTATGACTTCCCTAAAGTGTTTCACAACATTGTCAGTGTACAGGTTGCCAACACGGCTTGCAATAGCTGTGTGAGGGTGATTTTCATCCATGAAGGTTTGCACTTCAAGCCACATTGCACAGATTTCTTTAATCTTTGTAGTAGGCAACTTCTTCAATTTCTCTCTCCCCTCCTCCCTGAACCAGTTTCCTCAGGTCTGGCCTCTTGCTCTTGAAGTTGATCTATCAGCTCATCAGTGGTTTAGTTCTTCATTGTCCTCCTCCACCAACTCTTCCACATCCTCCCCACTAACCTCCAACCCCAAGGACTTTCCCAATGCCACAATGGATTCCTCAAGTAGGCATAATCCTCTCAGGGTTAGCCTCAAACCCTTCAAAATCCCTTTTGTCTACACATTCTGGCCACAGTTTCTTCCAAGCAGAGTTCAAGGTCTTCTTAGTCACTCCCTCCCAAGCCTTACCTATAAGGTTTACACAATTGAGGATATTAAAGTGCTCTCTCCCAAAACTCTCTTAGAGTCAGTTGAGTTTCTGAGGTCACTACAAAGCACCTTTCAAACAGAGCTTTTGTGTACAGTTTTTTGAAGTTTGCAATAACCTGCTGGTCCATGGGCTGCGGGAGAGGAGTGGTATTAGGAGGCAAAAACTTCACCTTAATGAAGCTCATGTCCCCAT
The DNA here is from genome assembly GCF_026875155.1 of Cherax quadricarinatus. Classification (NCBI taxonomy): domain Eukaryota; kingdom Metazoa; phylum Arthropoda; class Malacostraca; order Decapoda; family Parastacidae; genus Cherax; species Cherax quadricarinatus. The sequence goes on along the minus strand of NC_069425.1, from coordinate 10,271,692 downwards.
AAAGTCGCTCTGCCACGTCTGTAGGATGACCAGGGCATTGTCTAACACCAAGGAGGCACTTAAGTTCTAATTTCTTTTCAGTTAGGTAATCTTTTTACATTGGGGGCAAATGCATGGTGTAACCAGTTATAGAAAAAGTCCCTAGTGACCCATGCCTTACTGGTTTGCCCTCCACAGCACACACAAATTATCCTTGAGGACATTCTTTTGCCTGAACGCTCTGGAGTTTCAGAGTGATACACTAATAAAGGCTTAACTTTGCAATCACCACTAGCATTGGCACACACAACAAAGTAAAATCTGTCTTTCATAGGCTTATGTCCTGGGAGTGCCTTTTCCTCCTGAGTAATGTAGGTCCTGCTTGGCATTTTCTTCCAAAACAGGCCTGTTTCATCACAATTAAACACTTGTTCAGGTTTCCGTCCTTCACTGTCTATGTACCTCCTTGAATTCCTGCACATAATTTTTCAGCCGCTTTGTGGTCCGAACTGGCAGCCTCACCATGCCTTATCACACTATGGATGCCACTACCTTCTTAAATCTCTCAAACCAACCTTTGCTGGCCTTAAATTCACTCACATCATCACTAGTTGCAGGCATTTTTTAATTAAATCCTCATGCAACTTCCTAGCCTTTTCACATAGATCGCTTGAGAGACGCTACTCCCCGCTAGCTGTTTTTCATTTATCCACACCAATAAGAGTCCTCTCAACATCTTCCATCACTTGCGATCTTTGTTTCGAAAACACAGTTAAACCTTTGGCAAGAACAGCTTCCTTGATTGTCTTTCTGGTGCCCACAATAGTAGCGATGGTTGATTGGGGTTTCTTGTACAACTTGACCAGGTCGGCGATACGCACTCCACTTTCATACTTATCAATGATCTCTTTCTTCATTTCTATTGGAATTCTCACCCTTATTGGTGTACGGTTGCCACTAGAAGCTTTCTTGGGGCCCATGGTCACTTATTTTCCAGAAACAGCACCGAAAACACTGTAATAATACGAAATATTCCGATTGTATGCTTGGATGTTACCGCGGAGGCTGGCTGGGGGCGCACATTGGACGCGTCTCGGACGAAAATCGGTGAGCGGGTTTTTAATCGGTATGCGCGGCAAAATTTTGGCGATTAAAGCAAGCGGTATGCGGATTAATCGCTATGTGATGCCATCGTTATGCGGGGGTCCACTGTATTTCATGTTTTACTTTACTTTTTATGTTGTTAGTACTGTATTTTATACTGTAAGGTTTAGGATAAACACTGTGTACAACACAAATAGTTGTTTATTTCCCAGAAATTTAGCATAAAAAACACAGTCGTAAGTCGGATGGTAGGTGTAAATGCCCTCGCACGACACTGTCCATGATGTATAGGATCTAACTTATGCAGAGTTGTGGGAGAGGCCACAGAATAGATTTGGTCACCATAATCTAGCTTGGACAAGACTAGGATGGAATGCAAACGGAGAAGAGTTCGATGATCTGCTCCCCACGAATGATATGTGAGAACCTCAAGGAGATTTACCAGACCATAGGAAGTTGTCTTTAACAAAGAAATGTGAGGTCTCCACATCAGCCGGCGATCAAAGAGCAGACCTTGAAACCTGACCGTATCAAGTGCCGGAATACGTGAACCATGTAAGTACAAGGGAGTATCCTGTATAAGCAGGCGTCTAGTGAAGGTGATGAATCAGGTTTTCGTATTGGAAAATTTAAAGCCATGAGAAGTGGTCCAATGAGAGACTCTGTCTATCACAACCTGAAGAGAGGCTGCTACTAGTCGACAGTCAGCATCCGAGTAAGCTATAACGAAGTCATCGACATAAAGTGATGACCAAATATGTGAAAGAATGGAAAGTAGGTCATTTATAGCTAAGAGAAAAATAGTAGTACTGAGGACACAACTTTGTGGGACTCCTTCAGCTTGTACAAAGGCCAAGGAAAGCGAGGCGCCAATACGGACCCGAAAATGTCTATCAGACAAGAAAGCAGAGGTGAAGTTTGGTAGATTACCATGGAGGCCTAAGGAGCGGGCTTGGGCTAGAATGTTATACCTCCAAGCGGTGTCATATGTCTTCTCTAGATCAAAAAAGACTACTAGGACAGAGTGGTTGTTAGCAAATGCATTTTGAATATACGTATCGAAGTGGAGTAAGGGGTCTAAAGTAGAGCGGCCTTTGTGAAAGCCATGTTGGTGAGGGGAAAGGCTGTTGTGTGTCTCTAAGAACCACATCAGACATCTATTCACCAATCGTTCCATCATCTTGCAGACCGCACTGGTCAGGGCAATGGGACGATAGTGAGAGGTGTCAAGCTCTGAGGTGCCCGGTTTGTGAAACTAGTACAACAGCTGATTTCCAGTGTTGTGGGAGAACCCCTCACTCCCAAATTAGATTGAAAAGATGTAAAAGAACAAGAAGGGCCGTAGAATGGAGATGGTGTAGCATACTGTGGATATCATCAGGTCCTGGTGCCGACGGCCAGCACATGGAAAGCATGGACTCTAATTCTAGAAGAGTAAAAGGTACATTATATGGCTCCAATCCATCGGAGGAGAAATCTAAGGGCAATTGCTCTTTGGTAGGTTTAGATGCAAGAAATGAAGGACAGGTGAAGCCCTTGGGAGATATGGACAAGATAGTTCCTGATTTCTGTGGCAACTTCTAGAGGTTCTGTGACATCAACTCCAGCAACCTGCAAAACGGAAGCTGGGTCCGGAGTGTACTTAACACACAATTTTCGCACCTTTTTCCAAATCGCGCACATGGGGGAAGATGAGGTAATGGTAGACACACAGTCTCGCCAACAAGCACGTTTAGCATCGCATATGATGCAGCAAGCAACTGCCCTTGCTCGCTTAAAGTCCAAAAGACCTTCCGCAGTACAGTTATATCAATAACGGCCCCACACAGCACGTTTTAAACGCACCACGCGGGCACATGTAGACCACCAAGGTACGCATGTCTGAGAATGCCTACCTGAGGTTTGGGGGATAGAATGAGTCACCACAGTGAGGACTAAGGTTGAAAATTGGTGTGCCAGTTCATCACTAGACAATGAAAGGGGGTCCTCGCAACAGGTGGAAGTATAAGATCCAATCTGCTCAAGCATATTGCCAAAGAGGGTTATGAAATGGTCAGGTATATGTAGTAGAAGTAAGAAGGATAAGAAAGTGATCACTATCATGTAAATCTGAAAGAACAGACCACGTGAAATCAAGTGCAATGGGTGAGGAACAGATAAAAAGATCAATGCAGGAGAGAGACTGAGTGTGAGAGTCAAAATGGGTAGGAGCCCCTGTATTTAAAATATGAAGAGGATGAGAAGCGAGAAGTCTCTCCAACTGATCACCACGAGTTGCAGTGGGACCCTCCCACAAGATGGGCGGTGGTAGAAAAGAAATTAAAAACGTGATATCAGAGATACAGAATGCACGGGAGGAAGAAAGATAAAGAGAGCAAACTGTAAACCATCTGTGTAAATAAATCCAAGCTGCAATATAATGCAGCGGGGAACAAATAACAACTTGTTGATACGGTATATCAATGTGCACAAGAGGCGCACTTTCGTTAAATGATTCGTCAAAGGATCTGAAGAATGCAATAGCACGTAGCCTGAAATGGGGAAAATGACAGCAGAATGAATTTTGGGCTCTTGCAACCCAACACATACTGGAGACAACTGGGAGAGCAACACTTGGAGTTCTCCTCGATTGCTCCTAAGGCCACGAATATTCCACTGTAAAAAAGACATTATGTAGAGAAATAAAATTTGTAACAATAAGAGAGGAGAGTTATTAAATGGAGAGTTAGAGGTATTGGGAAGATGGAAGGAATATTTTGAGGAATTGTTAAATGTTGATGAAGATAGGGAAGCTGTGATTTCGTGTATAGGGCAAGGAGGAATAACATCTTGTAGGAGTGAGGAAGAGCCAGTTGTGAGTGTGGGGGAAGTTCGTGAGGCAGTAGGTAAAATGAAAGGGGGTAAGGCAGCCGGGATTGATGGGATAAAGATAGAAATGTTAAAAGCAGGTGGGGATATAGTTTTGGAGTGGTTGGTGCAATTATTTAATAAATGTATGGAAGAGGGTAAGGTACCTAGGGATTGGCAGAGAGCATGCATAGTTCCTTTGTATAAAGGCAAAGGGGATAAAAGAGAGTGCAAAAATTATAGGGGGATAAGTCTGTTGAGTGTACCTGGTAAAGTGTATGGTAGAGTATATAATTGAAAGAATTAAGAGTAAGACGGAGAATAGGATAGCAGATGAACAAGGAGGCTTTAGGAAAGGTAGGGGGTGTGTGGACCAGGTTTTTACAGTGAAACATATAAGTGAACAGTATTTAGATAAGGCTAAAGAGGTCTTTGTGGCATTTATGGATTTGGAAAAAGGCGTATGACAGGTGGATAGGGGGCAATGTGGCAGATGTTGCAAGTGTATGGTGTAGGAGGTAGGTTACTGAAAGCAGTGAAGAGTTTTTACGAGGATAGTGAGGCTCAAGTTAGAGTATGTAGGAAAGAGGGAAATTTTTTCCCAGTAAAAGTAGGCCTTAGACAAGGATGTGTGATGTCACCGTGGTTGTTTAATATATTTATAGATGGGGTTGTAAGAGAAGTAAATGCGAGGGTCTTGGCAAGAGGCGTGGAGTTAAAAGATAAAGAATCACACACAAAGTGGCAGTTGTCACAGCTGCTCTTTGCTGGACACTGTGCTCTTGGGAGATTTGAAGAGAAGTTGCAGAGATTGGTGGATGAATTTGGTAGGGTGTGCAAAAGAGAAAATTAAAGGTGAATACAGGAAAGAGTAAGGTTATGAGGATAACAAAAAGATTAGGTGATGAAAGATTGAATATCAGATTGGAGGGAGAGAGTATGGAGGAGGTGAACGTATTCAGATATTTGGGAGTGGACGTGTCAGCGGATGGGTCTATGAAAGATGAGGTGAATCATAGAATTGATGAGGGAAAAGGAGTGAGTGGTGCACTTAGGAGTCTGTGGAGACAAAGAACTTTGTCCTTGGAGGCAAAGAGGGGAATGTATGAGAGTATAGTTTTACCAACGCTCTTATATGGGTGTGAAGCGTGGGTGATGAATGTTGCAGCGAGGAGAAGGCTGGAGGCAGTGGAGATGTCAATGTCTGAGGGCAATGTGTGGGTGTGAATATAATGCAGAGAATTCGTAGTTTGGAAGTTAGGAGGAGGTGCGGGATTACCAAAACTGTTGTCCAGAGGGCTGAGAAGGGTTGTTGAGGTGGTTCGGACATGTAGAGAGAATGGAGCGAAACAGAATGACTTCAAGAGTGTATCAGTCTGTAGTGGAAGGAAGGCGGGGTAGGGTCGGCCTAGGAAGGGTTGGAGGGAGGGGGTAAAGGAGGTTTTGTGTGCGAGGGGCTTGGACTTCAGCAGCGCATGCGTGAGCGTGTTTGATAGGAGTGAATGGAGACAAATGGTTTTTAATACTTGACGTGCTGTTGGAGTGTGAGCAAAGTAACATTTATGAAGGGATTCAGGGAAACCGGCAGGCCGGACTTGAGTCCTGGAGATGGGAAGTACAGTGCCTGCACTCTGAAGGAGGGGTGTTAATGTTGCAGTTTAAAAACTGTAGTGTAGAGCACCCTTCTGGCAAGACAGTGATGGAGTGAATGATGGTGAAAGTTTTTCTTTTTCGGGCCACCCTGCCTTGGTGGGAATCGGCCGGTGTGATAATAATAATAATAAAAAAGAAACATGCGAGGGTAACGGTAAGCATGTAAGCAAGGAAGAATGTGAATGTTGTGGAGGAATAGTGTGCTGAGAGGGTCGTGAAATAGAAGGGGTAGGAGGAGTCATGTTGGTGTCCATCGGGGGTGTCGTCTCCGCATTATAGCTGGAGACAGCATCTAACATCTCTGTTGTTAAAGAAGCCGATGATGCCATGATGTCAGAGACAGGAGAGGCGTTGCAAGGAAAGGTCGTTGTAACTAAGGAGGCAACTAAAGAGTCTGAGGGGGTCAGGGAGTATGAACCTGGAGAGATGCATCAGCTGGGGTAGAAAAGGCCTGTAACAGGAGAGGGAGGAGGTTGGAGGGTAACTATGGAGGAAGATGGGGGAGGAACAGAGGGAGGGGGGACTGGGTGAACCTCTACCTTCGTGTGAGAGCTGGAAAAGGGGTAAGAACGAGGCTCCGATGTAGGAGATATATTCTGTGCAGGTGATAGACGCAAAGAAAGGTGTAGGTCTGCAAGGTCTCGTAGACTGAGAAGCAAGAGAATGAGATGAAGTAGAAATATGAAGCGGTGTGGAGGTAGGAGTGTCAGAGGATAAAACTGCAAAAGAATTAGAAACTGGGGCAACCCCGGAAGACACAGACGCAGAGGGCTTGGGAGGCAGGAGGACCGTTGAGGTTGGAGGTCTTCAGGCTACCCGACCATACGGGACACAAGGGAGTTTACCTTGAAAGTGGACCTGAGAGACAGCCATAATGTAAATGAGGCCCTCACACTCCTCAAGATCTCTCGTTCATTACAATAAACCCAGCAACGATGTGAAAATGATGGATGAGGTTCCCTGCAATTGAGACAAGAGGTGGGGAAGACTACAAGATGTATTGGAATGATCTACTGCACTGCAGACTGAGCATTCTGCCACAGATCTACAGTGTTCAGTGAGATGTCCAAAATGCCAGCAACTACGACACTGTTAGGGAGTGGGAACTACTTGATGGACCTCTAGGCGATGTCCCACAATATAGACAGAGGACGGAAGTTCACGGAAGTCGAAGGTTAAACAAGCGATGTTACTAGGAAAACGCCTCCGCATGATGTACGTATCTACCTTGAGAATAGGGAGGTTCTGAAGGGCTAATTGTTCTAAAATATCCTCGCCACAAGACAAAACAAATCACTCTGTACAATGGTACGTGGTAAGACTACAGTACCACTGTAGTCTTACCACGTGACTGGTATGTTATCTATGGAAGTGATGGGGAGAGAGCATGAGTAAGTAAGTAAGTAAGTTTATTCAGGTATACACAAATACAGTTACATAGAATTATCATACATAGCAGCATGTGTGTAGAGAACCTAGGATAACCCAAAAAAGTCAGACAGAGTGACTTATTTCCATTGGGGTCCTTTTACCTTATTATTATAATATAAAGGTTATAATATTTTCTTATTATTCTACAATGAAGATAACATCTTATTATCATACTAAAAAGACTATCTACTACACCAAGGTCATTAAGACTATCTACAATACGAGGGTCATTACTAGGAATAAGGTAAAATTTACACGTATGTTAGCTAAAAAATAGAAAATCATTCCCCTCCCTTTCTGTAGCTACATTCATCAGACACCTTTTGGCACTCTTCTTGAACTGGTTCATGCTATGACTGGCTTTGACATGTGCGGGCAGTCTGTTCCATTCCTTTATTGCTGTACAATAAAAGGTGTTTGAAGCCTGGCCACTGACTGTGGGTACTACAAAGTTGTGCTCTCTCCCCCTAGTACTATGATTGCTTTGAATTCTGCACTGTTATGACACGTGCACTGCTTTGAAGAGCGTGGAAGGATATATTTTGGCCAACGTGCCGTAAAAGAGTTTTACCAATTCCGTGATCAGAAAGATATCAGTTTGAGACTTCGTTTGCAAAGAAAAGAATTTTGTCCATTGCGTACTCATTAGTCGGGTACACAAAGGCAGTGAGTGTCGTGTAGGTTGTTTTTGAGTGGTCATCGACGAACTGTCGTCTTGGACGCTTAGGATTAAGACCGCAGACAGTCTGACCAGAGGGAGGTAGGCGATCCAAGAACCATCGCACTGTATTCAGGAAAGCCGGATGCATTGTGAAAGGCGTGCTAGAAGCAGTGGCATGAACAGAAACAGGTAACGCTGCGGCACCCGAAGCAAGTGACGAAGCGTCACAGGCAGAAGGTACAGGGGTATGAGAAGAGTCGAGAGAATGGTCCGATAACGAAGCCAGGTCAGAACTGGGTGTGGGATCAGAATGGGACCTGGGAGGAGGAGGGGTTTCACAGGGCAAAAACTCCATAATAATAAGTGCATCTTCTGTAATATCTTCTTTCTTGTTCTTTTAAGAAAAAAAAGAAAGAAGCAAAGAAAAAAAAAAGGGGACAGTAGAAGGACAGTCGCTAGGAGGTATGGAGAGGCCGAGAGCTCCTCCCCTCATCCGAGAGAGCCTCAAGCCCACTGGTAGTGAAGATGCAGCGTAGAACCCGTGCCATACCCTACCCTTCACACCAGTAAACCAGCGCTCTGGGATAGCAGCCTCACATCCACCAGCCACAAAACATACCTCCTTCAGCTGCCACCTCCCAGAACCAACAGGCAGCTTCTGGAGATACACCCATCATCTAAAGGGCACCCCGCCCACGACCCAGAAATTTGGGAAGGGAGCAGGGCATCCTCAGACAATTCAGATTCCACAACAAACTACACCACCCCCAAGGGACCTCAAGGAGAGGGACAAACCCCAGCATGCCAACCCCCACCTAGAAACCATAATGCCAGAGGGGAGGACCCCAGAGGCTACTAATGGGATGGGGAAAAAGGAGAGGGGAAGGAAGGGGAAAAGGGGTGGGGTATGGGGAGGAAGGGATAGGGAAGGGAGGAATGGGGGGGGTACTTAGACTCGGTCTAAGAAAGGAGACCAAAGGATTTGATTCTTGAGACCAAGAGCCTCTTTGCCACATGAAGGAGCCCCTCTTGAAGAGGTCCCACAGGGCTGTGTTCTCAACCCTCTTCTTTTCCTCATACATCAATACTCTTCAAAATACAGCTCAGCAACTTAGACCTGCTCTGTTTGCAGGCAACACAACTTCTGTCATCTACCACCCAAATCCAAATTCTACATTTGACAAAAAAAAAAAAAAAAAAAAAAAAACTTGTGATATTCTTTTTCTGAAGGTAATGAAACCAAACATATGAAATTTGATGGAAAACTTACAAAGTTAGCAGTCTTCGCAATAATTATACATTAGCGGTTTCGCTCATGGAGTCTCATTTTCAGCTAATTCCATTGTTCCAGTTGACCAAACTCGGCTATTTTGCTAGTACAGTGGACCCCCGCATAACGATTACCTCCAAATGCGACCAATTATGTAAGTGTATTTATGTAAGTGCGTTTGTACGTGTATGTTTGGGGGTCTGAAAGGAATAATCTACTTCACAATATTCCTTATGGGAATAAATTCGGTCAGTACTGGCACCTGAACATACTTATGGAGTGAAAAAATATCGTTAACCGGGGGTCCACTGTATTCCTTCCATTCTATCGAACGGGTACAAACACTGCCCATTTGTCATTTCAACTACCCAATAAAGTGATCAGAAATTGGTAATTTTTCCAATTTCTCACAAAATTAAAAAATTGCCAATTTATAAATAAGGTCCAGAATAAACAATGTAGACATTCCTGGCACTACTAAAAAATTTCCTCTATTCATTAGTCCCCAGGCCTCTCCTGTATTATGCTTGCTTTCCATTTTGAATATTCACAAAAAAATAGAAGATTGACTGTTATGCAGACTACTGAATAATTGTATAAATGTCTGCACATTCCTGAACACATATTAGACTGATCAGTTGGACAAGCGATGTAATTTTTGTACTGTGGAATATCGGCAAAAATCGAACATTTCTGCTACTTTGAGTTCAATTTCAAGCTACTTTCATTCCTGAAACCAATCAAAATCATGTTTATTTCTATAATATATCTTCCATTCTATCAAATGAGACCAAGAATACAACCATACAAAAAATATACTGCAGAATCGCTATTTTAAACCAAAATAGTACGGTCAGTTTTTCCCATTTGCATTGCATAGGGGAGAAATTTTTTATATGGTGCATACTTACTGCACAGACCCATTTTCTTGTATCTAAGCAAAAAAATTACCACTCACAGCTTATCTGAGTGAAGTGAGCTCATCAAGTAGTTCTACAGCACAGACCCAGAGTTCAAAGTTGTAGTGTAGCTATGGCACTGACCTCGACCTGGTTAATGAGGAGCTCATAAAGATGTCTACCTGGATGGCTACCAATAAATTCATGCTTAACAATGACAAGACCTACAAATGTCCAGCTAAACATTACGATTAAAAGTTCTCCCATTACAAAACAAAAAAAAAAAAGAAGGAAAATTCTCAGGTCTGTTCCTTGACAGTAACTTAATATTAAATTCACCAAAGAAAAAAAAAAAAAAGGGTATCCCAAGTTGGTTTCCATCTTCTCCAAGAAATGTTACTATGCATCTCGACCCCTCAAGGGAGGTTCCTTGATGCTGGATCTGTGCTCTAGTTCCCTGAATTGAGCCCGACTGCTTTCCTTCCCTCCCACCCCCACATGGGTTTAGAGCATCCCTATAATAATAATGTACACCACAAACAGCACTACTTACATTATACTACATACTGTAATCTATCCCTACCTCACCTATGCTATTTATGCCACGGTATCCACTACAGTAAATCACCTAACCCAATAAATAATACAACAAAAAGCAGTTGTATGAATGATAACCCAGTCTAGTGCCAGACAACACACTTCCCTACTCTTCAAATCTAAACTAACAATACAGGAGGGCACTGCTTATACAGCAGGTTAGGTTTCAGTCTACTGCCGTAAATCTAATTTTTTTTTTTTTTTTACTTTTAAATGCATAGAAATGCCTCAAAACATGTTTACACTATTATATATTAACTTAGAAATAGAACTAGGCATAATAAAGCAAAATGCACATATAGTACACTTATTACTTACCTTAAAATATTTGTAGTCTTAATGTAGGGTGAGAGGTGAGTGGTACATATTGTAGGAAGTCAGGTGTGGTAGCCCACCCGGCTACTACACCTCACAAATATGTTTGTTTATTTTACTGTGATTGTATATATGTTTATATGATATGTAGTGTATTTCTTATATAATTTTGAAAAAAATAAATGTTATAGATAGATTAATGAAAATGTCTACAATAATGTTATTACACAACACTGAAAGTGCCCAAGAGCTATTATTATTATCATACTTATTGCCAATGACATGCCTTGTTCACCGAGTTTAATCATTTCTAACTTGACATTTAAAATAAGAGGCTTACGACTCCTCTTTTTATCACAACTATGATAATTATTCCTAGGTACTAGGTTCATAGATAGTAACAACCTAGGGAGGTACTACCGTCCTGCCAAGTGAGTGTAAAATGGAAGCCTGTAATTGTTTTACATTATGGTAGGACTGCTGATGTCTTTTTTCTGTCTCATAAAGTAGGTTGGGAGACAGCAACCACCCAGGGAGGTACTACCGTTCTGCCAAGTGAGTGTAAAACGAAAGCCTGTAATTGTTTTACATGATGGTAAGATTGCTGGTGTCTTGTCTGTCTCATATATATGTAAGATTACAGGTACGTCTTGTTACTTCTACTTACACTTAGGTCACACTACACGTTTATTTATACACACTCATCTGAGTTTTCTTTGATTTTATCTTAGTTCTTGTTCTAAATACTTTTCCTTTTATATCCATGGGGAAGTGAAATAAGAATCTTTCCTCCATAAGCCACGCATGTTGTAAAAGTCAACTAAAATGCCGGGAGCAATGGGCTTGTAACCCCTTTTCCTGTAATAATTACTAAAAAGAATAAGAAGAAAATTGTCAAAGTGGGAAGTCTGAATCTGCGTGGATGTTGTGCGAATGATAAGAAACAGATGATTGTGGATGTTATGAATGAGAAGAAGCTGGATGTCCTGGCTTTAAGTGAAACAAAGCTGAAGGGGGTGGGTGAGTTTCAGTGGAGAGGAATAAATGGGATTACGTCAGGGGTTTCTAACAGAGTTAGAGCTAAAGAAGGAGTAGCATAATGTTGAAGGATAAGCTATGGCAGGAAAAGAGGGACTATAAATGTATTAATTCAAGGATTATGTGGAGCAAAATAAAGGTTGGATGTAAGAAGTGAGTTATAGTAAGCATATATGCACCTGGGGAAGAGAGAAGTATAGAGGAGAGAGAGAGATTTTGGGAAATGTTGAGTGAATGCATGGGGAGTTTTGAACCAAGTGTGAGAGTACTTGCAGTTGGGGATTTTAATGCTAAAGTTTGTAAAAATGTTGTGGAGGGAGTAGTAGGTAAATTTGGGGTGCCAAGGGTAAATGAAAATGGGGAGCCTTTAAGTGAGATATGTATAGAAATATGTTTGGTAATAAGTAATACATATTTTATGAAAAAGAGGATAAATAAATATACAAGGTATGATGTAGCACGTAATGAAAGTAGTTAGATTATGTATTGGTGGATAAAAGGTTGATGGGTAGGCTCCAGGATGTACACGTTTATAGAGGGGCAACTGATATATCGGATCATTATCTAGTTGTAGCTACAGTTAGAGTAAGAGGTAGATGGGATAAGAGGAAAATGGGAACAACAAGTAAGCGGGAGGTGAAAGTATATAAACTAAGGGAGGAGGAAGTTTGGGTGAAATATAAGCAACTATTGGCAGAAAAGGTGGGCTGGTGCAGGTATGAGTAGTGGGGAGGTTGAAGAGGGTTGGAATAGTTTTAAAAATGCAGTATTAGAATGTGGGGCAGAAGTTTGTGGTTATAGGAGGGTGGGTGCAGGAGGAAAGAGGAGTGATTGGTGGAATGATAAAGTAAAGGGTATGATAAAATGGAAAAAGGTAGCTTATGAGAGGTATTTACAAAGCAAAAGTATTATAAGAAGAGCAGAGTATATGGAGAGTAAAAGAAAGGTGAAGAGAGTGGTGAGAGAGTGCAAAAGGAGAGCGGATGATAGAGTGGGAGAGGTACTGTCAAGAAATTTTAATCTATTATCATATTATCATCACACTGGCCGATTCCCACCAAGGGGAGTTAAACAAGTTAAGAAAGCCTAGGAACAAATGGATTTGTCGGTTAACAACAGAGTAGGGGAGTTAGTAGATGGGGAGATGGAGGTTTTGGGTAGATGGCGAGAATATTTTGAGGAACTTTTAAATGTCGACGAAGAAAGGGAGGCGGTAATTTCATGCACTGGCCAGGGAGGTATACCATCTTTTAGGAGTGAAGAAGAGCAGGATGTGAGTGTGGGGGAGGTGCATGAGGTATTATGTAGAGTGAAAGGGGGTAAAGCAGCTGGAACTGATGGGATCATGACAGAAATGTTAAAAGCAGGGGGGGACATAGTGTTGGAATGGTTGGTATTTTTGTTTAATAAATGTATGAAAGAAGGGAAGGTACCTAGGGACTGGCAGAGAACATGTATAGACCCTTTATATAAAGGGAAGGGGGACAAAAGAGATTGTAAAAATTATAGAGGAATAAGTTTACTGAGTATACCAGGAAAAGTGTATGGTAGGGTTATTATTGAAAGAATTAGAGGTAAGACAGAATGTAGAATTGCAGATGAGCAAGGAGATTTTAGAGTGCGTAGGGGATGTGTAGATCAAGTGTTTACATTGAAGCATATATGTGAGCAGTATTTAGATAAAGGTAGGGAAGTTTTTATTGCATTTATGGATTTAGAAAAGGCATAGAGTTTTTATGAGGATAGTGAGGCTCAGGTTAAGGTGTGTAGAAGAGAGGGAGACTATTTCCCGGTAAAAGTAGGTCTTAGACAGGGATATTTAATGTCACCATGGTTGTTTAATATATTTATAGATGGGGTTGTAAAAGAAGTAAATGCTAGGGTGTTCGGGAGAGGGGTGGGATTAAATTATGAGGAATTAAATACAAAATGGGAAGTGACACAGTTACTTTTTGCTGATGATACTGTGCTTATGGGAGATTCTAAAGAAAAACTGCAATGGTTAGTGGACGAATTTGGGAGTGTGTGTAAAGGTAGAAAGTTGAAAGTGAACATAGAAAAGAGTAAGGTGATGAGAGTATCAAATGATTTGGATAAAGAAAAATTGGATATCAAATTGGGGAGGAGGAGTATGGAAGAAGTGAATGTTTTCGGATATTTGGGAGTTGACGTGTCAGCGGATGGATTTATGAAGGATGAGGTTAATCATAGAATTGATGAAGGAAAAAAGGTGAGTGGTGCATTGAGGTATATGTGGAGGCAAAAAATGTTATCTATGGAGGCAAAGAAGGGAAGGTATGAAAGTATAGTAGTACCAACACTCTTATATGGGTGTGAAGCTTGGGTCGTAAATGCTACAGCAAGGAGGCGGTTGGAGGCAGTGGAGATGTCCTGTCTAAGGGCAATGTGTGGTGTAAATATTATGCAGAAAATTTGGAGTGTGGAAATTAGGAGAAGGTGTGGAGTTAATAAAAGTATTAGTCAGTGGGCTGAAGAGGATTTGTTGAGGTGGTTTGGTCATTTAGAGAGAATGGACCAAAGTAGAATGACATGGAGAGGGTATAAATCTGTAGAGGAAGGAAGGCAGGGTAGGGGTTGTCCTCGAAAAGGTTGGAGGGAGGGGGTAAAGGAAGTGTTGTGGGCAAGGGGTTTGGACTTCCAGCAAGCATGCGTGAGCATGTTAGATAGGAATGAATGGAGACAAATGGTATTTGGGACCTGACGAGCTGTTGGAGTGTGAGCAGGGTAATATTTAATGAAGGGATTCAGAGAAACCGGTTATTTTATATAACCGGACTTGAGTCCTGGAAATGGGAAGTACAATGCCTGCACTCTAAAGGAGGGGTTTGAGATATTGGCAGTTTGGAGGGATATATTGTGTATTTTTATACGTATATACTTCTAAACTGTTGTATTCTGGGCACCTCTGCAAAAACAGTGATTATGTGTGAGTGAGGTGAAAGTGTTGAATGATGATGAAAGTGTTTTCTTTTTGGGGATTTTCTTTCTTTTTGGGTCACCCTGCCTCGGTGGGAGATGGCCGACTTGTTGAAAAAAAAAAAACACAGGATTTCAGGTATGTCTTGCTACTTCTACTTACACTTAGGTCACAATACACATGCATTTACAAGCATATATATACACACTCATCTGGGTTTTCTCTTTTCTTACTAATTCTTGTTCTTGTTTATTTCATCTTATCTCCATGGGGAAGTGGAACAGAATTCTTCCTCTGTAAGCTGTTTGTGTCATAAGAGGCGACTAACATGCCAGGAACAAGGGGCTAGTAACCCCTTATGTATACATTACTAAAGTTAAAAAAGAAACTTTTGTTTTTGTTTTTGGGCCACCCTGCTTCAGTGGGAAACGGCCGGTTTGTTGAAAGATGATGATGATTATTATTATTATTATCATAAATGAAACAGACATGAAGAATGTAAACAAACTGAGGTCTGTCAGGCAATCACATATTAAGACCTGTTCATACACGTTCATTTTGCATTATGCATGCCTTTTCTTCACAATACAAACACCTTACGTTGTGTACAAGTTGTCTTCATGTTGGTGCAGCAGAATAAACAACAGCAGCGCTGTTGCTGTTAATTATACTAATGAGCTAGTGAGAGTATAGGAAATGAGGCTGAAGAGGTATGAGGTAGATTTAAGAATTCAGCATTCAGCTGAAGCATGTGGTCACAGGAAAGTGAGTGTACGAGGGAAGAAGAGTGACTGGCAGAATGATGAGGAAAAGAGTAAGAGAGAGCAAGTTAGCATATGAGAGGTTTTTACAAAGTAGAAGTATGCCAAATTTCGGGGAAATAAACAACTATTTGTGTTGTACACAGTGTTTATCTTAAACCTTACAGAATAAAATACAGTACTAGCAGCATAAAAAGTAAAGTAAAAATTGGAATACCAAAATTTTGACTTACAACTGGTTGGTCGGAACCAAGTTCGGTTGTAAGTCAGATGGTAGGTGTACATGGAGAGAAAGAGAGAGGTTAAGATAGTGGAGAGCAAATGAAAGTGGGCAAGATGCTATCAACAAATGTTGTTGTGAATAAGAAAAAGTTTTGGAGTGGGATTAATAACTTGAGAAAGCCTAGCAAATGAATGGATTTGACTGTTAAAAATAGGAGAGGAGAATTATTAGATGGAGAGTTAGAGGTACTGGGAAGATAGAGGGAATATTTTGAGGAAATGTTAAATGTTGATGAAGATAGGGAAGCTGTGATTTCATGCACTGGGCAGGGAGTTGTAACACATAGGAGTGAGGAAGAGCCAGTTGTGAGTGTGGGGGAGGTACATGAGGCAGTGGGTAGAATGAAAGGGGGTAAAGCAGCTGGGATTGATGGGATAAAGACAGGAATGTTAAAAGCAGGTGGGAATATAGTTTTGGAGTTGTTGCTTTTATTTAATGTATGTATGGAAGAGGGTAAGGTATCCAGGGACTGGCAGAGAGCATGCATAGTTACTTTGTATGAAGGCAAAAGGGACAAAAGAGAGAGTAAAAATTATAGGGGAATGAGCCTGTTGAGTGTATCTGGTACAGTGTATGGTAAAGTTATTACTGAAAGAATTAAAAGTACGATGGAGAGCAGGATCACAGATCAACAAGGAGGCTTTAGGAAGGTTGAGGGGGTGTGTAGACCAAGTGTTTACAGTGAAACATATAGGTGAACAGTATTTAGGTATGGGTAAAAAAGGTTTTTGTTGCATTTATGGATTTGGAAAAGGCTTATGATAGGGTAGATATGGGGCCAATGTGGAAGACATTGCAAATGTATGGAATAGGAGGTAGGTTACTGAAAGCAGTGAAGAGTTTATACAAGGATAGAGGCTCCAGTTAGAGTATGTAGGAGAGGGAGATTATTTCCCAGTACATGTGGACCTTAGACAGGAATGTGTGATGCCACCATAGTTCTTCAATAAATTTATAGATGGGGTTGTAAAAGAGGTGAATGCTCAAGGTGGTTTAGGGGTGTGGGATTAAAAGATAAAGAATCTAACACAAAGTGGGAGTTGTCGCAGATGCTTATTGCTGAAACCACTGTGCTTTTGGGAGATTCTGAAGAGAAGTTGCACAGGTTGGTAGACGAGTTTGGTAGGGTATGTAAAAGAAGGAAATTAGAAGTGAAGATAGGAAAGAGTAAGGTGATGAGGATAACAAAAAATTTAGGTAATGAAAGTTTGGATATCAGATTGTAGGGAGGGAGTATGGTATGCTAATCTTCTCCGTATCGTTCCAATTTTAGTATATGTACTGAAGATTGAGACACTTATGCAGCATATGGGAATCTTTATTCAGGAAACGTTTCGCCACACAGTGGCTTCATCAGTCCAGTACAAAGAGGAAGGCGTAAGGAGAGGAGGAGAATGAGGTAATCAGTCCCTCAACCTGGAGTCGATGTGTTCAGTCCATCAATCTTGTAGAATGTACAGCATAGGGCCGTAGACGTGGCTTATATACTGTAGTGAGGTACATTCTACAAGATTGATGGACTGAACACATCGACTCCAGGTTGAGGGACTGATTACCTCATTCTCCTCCTCTCCTTACGCCTTCATCTTTGTATTGGACTGATGAAGCCACTGTGTGGCGAAACGTTTCCTGAATAAAGATTCCCATATGCTGCATAAGTGTCTCAATCTTCAACTTGTCGGTTTTTCAAACCATTCATCACAACAGTATATGTACTGCCAAAGCAAGTACAAGGAGTATGGAAGATATTTGATAGTGGACTTGTCAGCAGATGGATCTATGAAAGACAAGGTGAATCATAGAACTCATGAGGGAAAAAAAGCAAGTGGTGCAATGGGGAGTTTGTGGAGACAAAGAACATTATTCATGGAAGCAAAAAGGGGGATGTATAAGAGTATACTTATACAAATGCTCCTATATGGATGTGAAGCATGTGTAGTGAATGCTGCAACAAGGAGAAGGCTGGAAACAGTGGAGATGTCGTGTCCGAGGGCAATGTGTGGTGTGAATATAATGCTGAGAATCCATAGTTTGGAAATTAGGAGGAGGTGCTCCCTCATTTACAATATTGCTCAGTGATGACGGCCCTGTTCAAAGCAGGAGAAATATCAGAGCTGGAACAAATGCAGAGATCATTTATGGCACACACT
This sequence comes from Cherax quadricarinatus, assembly GCF_026875155.1. Taxonomy (NCBI): domain Eukaryota; kingdom Metazoa; phylum Arthropoda; class Malacostraca; order Decapoda; family Parastacidae; genus Cherax; species Cherax quadricarinatus. The sequence continues at coordinate 10,253,766 of NC_069425.1, read as the reverse complement.
GAGCCAGTAAAACATTTAAATTACTGGGAACACCTTCAAGTCCTGTACATGTGCTCACTTGAGTGGAGGAGAGAGAGATACATGATAATACATACCTCGAAAGTACTCGAGGGTCTGGTCCCAAATCTGCACACTACCATAACAACATACTGGAGTGAGAGATATGGACAGAAGTGCAAAATTAACCCAGTAAGGAGTAGGGATGCAGTGGGCACAATACGGGAACACTGTACTAACATTTGAGGCCCCAGACTATTCAACATCTTACCAAAAATACATGTATACCAGAAACACAGGTGGAACAAGTATAGAAGCCTTCAAGAGGCAACTGGAAAAGTATCTTCACCAGGTGCTAGATCAACAAGGTTGTGATGGATATGTGGGGCAGTGGGCCTCCTGGTTGACCAGGCAAGCACTAGGTGAGCCTGGCCCATGGCCGGGCTCCAAGAGTAGCGAGACTCTTGAAACACATCAAAGGTATATCAAAGGTACTAAAACTGCTATCCAGAGGGCTGAGGAGGGGTTGGTGATATGGTTCGGACATTTAGAGAGGCTGGAATGAAATAGAATGACTTGGAGAAGATATAAATCTGTAGTGGAAGGAAGGCAGGGTAGGGGTTGGCCTAGGAAAGGTTGGTGGGAGGAAGTAAAGACAGTTTTGTGTGTGAGGGGCTTGAACTTCCAGCAAGCGTGCATTAGTGAATTAGATAGGAGCGAGTGGAGACAAATGTTTTTTACGACTTGACGTGCTGTTGAAGTGTGAGCAAAGTAATATTTATGAAGGGATTCATGGAAACCAACAAGCCAGACTTGAATCCTGGAAGTGGGAAGTACAGTGCCTGCACTCTGAAGGAGGGGTTATGATGAAGCAGTTTTTTAACTGTAGTGTAGGTGCACCTCTAGCAGTGATTGAACAAATGATGATAAGTGTTTCTTCTTTTTCAGGTCACCTTGCCTTGGTGAGAAATGGCCAATGTGGTAATTAAAAATTAAAAAAATACCATTTTCAGAGGGAATGATGCTGAGTGAAGGCATACTAAAGGAAAAAATTTCTACAGTTACCCCAGTAATACTATACTGTACACAGCTTCTCTGGTGTTTGACCAGAGAAAACAGAAGTCTTGCTGTCACTACTACAAGCTGCCCAGCTACACATCTCATATTCATGTCAATTTGTTCTACTAAGGTTGCATATATTAATGTTTACATGATACATAGCATGTTTCTTATATAACTTTGAAAAAATATCATAGATGGATTAATGAAAATATCTATATTAATTCTCCATGGGGAAGTGGAACAGAATTCTTCCTCCGTAAGCCATGCGTGTTGTAAGAGGCGACTAAAATGCCGGGACCAAGGGGCTAGTAACCCCTTCTCCTGTATATATTACTAAATTTGAAAGGAGAAACTTTCATTTTTCCTTTTGGGCCACCCCACCTCAGTGGGATATGGCTGGTACGTTGAAAGAAGATCTATAATTGGGTAGCTGAAATCAGTAAATGGGTGGTTTCTTGTACTCAATTGATAGAAAAAATGGAGTTCTAAAGAAATAGCTACGAGTTTGGTCGACTGGAACAATGGAATTGGCCGAAAATAGGGCTCAAAGTTGGCGAAATCGCCGATGCATATATATCACCGAGATCGCTAACTTGGCAGGAGCATACTTCTGTAAGTTTTCGATCAAATTTCATACTTTTGGTGTCATTACCATCGGGAAAAGATTCTCTATCATTTCATAATTTTTTTTTTTTTTTTTTTTTCCAAAAATTTTGCAACACCAGGAGACACTTCAGGATTTGGGGTTGCGACAGTCAAAAGGTTAATTAGAGGGTTCACTGAAGTGGCATTTCAACATTAACCCTTAAATGGTCCAAACATATACATACGTTCTCTTGCGCAGCACCCCGAATATTTTGAAAAAAAAAAAAAAAACTTTTTTTTTACAGAAACAAAGAGCACATTTTTTTAAGTGTTTTAGAATAAAAAAAAAATAAGGTCAGTACTTACAGAGATATGAGGCCAAGAAGTTGGCACTGGATGCTCACGTGACGTGACAGCAACACTGAGTCCTGCCACTTGCAGAAGTGTTGCCGATATACCTTTTTTCTATTTTTCATATTACAGAGGGCCCCCACCTTACGAACGCATCGCATTCCGTTAAATCCACCATACGAAGCATTTGAACGCAAAAATTTTGCCTCGCCTCGTGATAAAAAACTCGCCTTATGTGATTCGCCCAGGGCGCATCCCACGTGTGGCCTCAGCGCCAGTGTTTACAAGCCAACCAGTGAGGTCGCATTTACGCATACATTCGGTACATTTCACATTATCCCAGTGTTTTTAGTGCTTGTAACGGCAAAATAAGTCACCATGGACCCCAAGAAAGCTTCTAGTGCCATCCCTGTGGTAAAAAGGGCAAGAATTAGTATGGAATTGAAAAAGAGATTAAGGAAATGTGTGCAAAGTGGGTTGAACTGCAAACCTTTACGGATGAAAATCACCCTGACACAGCTACTGCAAGCCGTGTTGGCAACCTGTACAATGACAATGTTATGGCCCATTTTAGGAAAGTCTTAAAGGAACGGGAGGTACAGAGCTCTATGGACAGATTTGTTGTGCGACAGAGGTCCAGTGACTCTCAAGCTGGTCCTAGTGGCATTAAAAGAAGAAGGGAAGTAACCCCGGAAAAGGACTTGCTACCTCAAGTCCTAATGGAAGGTGCGAGGTTCTGACCTGAGGATAGGTGAGAATGGGAAGGAAGAGGGAGGGGAGGGATGGAAAATTGGAAGAGGTTGGAAGGGTGGAGCAGGAGGTGGGGTGCGAGAGGTGAGTGGCCCGACCACTCTGGAGCGAGATGTGCAGAGGTACTGCAGGGGGTTGTGCTGAAGCGAGATGTGCTGGAGGCAGCAGAGTCAGTGGAGTAGGGCTGGGTCTCAGATGTCTGGCAGGAGATGGCTGGAAGGGCAGTGATGTCTAGGAAAACAGGGTCGTTTTGGAGCCACACCCCAGCTTTAGCTAAATAGCAAAGTGCTGAGAGACTTTGGTTGCTGGTAGGTGATGATTAGACTGTGCAGCTGTCGGAGCCATTTCTGACTGTGTTGAATTTTGCTCTTGAGAGGTGTAGTACCTTCATTTTGGAGTTGATGTGTATTTTATCGTTGAGGATGTCAAGTATGGATTGTAGGGTTGGAGGTGGAATTCCGTGAACGGTGTGCTTTGCAGTGTTGTCTTGGAGTCATTGGCTGAGTCCTGGGAAGGGCATAGCTCTACTTTATGGTTTCGTGGTGTAGAACGTGGCACAGTCGTGTTTGAGGATCAGTGGGGTTGCTGGTGGGGGCCGAGCTGGGCGAGTCGGGGTTTCTGATAGGTCAGTAGCAGTAGGGGTGGAAGCAGGTGGTGGTGGGTTCTCGTTGGTGGGTTCTTCTGAGGTCTCAGAGGTCTCTGGTTGGTTCTCGTTTGTGGGTTCTTCTGAGGTCTCAGAGGTCTCTGGTTGGGCCAACTCAGTGTCTGGTGGAGGTTGAGGTAGCGGTGGAGCAACGACAATGTTAGTGGCATTTGCAGTGGATTTGAGAATCTCAGTGGAAGGTGGTGATGCGAGGAATGTGAAACCCGGCATGTTGTTGAGCTTGAAGAGTTCGTTGATGATGGTACTGAAGGAGCCAAGCTCAGCTGCATTCTGTACATGGGCATACATGATGCAGTAAAGGATTTTGGTGGAGTCACCAGCAGGAGCTGGCAGGGGAGTGGTGGAGGCTGCTTGCATGGCTTGTAGGATCTTGGTGGTGTCTGCTTGAAACTTGGTGATAGTGGCATATGAGGTTGTTTGTGGGTTGGGCTTATTTTGTTGATGGTATTGTTTCTTGGATATGTCTCTTCTGGTAGGGCATCTGGCCACGAGAGTATGGTGGTCATTCTTGCAGTTCAGGCATTTAGGTGGTGCGGCAGTAGTGCAGCTTTTGAAGTCATGACCCTCGAGGCCACAGGTGGGACAGAATTTTTTGTCCTTGGCAGTGCAGTTTTTGGTGGTATGCAGGTATGAGTAGCAGTTGTAGCAGTGTGGGATTTGTAGGAATTTTTCTTCTTCAATGAAAGTTAGGTTGATGTGGAAGTAGTGAATAGCCAGGCCCTCAGCGAGAGCTCTGGCTGCCATGTTGACGTCGCTGAAGGTGACCTTCAGCATGGATGAAGTGTTGGGTATTTTGGTAATGTAGTCCACCTTAGCCCAAGGGTTCTGTGCTTCGATAGATGATTTGATTTCTTCAGTGGCCTGTGCAGTGATGAGGTTGTCGAGTCACTTGAGGAATACAGTTCTCCTGGCCCTCAGAGCTGGGGAAGTCAAGACAAGAAATCCCTGATCATGTAGGGTGGTGGTAGCAGTAGTGGTAAGTAGTTTCTCGGCCTCTGTGTCATCAGTGCAGACGACAACAAAGGCCTCTTTGAGCGATAAAATCGCATTACATTTGACCTGCACTAACGACAGCTGCAAGTGCTAATTTGGACGAGTCGTTGACCGTCCCACTCACTGGTTTGATCTTTACCCTGTTAAAGTAATGCATCGTGAACAAGCAGTGTTCCCCTCCCCAACGGGGATCGTAGGGATGTCTAAAATATTCTCATGTGCTCTCAGGTAGAGGCGTCTTCTGATTGGTCAACGCGGTGACCAATCACCGAGCGGCTCAAGGCCGCAGCTCACTCGCCGGCCGGTGTTACAAGCACGTCCACACCATCGGCTGCTGCTACACGAACATCCAGGTCTGCTGCTGCTGCTGCTCGTCAATTTCCGTGTTGTATATCCATATGTGTATCAATAGTAAAGGGATTCCCCTTCTAAACAATAACTTCCACACTCTCCCCTCCACCCATCCCATCAATCATCACCAGATCTTCAATAAAGGAGTCATGTATTCTATTCTTAGTATAGTAATTGTGCATGTCTTCTTCAGTTTGTGTGTATTAAAATTAACATTTTATGCAATAAAACAAAATTTCATACTTTAAGTGTCAGGAACGGATTAATTTGATTTCCATTATTTCTTATGGGGAAAATTAATTCGGCTAACGATAATTTCGGCTTACAATGAGCTCTCAGGAATGGATTAATATCGTAAGGAGGGGGTCCACTGTATTTTTATGTTCTGATAATTACAATTTATAGTACAGTGGACCCCCGCATACCGTTGGCCTTACATAACGTTAAATCCGCATACCGATACATTTTATCGCTAAGATTTTGCCTCATATACCGCTAAAAAACCCGCTCAATGCTGTTCGTCCGAGACGCGTCTAATGTACGGCCTGAGCCAGCCTCACATGTTCCGCCGGTGGCATTGTTTACCAGCCAGCCTCCGCGGTAACATCCAAGAAGCATACAATCAGAACATTTCGTATTATTACAGTGTTTTTGGCGATTTTATCTGCAAAATAAGTGACCATGGGCCCCAAGAAAGCTTCTAGTGCCAACCCTACAGCAATAAGGGTGAGAATTACTATAGAGATGAAGAAAGAGATCATTGATAAGTATGAAAGTGGAGTGCGTGTCTCCGAGCTGGCCAGGTTGTATAATAAACCCCAATCAACCATCGCTACTATTGTGGGCAACAAAACGGCAATCAAGGAAGCTGTTCTTGCCAAAGGTTCAACTGTGTTTCGAAACAGAGATCGCAAGTGATGGAAGATGTTGAGAGACTCTTATTGGTATGGATAAATGAAAAACAGATAGCAGGAGATAGCATCTCTCAAGTGATCATAAGTGAAATGGCTAGGAAGTTGCATGAGGATTTAATTAAAAAAATGCCTGCAACTAGTGATGATGTGAGTGAATTTAAGGCCAGCAAAGGTTGGTTTGAGAGATTTAAGAAGCGTAGTGGCATACATAGTGTGATAAGGCATGGTGAGGCTGCCAGTTCGGACCACAAAGCAGCTGAAAAATATGTGCAGGAATTCAAGGAGTACATAGACAGTGAAGGACTGAAACCTGAACAAGTGTTTAATTGTGATGAAACAGGCCTGTTTTGGAAGAAAATGCCAAGCAGGACCTACATTACTCAGGAGGAAAAGGCACTCCCAGGACATAAGCCTATGAAAGACAGGCTTACTCTGTTGATGTGTTCCAATGCTAGTGGTGATTACAAAGTGAAGCCTTTATTAGTGTATCACTCAGAAACTCCCAGAGCATTCAGGCAAAAGAATATCCTCAAGGCTAATTTGTGTGTGCTGTGGAGGGCAAACAGTAAGGCATGGGTCACTAGGGACTTTTTCTATGACTGGTTACACCATGCATTTGCCCCCAATGTGAAAGATTACCTAACTGAAAAGAAATTAGACCTTAAGTGCCTCCTGGTGTTAGACAATGCCCCTGGTCATCCTACAGACATGGCAGAGCGACTTTATTGGGACATGAGCTTCATTAAGGTGAAGTTTTTGCCTCCTAATACCACTCCTCTCCTGCAGCCCATGGACCAGCAGGTTATTGCAAACTTCAAAAAACTGTACACAAAAGCTCTGTTTGAAAGGTGCTTTGTAGTGACCTCAGAAACTCAACTGACTCTAAGAGAGTTTTGGAGAGAGCACTTTAATATCCTCAATTGTGTAAACCTTATAGGTAAGGCTTGGGAGGGAGTGACTAAGAGGACCTTGAACTCTGCTTGGAAGAAACTGTGGCCAGAATGTGTAGACCAAAGGGATTTTGAAGGGTTTCAGGCTAACCCTGAGAGGAGTATGCTAGTTGAGGAATCCATTGTGGCATTGGGAAAGTCCTTGGGGTTGGAGGTTAGTGGGGATGATGTGGAAGAGTTGGTGGAGGAGGACAATGAAGAACTAACCACTGATGAGCTGCTAGATCAACTTTAACAGCAAGAGGCCAGACCTGAGGAAACTGGTTCGGAGGATGGGAGAGAGAAATTGAAAAAGTTGCCTACTACAAAGATTAAGGAAATCTGTGCAATGTGGCTGAAAGTGCAAACCTTTATGGATGAAAATCACCCTCACACAGCTATTGCAAGCCGTGCTGGTGACTATTACACTGACAATGTTGTGAAACACTTTAGGGAAGTCATAAAGGAACGAGAGGTACAGGCCACTAAGGACAGATATGTTGTGCAACAGAAGTCCAGTGACTCTGAAGCTGGTCCTAGTGGCATTAAAAGAAGAAGGGAAGTAACCCCAGAAAAGGACTTGACACCTCAAGTCTTAATGGAAGGGGATTCCCCTTCTAAACACTAAGACTCTCTCCTCCTCCCATCCCATCAATCATCACCAGATCTTCAATAAAGGTAAGTGTCATGTAACTGTGCATGCCTTTTTCAGTTTGTGTGTATTAAAATTAATATTTCATGTGGTAAGAAATTTTTTTTTCATACTTTGGGGTGTCTTGCACGGATTAATTTGATTTCCATTATTTCTTATGGGGAAAATTAATTCGCATAACGATAATTTCGCATAACAATGAGCTTTCAGGAACGGATTAATATCGTCATGCAGGGGTCCACTGTAGTTCTTGTCATCTAATAAGCATTCTTGGTCTGACACTAGTATTAGGTACTCAAATTGTCACAAACACATTGACAGGTGGAAATTTACACCTGCCTTGGAATATATACAAAGTATTTACACCTACCATCCGACTTACGACCTGCTCGACTTACGACCACTCGACTTACGACTGTGTTTTTATGCCAAATTTCTGGGAAATAAACAACTATTTGTGTTGTACAGTGTTTATCCTAAACCTTACAGTATAAAATACAGTACTAACAACATAAAAAGTAAAGTAAAACATGAAATATCAAAATAAAACAATAAAATAAAGTCATTACAAAAATGTTTTGTTGATATTCAGTAGTAAAGTTCGACTTACGACCATTTCGACTTACGACTGGTTTCTCGGAACCGAACTCGGTCGTAAGTCGGATGGTAGGTGTATATATCCCAGCAATGTTTTGGATATGTGGAAGAAGAAGAACAACAACAACAACAAGAAGAAGAAGAAGAAGAAGAAGAACAAGAACAAGATGATGATGATGATGATGATGATGACGATGACGACGACGACGACGACGACGACGATGTAGTAGTAGTAGTAGTAGTAGTAGTGGAGGAGGAGGAGGAGGAGGAGGAGGCAGAGGAGGAGGCGGAGGAGGAGGCGGAGGAGGAGGCGGAGGAGGAGGCGGAGGAGGAGGCGGAGGAGGCAGAGGAGGTGGAGGAGGAGGAGGAGGAGGAGGAGAGAGGAGGAGGAGGAGGAGGAGGAGGAGGAGGAGGAGGAGGAGGAGGAGGAGGAGGAGGAGGAGGAGGAGGAGGAGGGGAGGAGGAGGAGGAGGGAGGAGAGAGGGAGGAGGAGGAGGAGGAGGAGGAGGAGGAGGAGGAGGAGGAGGAGGAGAGGAGGAGGGAGGAGGAGGAGGAGGGAGGAGGAGGGAGGAGAGGGGAGAGGAGGAGGAGGAGGAGGAGGAGGAGGAGGAGGAGGAGGAGGAGGAGGAGGAGGAGGAGGAGGAGGAGGAGGAGGAGGAGGAGGAGGAGGAGGAGGAGGCGGAGGAGGAGGCGGAGGTGGAGGCGGAGGCGGCGATGATGACGACGACGACGACAATGACGACGATGATACGTAATACAGTGGAACCTCTATTTACAAGTGCATCCACGTGCATGCGAGTTTTTCCAGATAAGAGCAGTTGCTCGGTCGATTTTTTGCTTCCAGACGCGAGCAAAATTTCCAGATGCGAGCAGGCCTCAAGGGAGGTTAATTGACACTGGTGAGCGGGCTCTTGCTCTTGATCTAGGGAACTGGATCTCAGTTGTTTGTTGGACTATCTTACTGAAACTTGGGCAATGTATGATGAAAAGATGCTTCTTAACATACACCAAAAATTAAAGAAATCGGACCATAAATAATGGAGTTCACTTCTCAGCCATTAGCCTCCCCTTAGCAGTATATTTTTGTATGGTTTTTGTGGTTGTATTCTCGTTTTATTTGGTCTCATGTGATAGAATTGAATATATACTACAAAAAGAAATATGATTTTAATTGGTTTCACATTTAAAAGTACCTTGAAATTGAGCTCAAAATAGCAGAAATGTTCGATTTTTTGGCGACATCAGTGGTAGACATCATGAGGTAGCAGTGGCAGACAACATGAAGCAGCAGTGGCAGACAACATGAAGCAACAGTGGCAGACATCATGAGGTAGCAGTGGCAGATACCATGAAGCAGTAGTGGCAGACATCATGAGGTAGCAGTGGCAGACAACATGAAGCAGCAGTGGAAAAGTGTAGCATTAAGAGTGCAGCAATTAAGTGTAGCATTAAGAGTGTAGCACTCTTAATGCTTTATTGGGTTATCGTAGGTTCTCTACACATGTAGTGAGGAGCAGGAATGGCCGCTGTGGTGGCCCTATAAACCCTAACAACAATGGCTGCTGTCACCACCACTAGCCACATACCTAATGACATGTATTTTATTCATTCTAGTATATATATCATGTTTCTATGTTATTAATATTGTTTATTATGTCATATTACATGAATTATGATAAATAAATAAGCTGTAGAGTTGATATTAGGGAAATTATTAAAGTATTTTCTCGTGCATGGAATTCCACTGGAATGAATTAATTTGATTTCAATTAATTTAAATGAGGAAAATTGACTCTGCAAACGAGCAAATCAAGTTGCGAGCAGGGTCATGGAACGGATTAAACTCGTTCCCTTGAAGCATGAAAAACAAAGTCTCCCCCTCCCTGACATTGACATGATAAGATGAGATAACAATTGATAAGAGCTGATGGTTAATGAGCATATGGAGGGTGCAGTGATAACACTTGATAAGAAAAGATTAGAGGTGACGTTTGATGAGCATCGGCCCTCGCTTTGTTTTCACTGGTACACAAACATGTCTGTCTATTTGTCTGTCTGTCAGGCTCCCTGTCTATCTGTCTATCCGTCTAGCTCTCTGTCTCAGAGAGAGCCAAATGACTACATTGTCACGTTGACTCACATCTTCAAGCAGAGTATAGCACCTTGTCTGGATTTTTTGGGTTATCCTAGGTAATTTACACTATGTATACTTGTATTTATGTGTACCTGTGAGACAGAGATAGACAGAGACAGACAGAGACAGAGACAGATAGACAGAGACAGATAGACAGAGACAGATAGACAGAGACAGATAGACAGAGACAGATAGACAGAGACAGATAGACAGAGACAGATAGACAGAGACAGATAGACAGAGACAGATAGACAGAGACAGACAGAGATAGACAGAGGTAGACAAAGACAGAGATACTAAGAGATAGAGATAGACAGAGATACAGAGATAGACAGACAGAGATCAACAGACCCTAAACTTGGGGTTAACATCACTTTCTTCTTAAAAGAGGAGTGTTATTATGACATTACATCAGTGAATCATTGGTGTTTGCCACACTGTTTGCTCTAGCAGGCGCTCAATTTAACTGGCGCTCCCACAAGGTACTAAGTGGTCCCAGATTTTTTTAATATGGTGCACACCGAGTGTTAAGACCCATTCTATGCTGACCAGGCATCTCAGGACAATCGTGCCAAATTTGGAGGCAGGAAAATTAAAATGTATATATACGTTTGGGGCGCTACGCGTAAGAATGTATATATACGTTTGGACCGTTCAAGGGTTAATACTTACACATCCATTCATAAATATAAGAGAAAATGGAAATATGCCAACACTCTACCATTAGGATGTCACTAGTAATTAAATACATACTTGACATACTTGCTGTGTAGCATCATAAGAAAGCAAAGCTTCACCATGTTCCAGGATGTAGAACCATCATAATGCATTAAATTCAGAGCCATGGCGACGTGTGAATGACAATTGTCACAAAACAAGTTATGCTGTAATAAAAAAATTGCATTATAAAAGTTATACAATACTTCACATGCATGAATTAGAAAAACTGGAGACAGGATTAAACAACATGTGTAAACAAAATATATGTTTTAACATACAGGTCATCTCCCACTCAGGGTGAACCAAAAAAAAAAAAAGGATACGCATTCACCACCCCTTATTTACGCAATATCTTGTCAGAAATGCACAGACTGTATTGTTGTTAGTTACCAGCTCATGCCCACTAAAGTTTGAATCTACCTTTTAAACTGTCATATCTAAGCGTCTCTGCAAAGAGTGATTATGTATGAGTAATGGTGAAAGTGTTGAATGATGAAAGTTTTTTCTTTCTTTTTTGGGTCAGCCTGCCTCAGTGGGAAATGGCCGATGTGTTGAAAAAAAATATAATATATATACACCTACCATCCGACTTACGACCAAGCTTGGTTCCGACCAACCGGTAGTAAGTCAAAATGGACGCAAGTCAAACCTTTGAAAATTGCCGACATACTGGGCAGGGCATAATGTCAAACTTTTCCTATATAAACTACCTACATAGTACTGTAATGTAATGTACAATCATTATTTCATTCTTTTTACCATAATTTACTTCTACTGTTATATTTTAATTATTTATGTACTGTATATAATGTATACATGGTAGTGAACTGTATTGTAAATTTTACATTGCATACAGTATCATATGTTACTGTTATCTTTATGTATTGTCAACACAGTGGAATGTGAGAATACCACTGGTAGTGTCATCCTGCCAGAATGTAGTATAACCTATACCCTAAGTAAAGAGAAAACTCTGGAACATGTGTAATACGTAGCTGGCTGGCTGGCCGGGTGGGTGATTGACTGACTGAATGTGTGTGTGTGTGTGTGTGTGTGTGTGTGTGTGTTGTGTGTGTGTGTGTGTGTGTGTGTGTGTGTGTGTGTGTGTGTACTCACTCACCTAGTTGTACTCACCTAGTTGAGGTTGCGGGGGTCGAGTCCGAGCTCCTGGCCCCGCCTCTTCACTGATCGCTACTAGGTCACTCTCCCTGAGCCGTGAGCTTTATCATACCTCTGCTTAAAGCTATGTATGGATCCTGCCTCCACTACATCGCTTCCCAAACTATTCCACTTACTGACTACTCTGTGGCTGAAGAAATACTTCCTAACATCCCTGTGATTCATCTGTGTCTTCAGCTTCCAACTGTGTCCCCTTGTTACTGTGTCCAATCTCTGGAACATCCTGTCTTTGTCCACCTTGTCAATTCCTCTCAGTATTTTGTATGTCGTTATCATGTCCCCCCTATCTCTCCTGTCCTCCAGTGTCGTCAGGTTGATTTCCCTTAACCTCTCCTCGTAGGACATACCTCTTAGCTCTGGGACTAGTCTTGTTGCAAACCTTTGCACTTTCTCTAGTTTCTTCATGTACTTGGCTAGGTGTGGGTTCCAAACTGGTGCCGCATACTCCAATATGGGCCTAACATACACGCTGTACAGGGTCCTGAATGATTCCTTATTAAGATGTCGGAATGCTGTTCTGAGGTTTGCTAGGCGCCCATATGCTGCAGCAGTTATTTGGTTGATGTGCGCTTCAGGAGATGTGCCTGGTGTTATACTCACCCCAAGATCTTTTTCCTTGAGTGAGGTTTGTAGTCTCTGACCCCCTAGACTGTACTCCGTCTGCGGCCTTCTTTGTATGTGTGTATGCACGCGTGTGCGTGTACTCACCTAGTTGTACTCACCTAGTTGAGGTTGTGGGGGGTCGAGTCTGAGCTCCTGGCCCCGCCTCTTCACTGATCGCTACTAGGTGTGTGTGTGTGTGTGTGCGTGTGTGTGTGTGTGTGTGTGTGTGTGTGTGTGTGTGTGTGTGTGTGTTGTGTGTGTGTGTGTGTGTGTGTGTGTGTGTGTGCTGTGTGTGTGTCTGTGTGTGTGTCTGTGTGTGTGTCTGTGTGTGTGTGTGTGTGTGTGTGTGTGTGTGTGTGTGTCTGTCTGTCTGTCTGTCTGTCTGTCTGTCTGTCTGTCTGTCTGTCTGTCTGTCTGTCTCTCTCTCTCTCTCTCTCTCTCTCTCTCTCTCTCTCTCTCTCTCTCTCTCTCAGGTACACGTAAGTAAAGTTATCATACATAGTATAAATTACCTAGGATAACCCAAATAATCCAGACAAAGTGCTATACAGTGGATCTGTGCTCCAGTGCCCTAAATTAATAATAATTATTATTATTATTACGATAATACATTTTTTTTTTCAACAAGTCGACCGTCTCCCACCGAGGCAGGGTGACCCAAAAAAAAAAGAAAGAAAATCCCCAAAAAGAAAATACTTTCATCATCATTCAACACTTTCACCACACTCACACATTATCACTGTTTTTGCAGAGGTGCTCAGAATACAACAGTTTAGAAGCATACACATATAAAGATACACAACATGTCCCTCCAAACTGCCAATATCCCAAACCCCTCCTTTAAAGTGCAGGCATTGTACTTCCCATTTCCAGAACTCAAGTCCGACTATATTAAAATAACCGGTTTCCCTGAATCCCATCACTAAATATTACCCTGCTCACACTCCAACAGATCGTCAGGTCCCAAGCATCATTCGTCTCCATTCACTCCTATCTAACACGCTCATGCACGCTTGCTGGAAGTCCAAGCCCCTTGCCCACAAAACCTCCTTTACCCCCTCTCTCCAACCCTTTCTAGGACGACCCCTACCCCTCCTTCCTTCCCCTATAGATTTATATGCTTTCCATGTCATTCTACTTTGATCCATTCTCTCTAAATGACCAAACCACCTCAACAACCCCTCTTCTGCCCTCTGACTAATGCTTTTATTAACTCCACACCTTCTCCTAATTTCCACACTTCGAATTTTCTGCATAATATTTACACCACACATTGCCCTTAGACAGGATAGATAGATAGATAGATATATACAGTAGGGCCCAGCTTTACGGCGTTTTGCCTTACGGCATTCCGCTAATACGGCGATGTCAAATTATGACCAAAATTTGCTATACGGCAAGTGGTCTTTCAAATACAGCCCGCCCCACCCGGTTTGTTTACATTCTCCATGACCACATCTATTATGTCAGGAAACTTTTCCAAAATTTCAAGTGTTTTAAAGTTACTGCGTATTTTATATGTACTCTGATAATTATACTTATGTGTACCTGTACCTAAATATACTTACACACTGTGCTGGTGTGCAGGTACACATTAAAATCGCTAAGTCTCTCTACTCATGATGCCAATACTACGTAATAATAATCACTCTTGGACACATTAAATGTCTTATTTTACATTAATATAGTCATTTTCATTAATCCATCTATGATATTTTCCTCAAAATTATATATGAAATCCATTACATAGCATATAAACATGATACATAGACTCAGAGAATAAAAATTGACGTAAATATGAGATTTGTTTACAAAGCAGCTGTGTAGGTACTGTCGTAAGAATTACGTTTTCTCTAGTAAACTGGGGGATAGCTGTAGGAAAATATTCTTTTCGTATGCCTTCACTCTATATATAGCAATTCACAACCCTTGTGGGTTTAGTAATTTTTATTAAAATAATAATAATAATCATAATAATAATAATAATAATAATAATAATAATAATAATTTCATTCACTCTAAAAATGGTGTGTTGCTGTTTGGTTATTCTGAACTAACTTGTACAACTTGTACACAATGTAAGAGTATTTGTACTGTGAGGCAATTATTATTATAATAAAAAGAATATTGAGGTAATGTTTTACAAACTCTTACAAACGTACGTGAATGAACTAAAAGTAGACACATATTAATACGCATTTATTTTGCCTGACCAAGTGATCGTCCACTACCTGTCCAGTTTGTATTCTTATATTGTCTTAACTCTGTATCTCGTTCTCTCTCTCATTTACTCTTCCGTTAACTAGTAGGCTCTCATTGACGTTGGCATCTAAGTTAGCTGTGATAAAAAGAGGAGTCGTAAGCCTCTTGCTTTAAGTGCCAAGTTAGAGGATGATGGTGTGCCATTCTGATTTTATTCAATAAACACCCTGCCACTCACCTCTCACACATTAATATTAATATTTTAAGGTAAGTACTCTGTGTGTATCTTACTTTTTATTGTGTTTTTAATGCCTATTTCTATTGCTAACTTAATATAAGTTAGTGTAAACTTGTCTGGCATTCATTGCATATTTTATATGTGCTCTGATAATAATACTTGTGGACCTGTGTGGTAGCCGGGTGGAGGGACAACATTACGTTTTCTCTGCTCAGTCACCAGAGAAAACGTGTATGAATCTGCGTTTGGCCCAGCCACTCCCCCACTCCACTTTTGTTTATAATTTTCAGCATGAATTATTCATTACTTCTCCCTTCGTTTATGATGGCATCTAAAGGTAGTTGTTAGAAACGATTAAATTCAGTGAACAAGGTATGTTGATGCTAATAATATGGCTCTGGGCCACAGTGTAGGTAGCCGGTAGGTGAAGCCCAGGCGGGCTACACGTACCGGCTACCTGCACTGACTTCCTACAAATAAATACTACTCACATCTCTTCCTATATTAAGACTACACATATTTTAATGTAAATAGTGAGTGTACTGTATGTGTATTTTAACTCTGGGATGTTTTAAATATCATATATTAAGTATGAGACAGGGAGCCAGGGCTACCTACACCTAGGCTACCTACACCTGACTTCCTACAAATAGGTACTACTCACCTCTCTCCCTACATTAAGATTACAAATACGTACTTTAAGATAAGTAATGAATGCGCTGTGAATGTATTTTACTTTGTGTGCTTTTAATGCTTAGTTCTATTACTAACTTAATATAATTTAGTGTAAACGTGTTGTCTGGCATTTATATGCATTTATAAATGGAAAAAATGGCGTTCTGCCTTCCGGCAATGTCTGCTTTCTGGCGACAGCCTGGAACCTAACCCGCTGTAGAAGTGGGGCCCTACTGTGTGTGTGTGTGTGTGTGTGTGTGTGTGTGTGTGTGTGTGTGTGTGTGTGTGTGTGTGTGTGTGTGTGTGTGTGTGTGTGTGTGTGTGTGTATGTATGTATATATATATATATATATATATATATATATATATATATTATATATATATATATATATATATATATATATATATATATATATATATATATATTTTTATCACACTGGCCAATTCCCACCAAGGCAGGGTGGCCCGAAAAAGAAAAACTTTCACCATCATTCACTCCATCACTGTCTTGCCAGAAGGGTGCTTTACACTACAGTTTTTAAACTGCAACATTAACACCCCTCCTTCAGAGTGCAGGCACTGTACTTCCCACCTCCAGGACTCAAGTCCGCCTGCCCGGGTTTTCCCCCAACCCCTTCATAAATGTTACTTTGCTCACACTCCAAAAGCACGTCAAGTATTAAAAACCATTTTTCCTCCATTCATCCTATCAAACACGCTCAGCATGCCTGGGTGGAAGTCCAAGCCCCCCGCACACAAAACCCCCTTTTATCCCCTCCTCCAACCTTTCCTAGGCCGACCCCTACCCCGCCTTCCTTCCACTACAGACTGATACCTCTTGAAGTCATTCTATTCGCTCCATTCTCCCACATGTCCGAACCACCTCAACAACCCTTCTCAGCCCTCTGGGGCAACAGTTTTGGTAATCCAGCACCTCCTCCTAACTTCCAACTACGAATTCTCTGCATTATATTCACACCACACATTGCTCTCAGACATCTCCACTGCCTCCAGCCTTCTCCTCGCTGCAACATTCATCACCCATGCTTCACACCCATATAAGAGCGTTGGTAAAACTATACTCTCATACATTCCCCTCTTTGCCTCCAAGGACAAAGTTCTTTGTCTCCACAGACTCCTAAGTGCACCACTCACCCTTTTCCCCTCATCAATTCTATGATTCACCTCATCTTTCATAGACCCATCCGCTGACACGTCCACTCCCAAATATCTGAATATCCAATCTGATATCCAATCTTTCATCACCTAATCTTTTTGTTATTCTCATAACCTTACTCTTTGCTGTATTCACTTTTAATTTTCTTCTTTTGCATACTCTACCAAATTCATACACCAACCTCTGCAACTCTCTTCAGAATCTCCCAAGAGCACAGTGTCATCAGCAAAGAGCAACTGTGACAACTCCCACTTTATGTGTGATTCTTTATCTTTTAACTCCACGCCTCTTGCCAAGACCCTCGCATTTACTTCCTTACAACCCCATCTATAAATATATTAAACAACCACGGTGACATCACACATCCTTGTCTAAGGCCTACTTTTACTGGGAAATAATCTCCCTCTTTCCTACATACTCTAACTTGAGCCTCACTATCCTCAAGTCCGGCCTGCCGGACTATCCTCAAGTCCAGCATGCCCGCTGGAAGTCCAAGCCCCTCGCACACAAAACCTCCTTTATCCCCTCCCTCCAACCTTTCCTAGGCCAACCCCCTACCCCGCCTTCCTTCCACTACAGACTGATACACTCTTGAAGTCAGTCTGTTTCGCTCCATTCTCTCTACATGTCCGAACCACCTCAACAACCCTTCCTCAGCCCTCTGGACAACAGTTTTGGCAATCCCGCACCTCCTCCTAACTTCCAAACTACGAATTCTCTGCATTATATTCACACCACACATTGCCCTCAGACGTATATATATACACCTACCATCCGACTTACGACCGAGTTCGGTTCCGAGAAACCGGTCGTAAGTCGAAATGGTCGTAAGTCGAACTTTACTACTGAATATCAACAAAACATATTTGTAAAGACTTTATTTTATTGTTTTATTTTGGTATTTCATGCTTTACTTTACTTTTTATGTTGTTAGTATTGTATTTTATACTGTAAGGTTTAGGATAAACACTGTGTACAACACAAATAGTTCTTTATTTCCCAGAAATTTGGCATAAAAAACACGGTCCTAAGTCGAGTGGTCGTAAGTCGAGCAGGTCGTAAGTGGGATGGTAGGTGTATATATATTTATTTATTTATTTAATAATTTGAACATACAGATGTACAAAAAAATACAGGTAAGAGCAGCATGCCAAAGCCACTTGTATGCATAGCATTACAGGCAGGCTTAAAATTAACTTAAGATTAACTAAGCAATGATGTAATCAGTGATAAAACATTATTGTAAACAGATAACAATAAAGCACAAATGAGTATTACAAAGACAGGTCATATGGTTGCATGCATTGCTGTACATTCAGTAGAATGGAGTATTCTGTTAGGTAGTGTATTTAAAAAATAACAAAGTTAGATTGGGTCTTAGATTTAACATTTATGTGATATAATTATGAGAAACATTAAAGATATACAATTTATAAGGTTCAGTTATTCAGTATTTATTTGGTTTTGGGTGAGTAAGTGATCTTTGAGAAGAGACTTGAATTTATAAACAGGTAGTGTTTCTTTTATATTTACAGGTAATGAATTCCAGATTTTAGGGCCTTATGTGCATTGAGTTTTTGCATAGCGTGAGATGGACACGAGGAACATCGAAGAGTGATCTGTGCCTTGTGTTATGGTCATGTGTTCTGTTGAGGTTGGCAAGGAGATGTTTGAGGGGAGGGTTAATATCAGAGTTAAGTGTTTTACGTATGTAATAGGTGCAGTAATAAGTATGGATGTTTTGTATGGTGAGTAGGTTTAGTGTTTTGAATATTGGTGAAGTGTGCTGCCTGTAGTGGGAATTTGTTATCATTCTGACTGCAGCCTTTTGTTGGGTAATTAGTGGTCTGAGATGGTTAATTGTTGTTGAGCCCCATGCACAAATTCCATAGGTGAGATAGGGGTAAATAAGAGAGTGATATAGGGCCAGGAGGGCTGACTGTGGAACACAGTACCGTATCTTCGATAGTATGCCTACGGTCTTGGAAATTTTCTTAGAAATTTGTTGTATATGTGTATGAAATTTGAGTCTATTATCAAGGTGGATTCCTAAGAATTTTCCCTCTGTTAGCTTTGTGATAGGTGACTGTCATGCAGGGTTCTGAATGACATCGTAATGTACATATAGTGGAGAAGTGTGCCATAATAGTATGAATGTTATAATTGTAAAGAATAATTTTATAATTCATAAGTGCTTTTTGGGGGCCTGCAAGTACCTAGCTGTAATTATAAAGAAATCCTGCTAGGGATTTATTTTCCAAGGGTGTTTGGGTATGCAGAGTAAGAGTGGTTTGGGGCAGTCACGTGGAGTCAGCATGGTGTGGAGGCTGGCGTCGGAGATCCTGTGTATTTAAGCTAAGTTTGTAGTCGGTACCCTTTTGTTTAGCAAACCCCAAGCCTAGGCTCTTCTAGGCTTACCTGAGTTCACCCGGGCTCTGACATGGTAAAGGATCTGGGGAGGAGGAGGAAAAAAGAAGGGGGTTGTAGTGATTATTATTAAAATCAAAAAGAAGCGCTAAGCCACAAGGGCAAAACACGCTGCGAGTAGGAAGGGAAGGGGGGTATTGGATGGCAGAAGGGAGGAGGATGATCAGAGTTACAGAAAACAGCGGGCAGGGATAGAGGGGGGTAGAGGGAGCAAGAGATTGAAGTAAAAGGCAATTTTCAAATTTTGGAAGTAAGTCATTGTTGTCAAAAGTAATGAAGAGTCGGATGAAAGGGGGGTCCATCAGCAAAAAGGAAAGGAAAAGAGAGAGCAGCGGAGCGAAGACGAGAGGAGGTAAATTCTCGTCTCGTTGATAAAGTGGGCAGCCCCAACAAAATGGGGCTGCTATAATGGAATTTGGGCAATTCTAAAGAGGGGAGCGGGGCTCCCCCAGAATATCCTGATAAGACATAGGCCCAATGCGAAGAGGGGAGAGAGTATCCCCAACCCGACACTGTGTAAGAAGACGGCCAGTAACCTTACTCGGTTTAATAGATTGAATTTGTTGCCAAGCAAGAGCCAACGTTGTTCCCAAACGGGTGTGAATTTGGGAAAAAATTTTGCAGCAAAAACCGTAAATGGAATACCTCTACATGAAACTGGTAGGTCTTTACGCTGACCGCCAGAGTGTCCCTGTTCATTGCCCTGTACGCAACATGCCCAAGGGACCCAACAAAAAACAATATCTTTATGCTTGGAAAAAGATGGGGGCGTACCAAATTTGGATAGGAGGACAAGGGGGAGGTGTACAAATTCTGAAGCCGTAAAGACTAGGGGAGTCTGAGACACCACAAAGATGCACAGGCATAGATGAAATACGGATAATGCTGAAAGGATGGAAACAATTCAGCAGAAAAAATACTACCCAAAAGATAGTAAATCCCTTGTACGACGCTGTCCGGAAAACCCCTGCTGCAACCCAAAACCCTCAAAGACTTAGAGCCATCTGTGTACACAGCAATGGCATAGAATAAAAGGTGAAAGTGGCAAGAAAAAGAGGGGGGAAGCACCGAGACAGTTGGGTTTCGAGAAAGGGGAAAGGAGAAAGAACAGACCGAACGCTGGAATTTCCCCGGGGGGGTAGGGAAAAGTGAGATCTACATGTACATAAAAAGGGGGTAATTTGAAGAAAGACAAAGCGAATGAAGGCGAAAGAAAAGGGGCAGTAAACGGGCGGCGAACAAAAAAGAATGTCTACTAAATAGTGCCCATTCTATAAATGGAAGATTGGGGAGACATGAGGCGTCATAGTAGCAAAGGCAAGGGGTATCACGCATCGAAAAGGATGGAACTTCGCTTCGCATAGAGTCTCGACGGGAAGAGCAAAAAGCCCCAAAGGCTAAACGTAACCCTTTGGTATAATTGGGGTTAAGGCTAAGAGAATAGCAGAACCCGCTGAATAGACTGCACCATAACAAGTTTTGTAAAAAAGGGGGAATGTAGGCGAAGGAGGTTCGCTCACTCCCCTGAAAGATGAGAAAGGGGTTTTAAAAAGTTCAGCCGGCTGGACAAGTTCCCTTTCAAGGGGTAATTGAGGTTCCGGGATAACCTACATCAAGAGGGGGCCCAGAAACTTGACGTAACATTTTCAGGGAACGGAGCCATAAGGTACAAAGGATGATGGGAGATGACAGAGCTCTAGTGAAAGAAATTTGGTGGGTTTTAGTGCTGGAAAATTTAAACCCCATGGGTCCCCAATTTTGGAAACACGGTCGACGCATGCTGAGAGAAACTGTAATAAGGGACTCACGCCTGCACAGCAATAGTGAATCAAAACCCTAGATGATGCCCAAAAAATTTTTATGGAAGACTAGGGGGCCAAATCTTTAATACAAGGAGAAGAAGTTTTTGTCTCAGAACACATCCCAGGGGAACCCCCTTCAGCTGGATAAACCGGGGGAGCACATTATTAACCCAACAGGGGAAAACCTTCCCGTTAAAAATTCAAAGGAAGGGGGTAGATTGCCTCAAAGGCCTAAGGAGTGGGCTTGGGCTAAAATTATACCTCCAATTGTTCATATGCCTTCTAAAGGGTCAAAAAATAGGGCAATAACTAGTGGTTATTCGAAAAGGGCATTACGAACATACGCATCCAATTTAGTGGGGGTTTTGGGAAAACGCCCCTACGAAACCCATATTGACGAGGGGAAACTTTTGCGTGTCTCAAAATCCACCAAAACGTCTATTTACTGGCTTCCATCACTTTGCAAACTGCACGGGTAAGAGCAATGGGCATAGTGGGAGGTTCATGTCCCATAGGGGCCGGGTTTTGGGAAAGGGAGAACAATGGGGGTTTTCCCCAGCTGGGGAAGAACTCCTTGTGACCAAAAAATTTAAAGGCAAAACTGAAGGGCTGACTGATGTAAATGTTGACATACAATATAATGTCGGGGGGCCCACTCCGATGAGGGCAACGAGAGTGTTCCTCCAGTCTTGAAGTTAAAAGGCCATTATACTGTTCTTCCTGAAAAAAAAAAGCCCAAAGGTGCAACTCTCTGCAGATTTTGGGGAAAGAAATGGGGGGGCATAGATGGAGTCCCTAGAAATCGGACCAGATGACTCCCAAATTTCTTGGGCAACATCTAGGGTTTGCTATAAAACACCGGCAACCCCAAAACAGAGCCGGGTCAGAGAATAATTTTTCCCCCTTTTTTTACTTTTTCCAGACTGCCCATAGAGGAACAAGGTGATGGGGAGACAAATCTCACCAGCAATGCTTTAGCGCACGGATAAACCGGGGACAATCGCACGCTTCTGCTAAAATCAAAAGTCTCTCTGTGTTCTATTTTCCGACCTGCCCCCGCGCGTGTTTTAAACGTACTGCACGGGACAACAGGAGACCACCAAGGCACGCATTTTTGAGAATGCCTGCCCAAGTTTGGGTATAAATGAGAAGCTGCGGGTTTAAAAAGGGGGACGAGAAGAGTTAAAACTCTCAATGAGGACGAAGAAGGGAAACCCCTCAAAAACAGTTGGTGTATAAAGGTTTCCCAAATTTTCCCGATCAAAATTTCCAGCGTGGGATGTGAAGAGGTGGTGAATAGAAGGGGGAATAAAAGATTGGGGAAATGTTTGCTGTCATGTAAGTCCGGAAGAACAGACCAAGTGAAATCAATGCGGCGGGGGAAGAGCAACTGAAATCGATGCAAAGAGAGTGTGATCCAGGATCAAAATGGGGGTGAGTACCTGATTTTTAAAAAATGGGGGGGTAGGGGGGCAAAAAAGCCTCTAACGAAAGCCACGGGAATCACAGTGAAACCCCCCCCCCCAAGGGAAAAGGTGGGGATTTAAAAACACCAAGTAACAGAATCGGGTGGTAATGACAAACAAGAAAGGGAAATCCGGAATAGAAAAGCCCGGGAAGGGGAGAGATTAAAGAAAAAGAGCGTATACCAAACCTATGTGTGGATACGGGCTGCTGTGTAATCACGAAGTACGCAAATAGCTATGTACGGAACATCAGGCTAAAGAAGGGCACTTTCATTTAAAGGGCCCATCAGGAAAAAAATCTGAAGAATACAATAAAATACCTGAGATGGGGGAAAATAAAAGCAGAGTGTAATTTGGTTCCTGTAAACAAACCCCAAAAGGGAAAACTGGGAGAAAACATCTGAACTCACCCCGATTACCCTGGGCCGCTATATTCCACTGTAAAAAAGGCCAGATTGGCAAAGATAAAGATACCTAAATCCGCAGGTAAGGGTTCCTCAGACTAAGGGGGTTTGAAAAGCCACAGCGGAGGCTGGAAAACGTTCAAGCAGCGAAGGAATGGCCTGTGAAGAAAGGAGTTGTGCAGACGGAGTAAGGAAGAGAAGGGGCAAGGGGGGATCAGTGTCCATTGATGGTTTTGGGCTCTGCAAATATTCGAGATTGCTTTTAAGTGTTTCAATTCGAACGTCGATGGGGGAAAAAATTGGAAATGGAGGGAAAGGATGGTAAAGTTGGAACGTAAGGACTGTACCCCAAGGGAGGGGGGGGGGGGGGGGAAAGGGGGAGGAAAATGAAAGCGTGGGGAAGGGGGCAGAAGAGGCAGAAACCTGGGGGGGGCAGAAAAGGGGAAAAAACTTGGGGGGGAACAGGGGGGGAAGGTACAGACAAGGGGAGGGAACCTCACACTTTTAACAGACCGTAAAGGGGAAACCAGGGCAGAGACAGGAAGGGGAAAAAGAGGAGGTGGAAGATGGGGGGAGGGGTTTAAAGGACCTTTTTTGACTTTTTAGAAGAGAGGGGGCGATTTGGGGGGAGGGGCATACGAATCTCGTCACTACTGACTTGTGAAAGAACACAAGAAGCGAGATCAACGAGACTTGAAGTAAGGACGTGGGCCGAGATCACAAAAAATTAGCTACAGGAGTGACTAGGGGGAAAGGGAAAACCCCAGAGGGGGTGCAGAAGATGGGGGTACCAAAGTGGGGGGGGCTTTTTGAAACAGGGGAAAAGAAACACAGGGAGTCCCCTTGGAGGCAAGTAAAACTGCCCTGGCAAAGGGGGACTTCTGCCTCTTTGAGGTAACGGATTTCCCCTCGTTTAAGTAACTTACAACGGCGAGAGTACGAAGGTGACCCAGACAATTTAAGGGAAAGGGGGTTGATTTAAAACAATTTGAATGGTCATCGGGACCCAGACGGGGATCGGGGATAGACTGCAAAATTTCGCTGATGGCCAAATACCAGAAATTCTACACTGTTGCGGTGTAGGGGCACCTTTTAAACTTGTAACCGAGTCCGCTACATAAACGAGGGTTGGGGGTTCACGGGGCAAAATTAAACGGCCAAGCTAGGGTATCGTCTCCCCCCGCGGGCAGGAGAACGAAGTGTTATTTAGGGTTGGGAGAAACTTGGGGTTCCAGCTGTTCAAGAATGTCATGCCACATGTCGAAATTTTTTGAACTATGGTATGGGGCAGAATGACGGTACCACACAAAATTTAGGAAGATCTTTTTAAATTACAGGAACAGTATCGATATGGAAAGACGAGAAAAAACTCATGGCCTGGGTACATTTTGTACGGAACATCACATACCGCCTTAAGACATGAAAAAAAATCTTTACCAAAAGGGGAAAGGGGGCCCTTTCCAAAACGTGTCAGAAAGATGGCATTTGAGGAAGTCGGTCGTTTTAAAATGAAGAATATGTCCATTGTGCATCGAAACGAGCGGGGAAAAGGGATGAAGGATTTTCGATCTTTTCTGGAAAACGAGAAGGGGGGAGAATATCTCACAGTAAATGTCGTTGGCGTTTAGGCGTGGGACCAGAGTTGGCCGACGGGAAAGGCCGGCGATTTGAAAATTGCCCACCGTAAGGGGGAAAGGCCGAAGCACAGTCAAGGGAAACGAAGGTCCCAAAAATCGAAGAGTCAGGGGGGGGGCCAGTCCTGAAGTGGGTGGGGAAACCACCGGCGAGAGGTTAAGAGGCATAGGATGTCCGAAGAGTGGTCCCCAAAAAAAAAAGGGGGGTCAGAACGGGTGGGTATCAAAGGGGCCTGGGGGTACAGGTTCATGGGCTAGGGCTGCCATGGGTTTGGTTACTTCTTTTCTTTTTGTTTTAAGAAAAAAAAAAGAAAGAAAAAAAAAAAAAAATAAAAAAAAAAAATAAAAAAAAGGAGGGACCGGGGAGGGATAGTTCCAGGAATAATGAAAAGGGGCCCAAAAACCCCCCGCCCCAAGAGGGCCTCACCCGCAAGTAGCGCAGGCAGCATGGAACCCATGCCAAAAACCCACCCCATCAGCCATAAAAACCGGAATCCGGGATAAACCTCACCTGCCCAGCTACCTCGGGGGACAAAAGAAGGGCGGCCGAAAACCCCCACAAAACATACCTCCTTCGGCCACCACCCCCCAGAATCCGAAAGGTGGGTTCCAAAAATACAAAAACCCTCGCCCAGAGACACCCAAACCACCCCCGGGGTACCGGGGAGGGATCAGGACATCCCCCAGGGAAACCCGATTCCACGCAAACTACGCCACCCGCCCAAAAACCTCAAAGGAATGGGATGGACCCCGGGACCCTTCCCCTACCTAGGGAAATAGCGTGCCTGTGGGGGAGAAAAAAAAAAAAAAAAAAAAAAAAGGAAGGGCAAAAGGGAGGGGGGGAGGAGGAGGGGGAGGAAAGGAAAAAGGGGAGGAGGGATAGGGGAAAAGGGGATTGGGGTAATTAGGTTCGGTCTGAGGAAGTAGACCGACAGCCTTTCTAATTCCCCAACCAATAGCCTCTTCACCACCCAAGGAACCCCCCCGAAGAGGGGTTTTTGTGAAAGTGCGGGCCCGGCGCTGACTAGGCCTATGGTTATGGGGGGGCTGGGCCCCCCAGCCAGCCGTTTCTTGTGTACCCTCAATTTGGGGGTTTTGGGTTAAAAATGTTTCTAGAGTGTGTATAATTTATGGAATAAAAGATATTTTTTCCTAACGGGATTTTGGGCCCAACCCTCTGTAAACCCAAACCCCTTGAAGTAACAACTGGGGTTTTGCAAATTTCGTTTTGACTGGGATAGCCCTGGGTGGCCTGTTTATGCTTGAGATGTGTGTAACTTTTACCTTTGCCCTTAGACAAGGCACTAGCCCCCAGGTATCCCACATTTCTGCGTAACAGTGATCCGTTTATCATTATGTTAAGAGGGACATCTGTAGCTCTGTTACCAAACTGAATGAAGTAGGTTTTGTCAATGTTTAGTGTAAGTTTGTTAGTCCTCATCCAGGTAGATATTTTCTGTAATTCGGTATTTACAGTATTGGCTAGCATGACTGGGCTCGGGTGAGAGTAGACGTATGTAGTGTCATCTGCAAATAATGTGGGTTTGAGTAGTTGCGATGCATTTGGTAGGTCATTTATGTATATGAGAAAGAGAAGAGGGCCTAGGACACTTCCCTGTGGGACACCAACTGTAACTGGCTGTGCGGAAGAGTTTGCCCCATTTGTGTACACATATTGGCTTCTGTTGCTGAGGTATGACTTGAGGTAGTTGAGGGAGTGCCCTCTTATACCATAGTGTCACAATTTTATGTGGAGCAAGTCATGGTCAACTGTATCAAAAGCTTTACGTAAGTCAATGAAGATCCCCAGTGGAACTTCTTTTTTCTCTATTGCAGTGTATATATGTTCTAGCATGTGTATAATAGCATCATTAGTATTTTTATTAGGCCTGAATCCAAATTGGCAGGGGTTGAGTATGTTTTGGGAGATGAGGTAGGAGTAGATTCGTTTATGAATTAATTTTTCGAAGATTTTTGAGAGAGGGCGTAAATTGGATATTGGCATATAGTTATTCAACTCTGTTTGGTCTCCTCCTTTATGGATCAGGGTGACCCTTGCTATTTTGAGAACTGTAGGGAAGGTAGAGGATTCAATGGATTTGTTAAAGAGTGTTGCAATGATTGGTGATAGCACTTGTGACACTTTTTTGTATATAAAGGGTGGTACGGTATTTAAATCTCCTGTCTTGTTTTTTAGTGTGTTGATAATAAGGGAGACTTCGTATGGGTTAGTCGGAGCTAGGAACAGGGTAGTTGCCAGTGAGGTAGTCATTTGGTGGGGTATCTGAGCTTGGGATTTTATTGGCAAGGTTTTTTCCTATAGTGGAGAAGAAATCATTGAGTCTGTTTGCTGTTTCTGTTAGTGGGAGTTGGGGTTCATCTGATTTTGCTAATTTAATTTCGCTATTTCGTGATATCTTTTTTTTTTCCTAGAATTTCTGATAGGGTTTTCCAGGTCTTTTTTATATCACCTCGTAAGCTGGATAATCTGTTCTCATAATACAATATTTTGCCCTTCTTATCAGGCTGGTTAGGACTGACGAGTAACGTTTTGTTTGGTCTCTGGTTATGTGACCCATTCTGTACTGTTTTTCATATAGGTGTTCTGTATTTATGGATTTGACAATGCTGGATGTTAGCCAGGGACTGTTCAGTCTCTTAGCTGTCATCTGTTTAGTTTTTTTAGGGCAGTGCTTGTTATAGAGGTATTGGGTCTTTTTTAGAAAATTATTAATACATTCGTCAATATCTGTATAGATTTCTAGCTCAGTGTGCCAGTCAATGTTTGTTACTGCTGTTGTAAAGTTATTAATGGCTGCCTCATTGTGAAGTTTGAAGGTGACTTTAGTAGTGTCTTGGGGTAGTTTACCAAGAGTTGTTATGAGGAAAGTAGGGTAGTGGTCTGTGGTATTATCTGTGATTATGCCTGATTTTAAAGGGGATATGGTGTTGGTCCAGATGTGGTCAAGTAGGGAAACACTAGTCTCTGTAACTCTTGTAGGTTTTGTTACTGTTGGTAGCAACATGCAGTTACTCATTGTGTTTGTGAATTCAGTAACGTGTGGGTCCTGGTCTTGCAGGAGATTTATATTGAAGTCACCTGAGAGTAGTAAGTGATCTTTGTTCATGCATGCATCAGTTATCATACTTCCTAGGTTTTGACTAAATCGGCTAATGTTTGACTGTGGAACTCTGTAGATGTTTATCAATGTGAGAGGTTTTTGTAGGTATTTGGATTTGAATTTAGCTATTATATATTCCCCATGTTCATCCCTTGTGCAAGTATTAGTGATACATTCTAGTTGGTCTGAGTAGTATATAGCTGTGTGCCACCCCCTTGTTGGTCTGGCCTACAGTTGTGTATGGCTGTGTAACCAGGAATGGCATAGACATCAGTAGTATCAGGCTTTAGCCAGGTTTCAGTTAGTGTGATGATGGACATATTGGCATGCAAGGAATTTAGTAATGCTATGAGGTCATCGTAATGCTTGCTTAAAGATCTGATATTGTAGTTAAAGACAATTATGTTGTTGTTGGCTCTGAGAAGTGCATTTGATTGTTCTGCTGTGTAGTAATTACAGTTACTGTTTGATTCATTTAAGTCATTAAATAAGAGGTTGGTATCAGGATCAATGCTTGTAATCATAAGATTTGTAGTGAATCTATAGTTAGAATTAAGTATAAAACAAAGTAAATATTCTAAAGCTAAACAATAGCACCTGAATTATTTAACAAATGTAAAAAAAATTAGCTAAGGTAGTTTTTTAAAGCTAAAATAAAGGAGACAGTATAAAAGGGACTAAAATAATTTGTGGTGAACAAATAAAGTGATGATCAAATAATGGAGCTTGGGAATATGATAGTAGGTAGTACTTTAAAGGTAATTCTTTAAAGTTAGAATTATAATATAAAATTATAATGTAAAAGGGACTAATATAGGTTGTGGTGAACAATAAAGTGGTAATCAAATAAATGAGCTTTGGAATATAATAGCAAAATAGTGAACTTATTACACTTCAGCACCTGAGAATAGAACCTTGATTATTTTAACAATTGTGAATATATGAACTAGGGTAGTTATATAAAGCTAAAATAAAGGAGAAAATATATAAGAGACTAAATTAAGTAATGGTAAACAAAGTTAAATGGACAGATAGTCACTATGAAATAATATTGGTTTAGGAGTAAGATCTGATTTGTAATATTAACCCTTAAACGGTCCAAACAGATCGACGTTCAAATTCGTAGTGCTACAAAAGTAGATCTACTTTTTTTACATATTTTCAAATATAACAAAAAAAATGTAGATAAAAGTTTTTTTTACACGTTTTCACATGTAAAACAAAAAAAAAAGATCTACATTGTTTTACATACTTTCAGATGTTGAAAAAACGTATATATACGTTTGGACCATTTAAGGGTTAAATAAGTTGAGCAGTTTATTGCACAATAAAAAGTAAAAAAATATGAGGTAGTTGGTACTAGCTAGCAAAAGATAGTTTTGGGACTTGCAAACAAAGTAACTGGAATATACACTAATTGCACACACAATAAAAGGTAACTAAAACAAGTAGTGGTAAACAAAATTAAATGGACAGGTAAGAATGATGAATAATATTAATTTGGAGTAAGATTTGACTTATAACACAAAATAATGAGCAATTAATAGCAGTAAGAAAGAAGTATAAAGTATTGGAGGTAGTTGGCATTAGCAAGTGATGAAAAATAAAAAAAATAATAATGCACAATATAATAGTAACGTACACTATATGCACCACACGTATATATGTATTAAGGGTACTTATCTAATCTGTTACAGAAATGTCCGCTTTTCTAAGGAAGGTAGAGAAATCATGTTCGTTTGAGATGGTATATTGTTGTCCTGTTGATATTTTCCTTACTAGTATTTTCCCATCTCGCGTGAAACACTGATGTATTTTATTTTCCTGTTTAAGTTTTCTCAGCCTGAACAGAAGGTTTTGACGTTTTCTTGTTAGACACTCATTTATGTACACTCCATTTTTCATTGTAATTGCTGATTTAATTAGGTCCTTTCTTTTATCATATGAATGAAGTCTGATCATTATACTGTGTTTACTACCTGGTTTTCCTAGCAAACATGTTTCTTTGATTTCATTGTTTTGCACGATGACTTGTACGTGGTCCTGTATTATCCTGATATATATATATACATGTATATATATATATATATATATTTTTTTTTCAACAAGTCGGCCATCTCCCACCGAGGCAGAGTGACCCAAAAAAGAAAGAAAATCCCCAAAAAGAAAATACTTTCATCATCATTCAACACTTTCACCACACTCACACATTATCACTGCTTTTGCAGAGGTGCTCAGAATACAACAGTTTAGAAGCATATACATATAAAGATACACAACATATCCCTCCAAACTGCCAATATCCCAAACCCTCCTTTAAAGTGCAGGCATTGTACTTCCTATTTCCAGGACTCAGTCCCGACTATATGAAAATAACCGGTTTCCCTGAATCCCTTCCACTAAATATTACCTGCTCACACTCCCAAAAGATCGTCAGGTCCCAAGTATCATTCGTCTCCATTCACTCCTATCTAACAAGCTCATGCACCTTACTGGAAGTCCAAGCCCCTTTTCCCAAAACCTCCTTTACCCCCTCTTTCCAACCCTTTCGAGGATGACCCCCCACCCCTCTTTCCTTCCCCTATAGATGTATATGCTTTCCATGTCATTCACTTTGATCCATTCTCTCTAAATGACCAAACCACCTCAACAACCCCTCTTCTGCCCCCTACTAATGCTTTTATTAACTCCACACCTTCTCCTAATTTCCACACTCCGAATTTTCTGCATAATATTACACCACACATTGCCCTTAGACAGGACATCTCCATGCCTCCAACCGTCTCCTCGCTGCTGCATTTACCACCCAAGCTTCACATCCTATAAGAATGTTGGTACTTTCTATACTTTCATACATTCCCTTCTTTGCCTCCATAGATAATGTTTTTTGACTCCACACATATACCTCAACACACCACTAACCTTTTTTCCCTCATCAATTCTATGATTAACCTCATCTTTCATAAATCCATCCGCCGACACGTCAACTCCCAAGTATCTGAAAACATTCACTTCTTCCATAAATCCTCCTCCCCCAATTTGATAACCAATTTTTCTTTATCATTTTATACCCTCATCACCTTACTCTTTTCTATGTTCACTTTTTAAACCTTTC
>NC_069425.1:10186187-10222523 GCF_026875155.1 Cherax quadricarinatus | reverse complement strand
TTGGGGGGAGGAGGCGGGGGAAAGCATGGAACCCACAAAATTTGGGCTTTCAGGGGGCCTAAGTTTAATATGGGCCCTCATTTTTAATGGGAAGTGTCGAAACTTTTCCCTGGTGGAGAGTGGGGGAAGTATTTAGGGGGACCACCGTAAAAAGTGGTAAAATGAGTGAATAAGGGTGGGCCCCGGGTGACTGGGCGTCACTAGGGGATGTGTCCTGGGAAAATTACCCTTGGTTTAATCATCATATCGGTCCAGATTTTAATGGAGTGATCTCAAATGTGTAAATAATTATGAGAATTTAATGTCTTGTGAATTTAATGTAATTAAGATAAAACGCAAGTTAAGAAAGCGTGAAGTGAAATAAGTCGTCTTGCCCGAGTGAACACGTAGACCCGTTTTTCCCCGAGAGAGGAAAAGTGAAGCTCTTTGGTCACGATTTTCTAAAGGGGACAAACCAACGGAACCTCGTCCTGTGGAATGAAAACCGTGGGGTGTGCAGGACATCGAAATGAGATGGTGAAGGGAGCAAATAAGGAATATCAATCACCACATTAAGTAACCTTCAGTTTAACAGACGATGCTGGCCGTTAGGTTTTGTTGAAATTTGGGAAAGGGTTTATGAGTGACCAGCTACATCAAGTGACCCCCAGAGAACATCGGGTAAGGGGTGGGATTATGTAAAAAATTTTTTTTCCTTAGGTGATCCGGGTGACCCACCCCCCCTTTCATATTAAACTAATGACTTTTACAGTCAAAATTAATTTGTAGCAGTATTGTGGGGGCTACCAACCCTATGGTCTCGGATAGATAGGGTAAGTTTGTGAGGTCAAGGAACCACTTGCCGCGACCGGGGGGTTTAAAGTTCCTCAATGCAAGGGGGGTACTAGGGTAAAAATAGGTTGTCCCCCAATGAGATTAGGGGGAGTATAAAATGTTGAGGACATACGCTAAGCACCCTAGAAAATTTTCCAAAACAGGAAAAGTCGGTCGATGGATCATAATTTCCTCACTAACAGAACAGAGAGTGCGTCAACGATTAAAGCCCGAGGCAGTACGGTGAAAAGCTCTTTTCCACAAGGCCAGACTCCCCCATCTTGTTCCCACCTCATATCTACTAGACAAGGTTTGTCAGCGGCCTGTTGTGCCCCGGGTTTTCTGGTGTTTTCACGGTCGTCTTAGTCTAGAACTTTAATTTTTTTCATCAATCCTTTAAAGATAATCCCTCTAGGGCCTGGAACCAATCTTGGGTTCCCGGAAACCCAAACTTGGGGGGGAAAACTTATATACTGATAAAAAAAAGGGGAATTGTGTGCCTACCTAAAAGAGTTTACTGCCCGAGGGGAATCATAGGCCGTCCATGTGGAAAAAAATATAATTGAAAATTTTGTTCAGAGGAAAAAAGTCTCCCTAAAGCATTGAGTATACATATGTTTAAAGTGTATATACAGTGGCTCCCTATTTATTTTGATAAAGGCTAAATTCATTTTAAAACAGGTGAATTTGTAAATAAGTGATAAGCCTATAGGGCAGGTGCCAGAAGTCGCCAGAAACTTACCAAAGGTCAGCTTTTTTATAAATTTCCTGGCCCGCTGTGTACTGCATATATCTGTGAACCGTGAATAGCAGAAAACATGGTTTTAGTACAACTAACCCGTATTTAATGGGTTTTTTGGAGTGGAGTTACTTTATTGTTTCTTTTTTTTGAAAATAAGACGTTACTGTGTTTCATATACTTTATTACCCGCGGTCGAATAACACAACGAGAAGCAATTTTTACTACAGAAAAACGCCCTTCCTCCAAAATTTGCACCAGTCAACTATAGTGTTAAAAAGCATTTATTGTGGGGAGACGGAAAAAAAAAAAAAAAAAAAAAAAAAAAAAAAAAAAAAATGAGAAGCTAGATACAGCGATTGTAAACAAGGGTGGGGGCTCGACCGTTTGTTTTTGTAGGAGTGCCAGCAGTCACCGGTTTCCCACCACGAAAGTTTACTTTTGTATAAATCAAATAAATTTATTATTTGGGGTTTAAAATAATTTCCAGTAGACCCTTCATGTGTTAGCTCAAACCCACCGCCCAGTATGGTTTAAAAAAGTGCCCCACTGTCGATCAGATGAGGGGCCCAAACCCCTTAAATGGTCAAAACCCTTTGGGACGGGTTTCCGCCCCCTTTGACTGGTCCAAACCCCTGGACTGGTTTCAAACGGTTCGTTGTTGCACCCAAAGGGAGGGGTTTTTTAAATAGAATATTCAAGGGTTTGCTAGTGAATTGCGAAAATTTAAACCCTTTTAAACCCATTTGAAGTGTGTGTGGGTATGGGGTTTAGTCAAACAAACGGGCTTCCAATGCAAAAAATTGTCTTTTCTGGGGAAAATTGGTGTCACCCCCCTTGTGCAAAATATCCAAAAAAACTAGTACAAGCAGTTTTAAAAAACAGGGAAGTTTTTTGGGTATGCCCAAATGAGAAAAATCTGTGGATTTAAAATCACAAGGGTATTAAAAGAGGTAAACATCAAAGCTGCTTTCATGGGAAAAACCTGGAAGCTTTTAAAAACAGATGGGAAAAAATAAAAATTTCGGGCTGAATGGTACTCCTTGAACTGGCCATGTAGTCGGAAAATTTAAAGGGGGAGATGATTTTCCTTTGGTAGTCAGAAAAATGGGGGGGGGGGATAGTGCTGTCCTGGGGGGACAGAAATTTGGTGGAAGCTGGAGGTGCTTTTCCGGGGGAGACAGTAATGGTAAAAGCTGGAGGTGCTGTCCGGGGAGAAGTAATGGGGGAAGCTGGAGATGCTGCCCTGGGAGACGTAAGGGGAAAAGCTGGAGATGCGGGCCCTGGGGAGACAGTAAGGGTGAAGCTGGAGATTTTTTTTTTCCAGGTAGTCGGGAATTTTTAGCGGGAAAGGGAAATACATATAAATGCCCCCCATAGGGGACAGGGCCATAGTGGGGAAAAAAAAGGTTAGTCAAAGATAAGTTTTAAAAACCAATATTGAAAACTAGAAATACCGCAGGAAAATAGCAAAAAAGGGACCCCAACTGCAATAGTGGGATATATTACCAAAAAAAAAAATGGTGGGACCCTCATTTTTGGTGCTGGGGAGGATAGAAAAAGACGGGAAAAAACATGCCCCAAGGGGGAATCCCGTCACAAAAAAACCCAAAGGCAAACGGAAACCAAGCCTGTGCACATACTTGATCGGTATCTGCTGGCAGGGGAATCGGGGGAAAAACAGATGGGCGTGCAAACAGGGACCACCCTGGGAAAAATGCCAGGGCCCATATGAAAAAGGGAAAAATTTGAAAACCCCCTTCCTGTAAGCTTTTTCACCCTGAACTGTGTTTTTTCCCCAGTACAGGAAAAAAGTGCTATAACTTAAATTGCCGGGCCCATCCTTTAAAAGGGGAAAAAAAGATAAAAAACATCCAGGCCATGGGAAAACCTGGGTACCCCACACCCAATCAAGGGGGAGAGGTTTTTTAGTGCCGGGAAAGGGAAAAAAAAATGGCGGGAAATGGCGAAATCGAAACCCCCAAATCCGGGTCATTCCTGGAGGGGAAAACCACAGTCGGGGCCCCAAACTCCAAACCAACAGTACAGTATTTAATGCCAGAAAAAAAACCCCCCCCCCAGTCCCAAACAATCCCACCAGTCCGAAAACTTTTTTTCTTTGCAAATTTTTAACAGGGTCTAAAGAAAAGCAACAAAAAACAAAATCCTTTCATCCGTGGACTGTTTTGCAAAAGGAAAAGGCCCAAGGGTTGGGGGTTTTTCACGGGAAAACCCAAAAAAAAGGATCACTTGGACAACAAAAATATGGATCCCGGGGTTACAACCAAACAGATGTGACAGATGAACAGGCAAAAAGGGGGGGGGGGTTGGTTGTAATTGCAGAGTCACTTGTTTGCCCCGGGAAACCCCTAAATGCCTAAAAATTGATGTAGGGGAAGGGTTTTGCAGTAAAGGTCAGAAACCCAAAACCCTGCCCATTTTTGGTAATTTCAACCCTCCAGATGCAACTTTCCCACCAATTTCCCCAGGAAAAAGCTGTTAAAAATTAAAACACTGTCGGGGAAAAATTTTTCCAGCCCCCTGCCCCCCAACATTTGCTCCGGGGGTTTTTTTAAACTTAAGGCACCTAAAATGGGGGGTTATGAAAATAATTTTGTTCCCAGTAATAACCCAGGAGGCAGTTTATGAAAAAATCGCACTCACACGAGTTTTAAATCTCTGCACAAAATTAAATTTAAACCGCAAATAATAGAGCCTAT
The DNA here is from genome assembly GCF_026875155.1 of Cherax quadricarinatus. Lineage (NCBI taxonomy): Eukaryota > Metazoa > Arthropoda > Malacostraca > Decapoda > Parastacidae > Cherax > Cherax quadricarinatus. The sequence continues at coordinate 10,218,251 of NC_069425.1, read as the reverse complement.
TTGGACTGGAAAAATTAAAACTGGCCCTTAATTTTCCCTAAAAATGATGATCTGAGAAAATGTCACCTTATCAAAAAAAATTACTCAGTTCAAAACCCATAATTGAGGTTAGACATGAATGCGGGACCCCAGACCGACAAAATTTGAAAATTAGTCAGAGGGAGCATTCACCAAATTCAACTTAAATAAAAAAAAACATAAGTGGGACCGGGAAAACCAAAGGGCCCCTAACCGATATAAGGGGGGAGATATACTAAGCAACCCCACCCCCCCAAATTATGCCTAAAAAAGATTAACTGGGTTTTTCACTCGATGTATGCCAAGGCTTTTTCCTTTAAAGAAAAGGAGGAGTAGATGTAAAAAAAAAAGGGGACAGGGGCTCCCTTTCCGGGGGCCCAAAAAAGAAAAAACGAGCGGCTAAAAGAGATAAATTTATATCGAAATGCGTAGGGAGAAACTGGTCAGAAAAATTAGAAAAGCTAAACCTTAAAGCTAAAAAAAATTCCTTTAGGAGTCGGGAAAAATCGCAGGAAAAAACCTAAAAGCCATAAATAAAATCGAAAAAAAACCCAAAGTATTTTTTCTCCTATGCCAAAAAAAAAATCGGGGGAACAACGTAAAGTATTGGGCCCCTATTAAACAAGAGGGTCCTACCCCCGATGACAGAAAGGAAATGAGTGATACTCAAGCCCCCAATATGCTCAGTTTTTAGCAAGCCGCTAACCGGACTGAGATTTCGAGATAAAAAGGAATTTTTTTAGGGAGAGAGCCCAAAAATTTGTTTAAACAAAAGGGCCTTTCCGATGTTTTCCTGACGCCAAATGACTTCAAATCAGGTGAAAAAAATGACATCCCCATACACTCTCCCCCAGGGCCAGACTCATGGAACTCTGGGGTTCATAAAAAACTGAAAGAGCCCCTATCACGAGCCTTTTAAATCCTTTGGAGAGGGAGCATGGACAGGGGGTCGTAAAAACAGTTACAAAAAACAACAGAGATAGCCCCATTTTTTTCAAAGGGGCTTTTAAAGCAACAGCAAAGAACTACAGCCAAATAGCACAAAACACCCCAAATATCAAAAAAAATTTTTTGAAAGGGTCCTAAGAAGAAAGGGAATCACCCCCCATCTAAAAACCCCATCAGTTAACAACCCAGGGAAAACAGGGGTTTTAGAACAGGTGCCCCTGTCTGTCTCAACTTTTGGACCCACTACGAAAAGGCCCTTAAATGACTGAAGACAAAAGAATGCAGATGTAAAAATAACAGATTTGCAAAAGCCTTCGAAAGTGTGACCATGGGTAATAGCGCAAAAAAATTGCGTGCAAAAGGGAATAACAAAAAAGTGGGCGATGGTTTTTTTAAAATTTCCTCACTAACAGAACACAGGAGTATCGTCAACAGAGAAAAAGTCCGAGGCAGCTACGGTGAAAAGCTCTGTTCCACAAGGCACTGGATTTCATTCCCAATCTTTTTCCCTTTCTCCTCATATCCGAATGGCAAGGATGTCAGCCCCACACCGTGTCTTTTTTTGGATGACACCCAATCTGCCCTGACGTGTCTTCCCTTGCCCGACACTGCAAAGCCAGGGGGCATCAAACCCCAAACTTTCAGTTGGGTGCAGAAAAAAAATATGAAGTTTTAATGATGAGAAATTTCAATTTCCCCAAAATATGGTAAAAAAATGAGGAAATTTAAAAATTTTATCGAGTTTCAAAACAAAATTTTTGGCCACAAAAAAGGCAAAAAAAAACCCAAAGTCAATGGGCCCGGGAGTGATATGTCGGAGGATTCACCTTCGGACCCTAAAAATTGTATCAATCGCACTGTGGAAAATGGGCAGGTGGGGTTTAAAGGAAAACCCTTTAAAAAATAGGGAGGCCAAGCCCCTGATGACACTCTTCAGGTCACTTGTTCTATCTAGGCTGGAATATTGCGCACCTAACAGCACCTTTCAAGGCAGGTGAAATTGCCGAAAATTTGAAAATGTTTCAGAGAACTTTTTCCGGGGAGCATAAAAGAGATTTTAAAAAACCTCAAAATTTTGGGGCGCTTGAGGTTCCCTTTAAAACCCGCATTCCCTGGAACGCAGGAGGGAGAGATTCCCGGGTTTACCGGGGGAGAGTTTCGGGGGGTCAACCCCTGCGGCCCGGGGCTGTGAACCCGGCCCCCTGGGGGATTTAGGCCTGATCAACCAAAGGGTGTTGTGTGGGTGGGACGCAAAAACCAAAAGTTCGAGCCACCCGGCCCCTGTCAGGGAAAGACTTTAGGTGCTTGTCCAGTGCCGCTTGAAAACTGCCAGGGGTTTTGTTGGTAATCCCCCTTTTTTTTGTGTGGGAAAGGGAGTTGAACAGTCTCGGGCCCCCTGACACTTTTTTTTATGGTCTCTTAAACGTGCTAGTGACAAACCCCCGCTTTTCTTGGGGGGGGTGGTGCATTTGTCTTTCCAAGTCTTTTGCTTTGTAAATGAGTGATTTTGTTTTTGCAAGTTCGGTACTAGTCCCTCTAGGGTTTTCCCTGGTATATAATCATGTATCTCTCCCTTTTGCGTTCCAGGGGGTAAAAGGTTTTTGAAAAACCCCAAACGCTCCCCGTTAAATTGAGGTGTTTTATCTCCGTTTTGGGGCGCCGTTTAAAGTTTTGTACATTTTTTAGGTCGGGGAATTTCACCCGCCTTGAAAGGTTTCGTTAGAAATGCAGGGAATATTTTCCCGTCTAGATAGAACAAGTGCCTGAAGAGTGTAAACATGGGGTTGGCCTCCCCAGTTTTGAAGGTTTTTTCATTATCCAAACCTGTCAATTTTTTTAGCAAAATGCGATTGAACAATGTTATGGTCCCTTGGAAAGGGGAGTTTCCCCCGAACCCTAATCCTCCCAGGTCTTTGACGTTGGGGTTTTCGCTCTATTTTTTGGCCCGAATTTGTTTTTTTTTACTTGATGAAGTTTAATTTCCTCATGTTTACCATTTGAGTAAAATTTAAAAAATTTTATCGTTTTTTTTTGGAAAATTCTTTTTGGGTTTTCTTCCCCACTGAAAGATTTGGTTTATGTCCGCCTGGGGGCCTTGAGTGTCGGGAATTTGGGAAAACACTGTCATGCAGGGTTCGGGTGTCATCTGAAAGGAAGACACGGTGCTGTGGTGGGCATCCTTTGGGCTATGCGGATATGAGGATGGGGGGAAAAAGATGGGAATTTGGGCTGTGCCTTGTGGAAAAAGAGCCTTTTTACCCTTGCTGCCTCGGACTTTCTTTTGTTGACGGGGCTACTCTTTGTTCTGGGTTTGTGAGGAAATTAAGATCCCTCGGGCCGACTTTTTGTTATTCCTTTGCCCCGCATTTTGTGCGCTATTTTCGCCCTGGTCACACTTGTCGAAGGGTTTTGCAAAGTCTGTATAAATTACATCTGCATTCTTTTTTTTCTTTCCCGTGATTTTGGCCTTTTGTTTGTGATCCAAATAGTTGAGGGCAGGGCAAGGGGGCGGGCCCGTTTTTTAAACCCATGTTTTCCCCGGGGTTTTGTTTAATGATTTGGGTTTTTAGAGGGGGGGTGATCTTGTTCTTAGGACCTTTCAAAAATTTTTATTTATTTTGGGTTTTTAGTGCTATTGGGGCTGTAGGGCTTTTTCTGTTGTTTACGCCCCCCCTTTTTGGATTTGGGGGGATGTCTGGTTTTTTTAGTAAAATGAGGGGGGACCCCCCTGTCCCTGCTCCCCCCCCCCTAGGTTTGGAAAAAAGGGTCGTGATAGGGGCTTCTTGCAGTTCTTGATGAACCCCAGAGTTCCTTTAGTTGGCCCTGGGGCAGAGTGCATGGGCATGTCATTTATCGCCCGTTCGAAGTCATTTGGGTCAGGGGTAAAAAATCGGATAGGGGGGGTTGTGATAGAAAAAACAGGCCTTATTTTCTAGGCTTTATTGAACATGAATCTTCATAGTAATTTGCAACAACAAAAAAATTTAAAGACTAGTACATCTAATAATGGCTTCTACAGGGATGGTGATGTCTTGCATATTCAAGAGAAAAGGGTTTAACTACAGGGCCCCTATTTAAATTCCCCCATGTAATCTTTTCATCGGTGATAAATGGTTTAAAAATTTGGAGGAAAAATCCCCACACCATATGTTGGTGCCCCTGACGCACGCCCAAAATGTTGGGGTTGTTTTAAAGGGGCCCCCAGAAGGGGGTGCAGTATTTTCCCGCTGGGTGCTCCCCCCCAGGCCCGTATCACTACAATAGGGGTTGTGTTTAATCAAATTTTGTGGCTCTTCATAAAAAAATTTATTTTGTTTTTGGACTCTCAAATCTGGTTTTGCGGCTTGCTAAAAACTGAGTATTTGGGACTTGAGTAGTCATCATTTCCCTTTCTGTTTTTGTTTGTAGGACCCATCCCTTTTTTAAGTAGGGGCCCAATTTCTTGCCCTTGTTCTCGATTTTGAAATTTGGGATAGGGGAAGAAATACTTTGGGTTTCTTTCATTTCATTTATGGCCTTTTTGTTTTCCCGCGATTCCTGACTTTCCCAAAGGATTTTTTTAAAACTTAAGTTCGTTTCTTGCTATTTCTCTGACCCCGTGTTTTCCCTGCGCTTTTTAGATTATTGACCCCTTTTTTGCCCCTCTGTTATTCTTTTCCCGTTCCTGAAAGGGAAGCGCCTGTCTCTTATCTTTTTTACATCTACTTCCCCCTTTTTCTTAAGGGGTTAAACCCCTTTTTGCATAATCGAGGGGCCAAAAAAGGGTTTAAACTGTTCTAGGAAAAAGTTTGGGTCCCGTTTTTGCTTTTGTATATCTTTCCCCGTTATATCCGGTTTTGGGCTTGGGTTTTCTTGGTCCCCCCTTTTGTTTTTGTTTTTTGAAATTTTAAATTTGGGGAATGCTCCCCCGTGATAGTTCATTTTGTCGGTCTGGGGCTCCACGCATTTCATGTCTGAAACCCCAATTATGTTGTTTATCTGATTTTATTGTTTTTGAATGGTGAAAATTTCTTATCAGATCATTTATTGTTTGAGAAGATGAGGTTTTAGTGTATTCTCCCCCGGGGCTAGAGGGTCTATTATTTGTGGTTTAAATTGAAATTTTTTGGGAGAGATTTAAAAAACTGTGTGAGTGTGGAGTTTTTATCCCGAGCTGCTCCGGGGGGGTTTTTACTGCAACAATATTATTTCTATTTTCCTCCTTTTTTTAGGTGCCTTAAGTTGAAATCCCCCAGGAGCAAGATGTTGGGTGCAGGAGCTGGAAGATTTTCCAGACAGTGGTCAATTTTTAACAGCTGTTCCTGGAATTGCTGGGATGTTGCATCCGGAGGCTTGTAGACTACCACAATGACTAGGTTTTGGTTCTCGACCTTTACTGCTAAAACTTCCACTACGTCATTTGAGGCATTAAGCAGTTCTGTGCAAACAAGTGACTATATACAAACAAGTGATTATATACACCTGGAAAATCCTAGAGGGACTAGTACCGAACTTGCACACGAAAGTCACTCACTACGAAAGCAAAAGACTTGGCAGACGATGCACCATCCCCCCAATGAAAAGCAGGGGTGTCACTAGCACGTTAAGAGACCATACAATAAGTGTCAGGGGCCCGAGACTGTTCAACTGCCTCCCAGCACACATAAGGGGGATTACCAACAGACCCCTGGCAGTCTTCAAGCTGGCACTGGACAAGCACCTAAAGTCAGTTCCTGATCAGCCGGGCTGTGGCTCGTACGTTGGTTTGCGTGCAGCCAGCAGCAACAGCCTGGTTGATCAGGCTCTGATCCACCAGGAGGCCTGGTCACAGACCGGGCCGCGGGGGCGTTGACCCCTGGAACTCTCTCCAGGTAAACTCCAGGTAATTGTCTAAGAGTGTGACTGTGGGCTCGTTTGGCATAGAACTTGATCACTTTTATGTTCCGAGAGTTTCACATGTCTGCAATCTAGTACCTCAATTTGTTAATGTTGCATATTTGTAGTACCAAAAGACCGTGATTGTATGGTGGTCATTCCCCAGTTATCATTTTGCCCGTTGCCTCAGACCTTAATGCAGGGTTTATTTTCTTTCTTTTTCCTTTTGCCTAGCGGTGTCCGTAGGGACCCCGCTAGCAGAGTGAGACCTATGGTCTGGGGGTGGGGGTGTTATGCAGGGTTCTGCATGACATCATAATGTACATATAGTGGAGAAGTGCCATAATAGTATGAATGTTATAATTGTAAAGAATAATTTTATAATTCATAATGTGCATTTGGGGGCACTGCAAAGTACTCTAGCTGTAATTATAAAGAAATCCTGCTAGGGATTTATTTTCCAAGGGTGATTGGGTACGCAGAGTAAGCGTGGCTTGGGGCAGTCACGTTGGGTCAGCATGGTGTGGAGGCTGGCGTCGGAGATGCTGTGTGTTTAAGCTAAGTTTGTAGTTGTGTACTCCTTTTGTTTAGCCAACTCAAGCCATAGGCTCTTCTATGGCTTACCTGTATGCCCACCTAGGCTCTGACATGGTCAGGGTGCTGTGGGATGAGTGAAGAAATAAGAAATGGGGTTTGTAGTGGAGTAGTGACGGCCTGGCGCTGACTAGGCCTAGTGGTTATGGTGGCTGGACCTCCAGCCAGCTGTTTCTTGTGCACCCTCATTTGGGCATTTAGGATTAAGGTGTTTCTAGAGTGTGTATATAATGTTATGTTGAATAAATAGATATATTTTCCTAACTAGGATTTTTGCCTAACCTTCTGCTAACCAACCCATTGAAGTAACAAATACTGGTTTAGCGCTTTCTGTTTTGACTGGGATAGCCCTGGGTGGCCTATTTATGCTTGAGATGTGTGTAACTTTTACCTTTGACCTTAGACAAGGCTCAAGCCATCAGCTATCTTACATTTCTGCGTAACATATGTACTCACCTAATTGTACTCACCTAGTTGAGGTTGCAGGGGTCGAGTCCAAGCTCCTGGCCCAGCCTCTTCACTGGTCACTACTAGGTCACTCTCCCTGAACAATGAGCTTTATTGTACCTCTGCTTAAAGCTATGTATGGATCCTGCCTCCACTACATCGCTTCCCAAACTATTCCACTTCCTGACTACTCTGTGGCTGAAGAAATACTTCCTAACATCCCTTTGATTCATCTGTGTCTTCAGCTTCCAACTGTGTCCCCGTGTTGCTGTGTCCAGTCTCTGGAACATCCTGTCTTTGTCCACCTTGTCAATTCCTCTCAGTATTTTGTATGTCGTTATCATGTCCCCCCTATCTCTCCTGTCCTCCGTGTCGTCAGGTTGATTTCCCCTTAACCTCTCATCATAGGACATCCCTCTTAACTCTGGGACTAGTCTTGTTGCAAACCTTTGCACTTTCTCTAGTTTCTTTACATGCTTGGCTAGGTGTGGGTTCCAAACTGGTGCCGCATACTCCAATATGGGCCTAACGTACACGTGTACAGGGTCCTGAACGATTCCTTATTAAGATGTCGGAATGCTGTTCTGGGGTTTGCTAGGCGCCCATATGCTGCAGCAGTTATTTGGTTGATGTGTGCTTCAGGAGATGTCCCTGTGTTATACTCACCCCAAGTTTCTTTTTCCTTCAGTGATGTTTGTAGTCTCTGGCCCCCTAGACTGTATTTCCGTCTGCGGTCTTCTTTGACCTTCCCAATCCTCATGATTTTTGCACTTGGGGGGATTGAACTCCAGGAGCCAGTTGCTGGACCAGGTCTGCAGCCTATCCAGATCCCTTTGTAGTTCTGCCTGGTCTTCGATCGACTGAACTCTTCTCATCAACTTCACTTTCATCTGCAAACGGGGGACACCTCAGAGTTTATTCCTTCCGTCATGTCGTTCACAAATACCAGAAACAGCACTGGTCCTAGACTGACCCCTGTGGGACCCCGCTGGTCACAGGTCCCCACTCTGACACCTCACCACTTTACCATTACTCGCTGCTGTCTTCCTGACAAGTATTCCCTGATCCATTGCAGTGCCTTCCCTGTTATCCCTGTTGGTCCTCCAGTTTTTGCACTAATCTCTTGTGTGGTACTGTGTCAAACGCCTTCTTGCAGTCTAAGAAAATGCAATCCAACCCCCCTCTCTCTCTTGTCTTACTGCTGTCACCATTGTCATAGAACTCCAGTAGGTTTGTGACACAGGATTTCCCGTCTCTGAAACCATGTTGTCTGCTGGTGATGAGATCATTCCTTTCTAGATGTTCCACCATTTTCTCCTGACAATCTTTTCCATGATTTTGCATGCTATAACATGTCAGTGACACTGGCCCTGTAGTTTAGTGCTTCATGTCTGTCTCCTTTTTTAAAGATTGGGACCAAAATTTGCTGTCTTCCATGCCTCAGGCAATCTCCCTGTTTCGATAGATGTATTGAATATTGTTGTTAGGGGTACAAAATTGCGCCTCTGCTCCCTCTCTCAGGACCCATGGAGAGATGTTATCTGGCCCCATTGCCTTTGAGGTATCTAGCTCACTCAGAAGCCTCTTCACTTCTTCCTGGGTTGTGTGTACTGTGTCCAGCACATGGTGGTGTTACCCCACCTCTCTGTCTTTCTGGAGCCCCTTCTGTCTCCTCTGTGAACACTTCTTTGAATCTCTTTTTTGAGTTCCTCACATACTTCATGGTCATTTATTTGTTGTCTCCCTCCTTCCTTCATTAGCCTGATTACCTGGTTCTTGATGGTTGTTTTTTCCCTGATGTGGCTGTATAACAGCTTTGGGTCAGATTTGGCTTTTGCTGCTATGTCGTTTTCATATTGATGCTGGGCCTCCCTTCTTATCTGTGCATATTCGTTTTGGCTCTATGACTGCTCTCCTTATTCTCCTGGGTCCTTTGCCTTCTATTTTTCTTCCTTTCCCTTTAGCACATTTGGGTTTTTTGCCTCCTTGCATCTTTGGGTGAACCATGGGCTCATCCTGGTTTTTTCATTATTCCTGTTACCCTTGGGTATAAACCTCTCCTCAGCCTCCTTGCACATTGTTGCTACATATTCCATCATCTCATTAACTGGCTTCCCTGCCAGTTCTCTGTCCAACTGAACCTCATTCAGGAAGTTCCTCATTCCTGTGTAGTCCCCTTTCCTGTAGTTTGGTTTCATTTGTCCTGGCCTTCCTGCTTCCCCCTCCACTTGTAGCTCTACTGTGTATTCGAAACTCAAAACCACATGATCGCTGGCCCCAAGGGCCAAGGTGAATACTAAGTCCAGTCTTGCTGTGTGAAAATTTGTGTGGACTGCCTCGAAGTGAGTCGCCTACCCTGGCAAACTCTGTTGACACCGAGCTCTGAGGTGGGTACCTCAGCCTCACAAGTGGCTTATAGGACAGATTTTCACAAATGATTGGTATTGCAAGAAACCTCACCTGCATGCACGTATAAAGGACTAACTTACTTAGTGTTGCAGTGTATCCTGATCTTCACTTCCCTAAGCTAGCCTTAGCCCCTTTGGACTTCCCCTCAGAAACCACGTGCAACCGGGAGCATTAATTCCTGCAATATTCAATCGTAATTAGTGTCCTGCCTGCACCTCAGAAATTCCTATATCCAAGAGGGTATGTATCCCCTAGTATAACTATGCAGACTCAGACACTAGCTTCAGACGGCTCTGAGACACTGGTACTTACTGGGCATGCTCTGCCTGTTGCAACCGGGCCCACAGCTAAAACTCAACTCACAATCTCCCAAGACACTGGCCAGAATCTACGAGAAAAAGTGGAGGTTTTGTCTTACTGTATGGGCCTGACGGAGGAGGTCATCTACTGTACATCGAGGTGCCTCTACCAGATTTCCCCAGGTCTCAGATGTGAAGACACATGGGGGCGCCGTCTGCTGATCACGGCACGTCTTGTCGTGATGGTGTCCTTCTTAAGAAGAACGCTATTCTGTCTTTGTGACCCACACCTCGTCATTCAAGCTAGGGCTGCCAGTTCTCCCTAGCTAACTTATCCTAGTGTTTGCCTACATTTTCGGCCTATTACTACCTATGTTAAGGTCTTAGGTCTACATTATCATTATCTACAGATGCCTTAGTAAACCTAATATTAGTGTACTACCAGTAAAACTACCTACTCCTTCCCTGAAGAGTAAATGTATAAATTAAATACATGCCTACCAAGAATCCATCGCTGACCAGAGAGAATGCTGTTTGTTTGGGAGGGTTTTAAGGGCCGCCCAGCTCAACCATCCCGTACGGCCATGCTGGATCTGCCCTGTGGAACTTTAGGGACCAAATAAATTTCCACATCCTACCGTCGGCGAAGGTAGGCGCTAAGTCTAATCAAGTTCACCTTCCACAAGCCCCCACAGCGGACCCTGGACACGACTGCCGTCTGGCCACTCTCGTCGAGCAGACTCCGGTCTAACTTCAACCATCCAGTTTCCCCTGTGTGGACCTCTGGGGATGTAAACTTGTTGGTTCCGGTGGTCTTAGCACCCTTTCCCTTAACTTTAACATCTTTCGCATGTCTAGCCTTGACTGAGCGGCTCCGTACTTTCCCACCCAGTGGCCCACATGCCCTGGTAGCCTTTCCTCCCACTGTTACGAGGTTCCTTGGATTTAAAGGCAATCTATCTCCCTCTATATGTCCCCTGTAAAAGTGTTTTCCCAAGGTGGCGAGTGTTCATCACTACCTACCTGGTTCAGCTTCCCTGGCGGTTCATCGTGTAATACTGGTACTCATTATCACTACCCCCCCCAGCTATCAGGGGGACAGCTTCTCCTCTATCTGGCGTGGCAGGGAATTCAGGAGGAACCTGCCACCTATTGATGTATTTCCTACTGGGGATCTGTGTAAACCAATTCCTTCCTTAAACGTCCGTCGTGTAGGAAAGGAAATCATCTATATGATTGGCTCCCACCAGGATACCTACATTTCTGACCGTGTCCCGTGGGAATTCCCTGGTCTGCCAGTTTCACGTCAAGGGCTTTCAATCGCTTAGCTGCTGCAGCAAGACCTCTCGCTGTAATTGCCCTGGGTAATGTCTCTACCACCAAGGCTGTAATGTCTCTGCGATGTCCACCTAATTTGACTGTGACATCCACCACATCATAAGATTTTGGGTGGGACCTGACTTATTAGCCTCTCCCAACATCATACTCACTTTCTTCGTGGCCTTCAGATTTAATTTAGCCGCCAACTTCTTTGTTATCAAAGATACTTGTGCTTCTGGGTTAAAGAATAATCGGGTTGTTTCGGACCTGTGCCCATTCACAACCTTTACCATGACTGTAGGTAGGGCAGCACCTCCGTGATTCTCACTCGGATTAGAGACTTCACCTCCCACTAATCACGGGTGGCTACCATTTCAGGCTCAGACTCACTTTCTATCTCTACCTGAGAGATATCCCTACTAGCTTGGGGTTCTCTTAAATTTTTTGGGACATAGTGCAGTATGGTGTTTTCCTTTGCAACAGATCGACACTCACTGAGCTGGGTGCCACAGTCTCTCGCAAAGTGTTCCCCACAACACTTGAAGCAGAGTCTCAAACTCCCCTTAGTCTCTGTTGCCTTTCTGCTCAGTGTTATATACTCCGGGGAACTCGTGCTAGCGTGTTCGCCTTCGCAGAACACACATATTCTGGCATGAGTGCCTCTGAGGTTCTGCTTAGAGGTTCTTACCTTAGACACCCCTTTACCATAGTACACTCCAACGTTTTGTTGTACAGCTTTAGACTGATTCTCGAGATCTTGAGCAACTTTCTGGGTTTTTATGTGGCGATGGTGGTGACTCTTCTCTCACACCTATACTCAAATGAGAAACGAGATCTCCCCAACCCCTCAACAATTTGTTTTATCGTGAACCTATTCGTCCCATATTTTAAGTGTAACTCATGCAAATGTCGTGCTAGCCAGTTTCCTCTGAATCACCTGGCTAAGGACCCATTCTGAATCATCCTCATCATGCAAATCCCCTGAAACTGTTTGTTAAGCTCATAATCTCAATACGGAACTTCTCTATGCTTTGACGGTCATGTCGGCAAGCCTCTAGATCCAATAACCGATAAAGTATAGCTACCTTTAAACTCCTCAGTGTTGCCAAACATGTCTTTAATTGGTCTTTGGCATGTTGGTAATTAGTGTCAGTAATCTGGTGTGCCGGACCAGGTCTAAGGCTTTACCTTGAGCTGCGACTGCAAATACTGCAACTTGGCGGCATCTGACAAATCGTTCCTGTCATCTATCTGGGCTCTAAACTGATCCCAGAAAGCAATGTACTCTGTTAAGGTTCCGTTTGAACGTTGGCAAATTCAACTGGGGCAACTTGGGCAACATGTTGACAGGTGTGTGGTTGTTTGGGGTACCTGCGGTGTTCAAGCCCACCCTTGGAATACTAGCCTTTAATGTACTTAACTTATCTTTGTACATATTCATCTCCTGATTTACAATCTACACATCTTACTGAATTCGTCAATAGCCTGCTGAAGATTCCCTGGGATTCATCATCCTGAATAGCCCGTTTGCTCATATGCTGAGAATGCTTGTTCATAGGGTTCCCATTTTTTCTCCCAAACTCTTCAAGCAGTCTTGCAAATCATCGCAGTCTACATTTTTGCGTTGGCAAGTAGCCTTGCACTGTTACGCATTCTGTTCAGATGCCCTTTGTATGCTGCTACTGATCGTCTTAATTTTGTTAACACTGAACCAGATCTCCTGAATCCCCATCGCCATTGTTTGAAGTTTAATGAGGAGGGGTGACACTAATTGTACTTTAAACCCATCCACCCCACAGCACGTCACGGGGTTAGGTAAGAATGAACGAGGGCTTAAAGCTTCTCAACAAGCTTAACAATTCCCTTTGTTATATTGACTCTACTATGAATCAAAAATGTACACTGTTAGCTCTCAAATCCCAATCAAAAATGTGTATCGATGTGAAAGCTTAACCTAGCACGTAACTGTACCATGCCAGCAAATAATTACAGGACTTAACCTAGTCTCAGGTACAATTCACAAATCCCACATTAACATGAATCAAAGACGATGAAAATCACACAATAAAAGTGCAGTATACAAATTAAAATCACTTGGTTAACACAAGTAAATTCAACAATTCCCAAATTGTGAAACAGTAAATAAAATTTAAAGTATGTAAACAGCTTGGCCTAACTGTGCCCAGCTTACTCTGTCTAGCGTGGATGGTTGGGTAAGGTAAATCTTAACCTAGCTAGTGTGCTTTAACTTAAACCTGGCTTTATAACTCCCCGTAAATAATAACTAGGTTTTAAAAATGTCCTAGCTACTATAACCTTTGTAAAAATTTGCACAAGCTTAACCTAACTGTGGCTACCTTGCAAATCCACTGTAAGTAATCAACACACAAGTCTCCTACTCTGGATTACTTGTTATCACTGTAAATAATTAAATTCACACGCTTCTCTAGCCTACCTGGCCTGCCTGTAAATTACTGCAAATAACTTCTGTGTATAGTTAGCTTGGCCTAGCCTTTGTGTAACTTTGACCTAAGTGTGCTAACTTAACCTAACTTTTTTAAACTGGTTCCTAACTGTGGCCTAGCTATGATAGCTTAACCTAACTCTGTAAAACTGGTTCCTAACTGTGGCCTAGCTATGATAGCTTAACCTAGCTATTTAACATCACGGTTTTTGAAGGACCACTTTTGTGAAAATTTGTGTGGACTGCCTCCAAGTGAGTCGCCTACCCTGGCAAACTCTGTTGACACCGAGCTCTGAGGTGGGTACCTCAGCCTCACAAGTGGCTTATAGGACAGATTTTCACAAATGATTGGTATTGCAAGAAACCTCGCCTGCATGCACGTATAAAGGACTAACTTACTTGGTGTTGCAGTATATCCTGATCTTCACTTCCCTAAGCTAGCCTTAGCCCCTTTGGACTTCCCCTCAGAAACCACGTGCAACCGGGAGCATTAATTCCTGCAATATTCAATCGTAATTAGTGTCCTGCCTGCACCTCAGAAAATTTCCCATATCCAAGAGGGTATGTATCCCCTAGTATAACTATGCAGACTCAGACACTAGCTTCAGACGGGTCGAGACACTGGTACTTACTGGGCATGCTCTGCCTGTTGCAAAACCCGGGGCCCCCAGCTAAAACTCAACTCACAATTTCCCAAGACAAATGGCCAGAATCTACAAGAAAAAAGTGGAGGTTTTGTCTTACTGTATGGGCCTGATGGAGGAGGTCATCTACTGTACATCGAGGTTTCCCTCTAAACCCGATTTCCCCGGTCTCAGATGTGAAGACACGTGGGGGCGCCGTCTGCTGATCACGGCACGTCTTGTCGTGATGGTGTCCGTCTTAAGAAGAATGCTATTCTGTCTTTGTGACCCGCGCCTCATCATTCAAGCTAGGGCTGCCAGTTCTCCCTAGCTAACTTATCCTAGTGTTTGCCTACATTTTCGGCCTATCACTACCTATGTTAAGGTCTTAGGTCTACATTATCATTATCTACAGATGCCTTAGTAAACCTAATATTAGTGTACTACCAGTAAAACTACCTACTCCTTCCCTGAAGAGTAAATCTATAAATTAAATACATGCCTACCAAGAATCCATCGCTGACCAGAGAGAATGCTGTTTGTTTGGGAGGGTTTTAAGGGCTGCCCAGCTCAGCCGTCCCGTACGGACATGCTGGATCTGCCCTGTGGAACTTTAGGGATCAAATAAATTTCCACATGCTGGTTCATCCTCTCCTCTCTCTCTCGTAGTGTCCCTTACGTGTTGGTACATGAAGTTTTCCAATACCACCTCCATCATCTTAGCCCTCCATGTATCTTGGCCCCCATGTGGCTCCAAGTTCTCCCAGTCGATCTCCTTGTGGTTAAAGTCACCCATGATCAGTAGCTTTGCCCTGCATGCATGAGGTCTTCTGGCCACTGCAGCCAGTGTGTCAACCATCGCTCTATTGCTCTCGTCATACTCTTGCCTTGGCTTCCTGCTGTTCTGTGGTGGGTTATACATCACTGCAATTATCACCTTGGGACCACCAGAGTGAAGCGTTCCCGCTATGTAATCACTTTCTTCTCTGCTGTCTCCTCTCTCCAGCTCATCAAAATTCCATCGGTGTTTGATCAGCAATGCCACTCCTCCACCCCCCCTGTTCCTTCTGTCTTTTCTCAGGATCTGGTATCCCACTGGAAAGATGGCATCTGTTATCATACCTGTAGCTTGGTTTCTGTGATCCCTATGATGTCTGGTGATGCCTCTTTGACTCTTTCGTGCCACTCCTCCCACTTGTTTGTTATTCCATCAGCGTTTGTGTACCATACCTTCAGTTTCCTTTCCAACACTGTGGTTTGGGGGGCCTGTGGGGGTGGGAGACCTGGTAGCATACTGTGGGATTCTATGGTTGGGGGTTGGGTGGAAGCTGTGGGTATGGATTGTATTGTGTGTTGGGATGGTGTGATAGGTTGTGGGGTTCTGAGGATAGTTGTGTGCGTGCTTGCCCTTGCTGCTCTGTTCTGCTCTGACTGACCTCTGCTGGTTCCATCCTTGTCTCCTTTCCTAGCTCCTTTCGCTTTTTTGTCCTCTCCCTCAGCTGCTGTCTCTCTGTTCGTGTTCTGTCTCTGTACTCTTCCGAGCTTTTCAACCGTAGTTTCTCTTGGAGGATCCTGTTCCGCACTGCTTCTGTCCTGAGAATCAGCTTGATCGGTCGGTTTCTCCCCTTCAAGTACCCCCCTATTCTCTGAAAATTTACAATCTCATCCATGTCTTCTCCCCCTATTTCCGTGATGATTTTCTCAATCTCCTTTCTTTCTTCCTGCCGTCTTTCAGTGTGCGTCCTTTCCTCTCTCTCCCGAAGCCCATGGATAATCACTGATTTTGCCCTTCCCTCCTCCTGCCGTGTCTTCCTTTGCAGATGACACCCGAATCTGCATGACAGTGTCTTCCATTGCAGACACTGCAAGGCTCCAGGCGGACATCAACCAAATCTTTCAGTGGGCTGCAGAAAACAATATGAAGTTCAACGATGAGAAATTTCAATTACTCAGATATGGTAAACATGAGGAAATTAAATCTTCATCAGAGTACAAAACAAATTCTGGCCACAAAATAGAGCGAAACACCAACGTCAAAGACCTGGGAGTGATTATGTCGGAGGATCTCACCTTCAAGGACCATAACATTGTATCAATCGCATCTGCTAGAAAAATGACAGGATGGATAATGAGAACCTTCAAAACTAGGGAGGCCAAGCCCATGATGACACTCTTCAGGTCACTTGTTCTACCTAGGCTGGAATATTGCTGCACACTAACAGCACCTTTCAAGGCAGGTGAAATTGCCGACCTAGAAAATGTACAGAGAACTTTCACGGCGCGCATAACGGAGATAAAACACCTCAATTACTGGGAGCGCTTGAGGTTCCTAAACCTGTATTCCCTGGAACACAGGAGGGAGAGATACATGATTATATACACCTGGAAAATCCTAGAGGGACTAGTACCGAACTTGCACACGAAAATCACTCACTACGAAAGCAAAAGACTTGGCAGACGATGCACCATCCCCCCAATGAAAAGCAGGGGTGTCACTAGCACGTTAAGAGACCATACAATAAGTGTCAGGGGCCCGAGACTGTTCAACTGCCTCCCAGCACACATAAGGGGGATTACCAACAGACCCCTGGCAGTCTTCAAGCTGGCACTGGACAAGCACCTAAAGTCAGTTCCTGATCAGCCGGGCTGTGGCTCGTACGTTGGTTTGCATGCAGCCAGCAGCAACAGCCTGGTTGATCAGGTGCTGATCCACCAGGAGGCCTGGTCACAGACCGGGCCGTGGGGGTGTTGGCCCCCGGAACTCTCTCCAGGTAAACTCCAGGTAAACTCCCATTGCCTCTCCCTCTGTGACTCTGGTTCCTGTCTGTATGTGGTCATTTTCTCCCTTGATTTTTCCATTGGCTCTTGGTAGCATGGTTGTACCTCAGCATTCAACCTATCTCCCTCTCCATCTGCACCCATCTGCTCTTCCCTTTCACTCCCTGGCCCTTCTTTGCAGGCTGATATGACCTTAGCATAATTCAAATCTCCTTCCTTCCTGTTCAGCCTCTCAGCTTCGTATGGTATGTCTTCTCTGGTTACTACCCCTGAGACTTGCTTCAGCCTGTTTACCTCAAATTCTAGAACTTTTACCCTGGCTACTGCAGTTTCGACTTGTGCCTCCCAATTCTTCGTCTCCTTCTCCAACCTCTTTTCCCATTTCACAGAGAGCTCTTTCTCCATTTTTTTCAGAAAGCTCTCTTAATTTTCTCTCCCATTCTTGCTCTATCCTTTTCCACTGTTCCTCCATCCATTCCTCCCTACCAGTACCATTGTCCTCTGATCCCTGATTCCTGTGAGTCCCAACCTTTTTTTTTTTTTTTTAGTGAATGAGAGAGAGAAAGAAAAAAAAGAAAAAGGGGGAGAGAGTGGGAGAGAGGGAGAGAGAGAAGGGGAGCCTAGAAGGAGGGGAAAAGAAGGGTAAAAAGGGGAGAAAGTGAGAGAGAGGGAAAAGGTAAGAGAGAGGGGGGGAGTGACAAGGGAGGAGAGAGAGAGAAAAGAAGAGGAAGAGAGAGAGGGAGAGAGAGAGAGAAAGTGAGAGGAAGAGAGAGAGGATGAGAAAGGGAGAGATAGAGAGAGAGATGAGAAAGGGAGAGATAGAGAGAGAGAGACAGAGAGAGAGACAGAGACAGACAATAGAGAGAGAGAGAGAGAGATAGAGAGAGAGAGAGAGAGAGAGAGAGAGAGAGAGAGAGAGAGAGAGAGGAGGGAGAGAGATGGGGGGGAAAGGAAGGGTTATAGTGTCACTTCACAGGAAGGTGTGAAATCCTGTATATATGTGTGTTTGTGTTTGTGTGTGTGTGTGTGTGTGTGTGTGTGTGTGTGTGTGTGTGTGTGTGTGTGTGTGTGTGCTACAGCTATTCAATTGCCTATCAGCAGAGTTGTTCTCACCAAGTGTGTGTGGATATGTTTATGTAAATAGTCCTTATTTCCCATGTATGTACTACATATGTATTGTATATGTACCCAATCTCTTGGTTTCCACTGTACTCTTATGCGTTTAAAATTACGTTCAAAAATAAATACACTAGGCTTCGCCTACATGCCGCTACCTCTAAATTCTATTATATACCAGTAAATGTTGCTTATTCTAATTCTGATAGCTCGAGGAGAGTGACCCCCAATTCCAGCTAGAGACAGGAACTATTGACCCCATGCAACTCAAACTAGGTGAATATTACTTGCGGCTGGCAGTGGAGTAACGTTGCTGGTCTGTCCTGTCTCCCAGAAGTTGATGTTTGATGCTTCTCGGTAATTTTTCCACTAACTTCCTGTATGCACTATAGTCTCTACCTCTTCTAATTTTTTCACTCACTCACTGTATTTACTGACACATCTATACATATCTCTTATCTCCCTGGTCTTGAGTCGCACTTATTCTTCAAATACCCCACTGCGTTATTATGGCACTGACACAACCGTTCACCCTTCCAACGGCCCCCAGTAACACTCAGCCACTAATTTCCTTCGTTTTCTTTTCTGTGATCACTTATATTTCCTTTTTTCGGGGCTTAAGTGATTATATGCACTCTTATGCATGCACACACCTATATCCCACACACTATTCCTTACGGCACAGTCAGAAATTATAACCAAAACACGAGCTCAAACCGCGTGACTCCACCACGAGTGGTGTGTGTGTGTGTGTGTGTGTGTGTGTGTACTCACCTAATTGTGGTTGCAGGAGTCGAGACTCAGCTCCTGGCCCTGCCTCTTCACCGACCGCTACTAGGTCCTCTCTCCCCCTGTGTGTGTGTGTGTACTCACCTAATTGTACTCACCTAATTGTGGTTGCAGGGGTCGAGACTCAGCTCCTGGCCCCGCCTCTTCACTGATTGCTACTAGGTCCTCTCTCTCTCTGCTTCCTGAGCTTTATCATACCTCTTCTTAAAACTATGTATGGTTCCTGCCTCCACTACTTCACTTGCTAGGCTATTCCACTTCCTGACGACTCTGTGACTGAAGAAATACTTCCTAACGTCCCTGTGACTCGTCTGAGTCTTCAGCTTCCAGTTGTGACCCCTTGTTCCTGTGTCCCCCCGGGGAACATCTATCTCTGCCCACCTTGTTATTCCCTGCAGTATTTTGATGTCGTTTTTCATTTTCCCCCTGACCCTTCGCCCTCCATGTCGCATCCTTTTCCCTCAACCTTTCCTCGTACACTTTCCCCATAGCTCGGGACTAGCCTTGTTGAAAACCTTTTGTTTTTCTCTAACTTCTTCTGTTTGCCAGTGGGGGTTCCAACTGGTGCTGATACCCAGTAGGGGCCTAACATACACAGGGAAACAGTGTCTTAACGATTCTTTTTAAGGTATCGGAAGCTTTCCAGGTTTCCCAGGCGGCCCTTTTCTGCAGCATTTTTTGGGTTTGAGTGTGCCCCGGGTAAAATGTCGGTTATGGCCCCCTGAGGTCTTTCTCCCTGAGGTCGTAGTCTTTGCCACCTACCTAAACCTGTCTGGGGCTTCTTTGCCCCTCCCCAATTTTCATGACTTTGCTTTGGCAGGATTAATTCGAGAACCCCTTTCTGGACCACTGCCCAGCCTTCCAGTCTCTTTGCAGTCCTGCCTCATCCTATTGATTTAATTTTCTCATCAACTTCACATCATTGAAAAAGGGACACTTCAGATCTATTCCTTCCATCAGTCGTTCGCATATATAAAAAATAGCACTGGCCCTAAAATTTGACCCCTGGGGGGACCCCGCTCGTCAAGGTGCCCCTGTGATACCTCTTCAAAAAACCATGACTCTTGTGCCCCCTGTCAGGTATTCCTGATCCATTGCAGTGCCCCCCCTGTTACATGCGCCTGACCCTCCAGTTTCTGCACAATCTTTGGGGGGAAAACGTGTCCCAAAGGCTTCCTGCAGTCTGGAAAATGCAATTAACCCCCCCCTCCCTCTCGTGTCTTACTTCTGTTTCCTTGTATAAACTCCAGGAGGGTTTGTTTAAAAACATGCAGCCACAGTAACAAACCCGGTTGATCAGGCTCTACCACCAGGGGGCCGTCACAGACCAGGCCCCGGGGGGGATTGACCCCGGGGAAATTTTCTCTAGGTAAACCCAGGAAACAAGATTTCCTTCCAGAACCCTGCTGGTTTGTTTTAAACTTGTTCCTTTCCCGGGTTCGACCACTCTCCTCCTAATAATTTCTCCATGACTTTGACACAATACATGTCAAGACAATCGAGTTAGGGGCCTCGTTTTTGTTTCCTTTTTTTAAAAAGGGGATCATTTGCTGTTTCCATTTTCAGGTTTGCCCAGTTTCAAGGGATGTGTTTTAAGAGGCCCAAAGCATCTCTCTTTTTTCTCTAAGGGTTTTGTGTGGTGTGGGTGTGTGTGTGTGGTGTGTGTGTGTTGGTTGTGTGGTGTGTTGGGGGTTGTGTATCACCTAATTTTACTCACCCAAATTGGGGTTGCAGGGGTCGAGACTCAGCTCCTGGCCCCGCCTCTTCACTGATCGCTACTGGATCCTCTCTCTCTCTGCTTCCTGATTTGTCATACCTCTTTTTAAAAAACTATGTAGGGGTTCCTGCCTCCACTACTTCACTTGCTAGGCTATTCCACTTGCTGAAAAACTCTATAAACTGAAGAAATACTTCCTAACGTCCCTGTGACTCGTCTGAGTCTTCAGCTTCCAGTTGTGACCCCTTGTCCCTATGTCCCCTCTCTGGAACATCCTATCTCTGTCCACCTTGTCTATTCCCCGCAGTATCTTGTATGTCGTTATCATGTCTCCCCGACCCTTCTGCCCTCCAGTGTCGTCAGTCCGATTTCCCTTAACCTTTCCTCGTACGACATTCCCTTGAGCTCTGGACTAGCCTTGTTGCAAAACCTTTGTACTTTCTCTAACTTCTTGACGTGCTTGACCAGGTGGGGTTCCAGACTGGTGCGGGCTACTCCAGTATGGGCCTAACATACACAGTGTACAGTGTCTTGAAACGATTCCTTATTAAGGTATCGGAACGCTTTCTCAGGTTTGCCAGGCGCCCGTATGCTGCAGCGGTTATTTGGTTGATGTGTGCCTCCGGTGAGTGCTCGGTGTTATGGTCACCCCAAGGTCTTTCTCCCTGAGTGAGGTCTGTAGTCTTTGTCCACCTAGCCTATACTCTGTCTGCGGTCTTCTTTGCCCCCCCCCAATCTTCATGACTTTGCATTTGGCTGGATTGAATTCGAGAAGCCAGTTATGGACCACATGTCCGGGCCTCCCCGGTCTCTTTGCAGCCCCGGGGCCTCACCTTTCGTCCGTTTTTAATTTTTCTCATCAACTTCACGTCATTTTGCAAAACCAGGGAAACTTCAAGCTTTTTTCCTTCCATCTGTCGTTCAAAATATATAAAAAATAGCATGGTCCTAAAACTAAACCCCTGTGGGACCCCGTTCTTTAAAGGGCCCGCCCATTTGTGATCCCCTCTTCACGTACCTGACTCGTTGCGCCCCCCTGTCAGGTATTCCCTTACCCCAAGCTGCCCTTCCTTTTGTTGGGGGCCTGATTCCCACTTCTGCCTAACCCCTTGGGGGGAACTGTGTAAAAGGGCCTTTCCTGCAGTTGGGAAAAACGCAATCTACCCAACCCTCCCTCTCATGTCTTCCCTTCTTTTTCCTTTGTCATAAAACCCCAGGAGGTTGTTTAAAAAGGTTTTGGGCCTTCCCCAAAACCCATGCTGGTTTTCATTTATAATCTTTTTTCCTTTCCAGGGGGTTCGACCACTCCCCCCCTGAAAATTTTCTCCTAAATTTGCACACAATACATGCAGAGACAAAAGGTTTCTGTATTTTTAGCCCCCCCTTTTTTTGGGGGGGTTTCTTTTTTCCTTTCTAAATAGGGGGTTTACTTTAAAGCTGTTTCCCCCATTTCTCGGGTTTGGGTTGCCCAGTTTCAAGGGATGTGTTGAAGATTGGGGTTTAGAGGCACAAAACGCACCCTCTGCTCCTTCTCTTTGGCCCCATGGGGAAAGGATGTTGCCCGGGTCCCATCCCCCTTTGGGTGCCCAAGGTCACTTAAGAGTTTTCCTTAAACCCCCTCCTCATTTTTCCCGTATGTCACCCCAACACTTTTTGGGGTATATTCCCTCTTGATGTTCCCTTCTTTTCTGTCTTCCCACAGCCCTTCCTTTTTTCCCCCCTTACTGAAAAAAAATTCCCTTAAATCTCCTGTTCAGCTCCTCACATACCTCCTGATCATTTTTTGAGTTTCCCCCTTTTGTCCTTAATCTAAATCACCGGTTTTTGGGACTTTTGGGTCTTCCCCCTGATGGGGTATAAAAAAAAACGGTTTCGGGTTTTTTGTTCTTAAAATTCTCAAATGCTATGTCATTTTCATTTGTGGGCTGGGCCTCCCCCCTTTACCTGGGGTATCTTTCCCTGGCTCTGGGCTGTTCCCCCATTTTTGGTTCTCTGCCTTCTTTTTTTTTCCATTCTCTTTTCCCACTTTGTTTTTGCCCCCTTTTAAAAACCGTGGGGTGAACCAGGGTTTTTTCGGGTTTCCCGTTTTTTCGGGTTGCCCTTGGGAATAAAACCTTTTCCCCACTCCCTCCCCCTTGCTTTTTTGGTTGCTACTTTTTCCATCTTTTCATTTCCCGGGTTTTCCCTGCCATTTTCTCTGTCCCCTGACCCCCTCCCGCGGAAGTTCTTAAAACCCTATGTAGTCCCCTTTTTTTTTAGCCCGCTTTTCCCATTTTTTCTCCTTTTTTTTCTCTCCACTTGAAGCTCAAACTATGTTTTCCCAAAGAAACAGAACCACGTGGTCCCTTTCTCCTGGGGGAATCTCATTAAACCCTTGATGTCCTAAATGTCTGGTGCCCGGGGAAAAACAAGGTCCAATTTTGCTGGTTCATCCTCCCCCTAAATCTGGTATTTCCCAAAAACATGTTGGGGCTTGGGGTTTTCCCCCACACCCGCCCAACACCCTGGCTGGCCATTTTTCCCGGGGCCCCCAAATGGGGGCTCCGGGTTTTTTTCCCCAGCCCAATCTCCCTGTGGTTGAAACCCCCCAAAACCAGCCAACTTTGCCTGCTGGGGGAGCTCTTTTTGCCCCTCAGAAAAGTTTTGTCCCCCATTGCTCGGGTTGCTTCTTCATATTCCTCTTTGGCCTCCTCCCGTTCTGTGGGGGAAAATTTTTACATCACTGCAATGCCCATTTTTTGGTGTTCCCGACTGAAGTGTCCCGCTATTAGTCCCCTTTCTCCGTCTCATCTTTTCCCTTTTCCATTTTCTAAATTTTCCACCCTTTTTTTTTAGAGCAAGCAACCCCCCCCCCCCCCGGCCCCCCTTCTATTTTTCCTTCATGATCGGGCCCCCTGGGGGGAAGATTGCATCTGTTATTGTCTCCATGATTTTTTGTTTCTGAAACTGCTATGTTGTCGGGGGACTTCTCTTTGATTTTTTTCTTGAAATTCCCCATGTTTTTTTCTTTTAACCCATTTGCTTTTGTGTCCCAAAACCCTTAACTTTTTGTTCTAATACTGTAATGTGGTCGGGGGGTGGAAACAGAGGGTTCGGTGTGTGTTGGTTTTGGTTTGGATTGTTCAGTTCCCTTTGGGGGTTTGCGTGGCGGGAAGCCCTTTCTGCGGGTTTTTTTTTTGGGGGGTTGCGCTTTTTCCTTTCCTTTTTTGGTCCTGGGTCTTTCTGTCTCCTTTTTCATTTCCCCCCCCTTTTCTCCTTTCGTTTTTGAACTCTCTTTTCATTGTCCCCTTTTCCCGTCTGTTTTTTGTCTCGGTCGAGGGGACACACTCCGGAACTCCCGCTTGCCTTCACCATTTTTTTTCCCCTTTCAGGATTAAAGGGTTTGGGTTGAAATTTGCCCTTTTAAAATTACTTTGAAGGGCCGATTTTCCCTTTTTTTTGTGAACCACCCCCAAATTTTCCGAAAAAATTTCCCCTGGGTCTTTTCCCCCCCCGCCCATCAAACCCTTAAGGGTGTTTTTCAAACGCTTTTTTTTCTTTCCCCCTGCTTTCTTTCTTTATAAGTTTTTCCCCCTTTTTTTTCGTCTTCCCTTTGGGAAAAAACCGGATCCTCCCTTTTCCCCCTCCCCACTGGACTCCCCTTGTCCCTTGATTTTGTTTTGTTCCTTCCCCCTTGGAGTGGGTATTTCCTGTGTCCCCAACAAAAAAATTTGCCCCAATAACTTTACAGTTGTGACCGGGGGTGGACGTGTGAATTTAATTTATTTTCTATAATTTGTTTTATGATTGTAAAACCCGAAAAACATAAGCAAGTAAATTTAAAAAACAGGATTCTTTACCCTTTTTAACTTGTGAGTTCATTACCTTTTTACCTAGTTCACCTACAAAACTTTTGGGGGGCCCCGTCCCGGGGGCCCTTATGTACCCTCCGTAAACTTAAATACCTTTGGAACTTGTCATAAATTGGGGACCCAAACTACCTGGGGGATCATTACCTTTGTAACTTGCTCAGCTTTTCAAAAAAAATTTTAAGGGCCCGTCCCTGGGCCCATTTTTGTACCTCTGTAAACTTTTGACTACTGCCCACAGAAAGGGAATGGGAAGCAAAAAAAAACATATTTAAAAAAAACTATTTAAAAAAATGGTTTCAGGTGTGGAAAATATAAAGACAAATAAGAAAAAATAGCGAGGTTTCCAATGAATGCAAAAATATAAACAGTTTTTAAAAACCAAAAAAACACTAAAGAAAGGATTCCCCTTTTGTAAAATTCCACACCCGGGGCTACCATAAACTAACAACAGTTGAAAATATAGTACTTAAAAAACTAAATAAAAGTACCAGAAAAAACTAAAAAGCCAAAGATCTACAAGGGTTTTAAAAAATTAAAACGTAAGAGGGGAAAGGGGCAAAAGGGAAACCCGTTCCTTAACAAGTTTTAGAAACTGCCAGGGAGTCACCAGCTTAGAAAACCCGCCAGGGAGTCCCTCCGAGAAACCGGCCCCGCAGTCCCCCAGCCCGTTGAAAACCTGCCCGCAGTCACCAGCTTTAATAAACAACCCAAATTTTAAAAAATAAAAATTTTGATCTATAAAATTTTTTAGATATAAACTGCATAAATTAAATATTATTATAACAAGGGGGAAACGCTAAAACCCCCCAGGATTATACAAACGTTGGGGGGGGGGGGGAAGGCATTCAGGCTTTAAATTTGGGGAAAAAATGGAGCACAGATCCCAAATTTTTTAAATTTAAGACCCCTCGCCAACAAACAAGGACCCTTTCCCTTTAGGGGGGGGAGTTTTTAAATTAAAGTATACAAAATTAAAAACAAAAATACATAAAATACAAAAAGGGCTAAAAGATCTTTGCAAAGTTTTTATACCATCCCTATAAAACAACGATGTGAAGGTAGGAAATCGATTCTTGTTTTCCAAACGGTTTTACTTCAGGGTTAGTGATTGAAAGGTACCTCTGATTTCCCTGCTAATCAAGGTAGAATATTTTGATTGTGGTAGCTCTCAGGTTGATATATGGGCCCTGCTTTTTTTTAATAAAAGTCAGACAGAGTGTGCCTCCCAGGAGTGGTGTTGGTGATATAGAGGTTGGAAAATATTATGCAGGTAATGTGAACAAACCCATTATTGTCTTATTGCTGGGGGAAATGACATTGGAAGGGCAGGGGACAGGAGTATGGATAAGTACAGGTCAGCCAAGAAGTAGTAGACAAGGGAAGGACCCGTCATATGTAGCATCTTGCCTAGAAGGGGGGTAGGCAAAGAATGGATGTTTAGGGGAATTTGGGATAAATTTCTGGCTAAACAGGTATGCAAGGGCTTGAATCCCATTTATTTATAAATGGGGTAAATTCAGGCAAAAATGATTGTTGAGGAGATGAGGTTCATCTTCTGGAGCTGGAGTGGTTGCATTAGCAATTCGATTGGGGGGTATTGATGACTTTTCTAGGACTTTAAATGTAGATTTAGGGATGGGGGTTTTGGGAAACAATAGGCTGTAGTATTATTGTTGGAAACAGAAGATATTTAAGGTACCTCAGGGGTTGTTTTTTAAAAAACAATATTCAAAATAAAGTTCCTAATAAAGACAAAGCAACTGATCAACAAAGAGAGATAGTAGAGTTCAACGAGTGACTAGCTCTTTTAAGGTTTACTATACAAATAGTAGGAATCTAAGAAATAAGATAGATGAGCTAAGATTACTCGCAAGTGTAGGTAATATAGATATTATTGCTATAACTGAGACCTGGTTCAACTTGAAGGATAGAGAAATGCCTTCTGAATGCAGCATAAAGGGTTATAAACTATTCCACACTAATAGGGTCAACAGAAAGGGTGGTGGAGTGGCGATGTATGTCAGAGATAATTTAACTTGTTGTGCTAGACATGATATAAGAATAGAAACATCAGACACAGAATCTGTTTGGATACAGTTTCTCGAGGGGTATGAAAAATTAATTTTGGGTGTGATATATAGGCCCCCAAACCTTGATAAAGAGTGCAATAAGCTGCTATGGGACGAAATTCATAAGGCGTCTAGATATGAAAATGTTGTGTTAATGGGGGGATTTTAACTTTAGACAAATTGATTGGCACAATGTGACAGGAAATCTTGAGTCTAGTGACTTTCTTGATACAGTTCAGGATTGCTTTTTAAAACAGTTTGTGACAGAACCAACTAGAGGAAACAATCTGCTTGACTTGGTTCTTGCCAACAACGATTCATTAAGTAATACTCTTGAGGTTAATGAACTCGGGGAAAGTGATCACAGATCACTTAGTTTCAATATATTATGGAATTACACAGTAAACTGCAATCAAGTCTCTGTCCCAGATTTTCGACTGGCTGATTTCCTAGGACTGAAAAATTACCTGGGTGGGCTAAATTGGGATGATCTGAATATGGGTCAGGTAGCTGGTGTTGGTTGCCAATATGACGTTTTTCAGAGCATAGTTCTAGCTGCCCAGACAACTTTTGTTCCGAGTAGGGAAATTAGATCTAACAAAAATGATCCCAAATGGATGAACAATAGACTAAAACAACTCATAGGTCAAAAGAGAGGCACATATGGGAGTATCAAAAGAGGGGATGGGCAGTTAGGAAATCAATATATTCAATTAGAGAGAGAAATAAAAAAAAGGAATAAGAAAAGCAAAAAGGGATTATGAGGCTAAGGTCGCAAGGGATTCTAAGACTAACCCAAAAGGCTTCTTTCAGGTATACAGAAGTAAGATTAGAGACAAGATAGGTCCACTTAAGAATAGCTCAGGTCAGATCACTGACAGTGATAGGGATATGTGTGAAATTTTAAATTCTTACTTCCTCTCAGTCTTTACTCAGGAAGATACTAGCGAAATTACAGAAATAATAAATTATGTAGAAGAGGACGATAATAAACTATGCACGATTGCGGTAACTAGTGACATGGTCCTCAGACAAATAAAGAAATTAAAACCTAACAAATTCCCAGGCCCTGATGAACTGTTTGCAAGGGTTTTTTTTAAAGGAATGTAAAGAGGAACTTTGCAAACCTTTGGCTAATCTTTTCAACATATCACTACAAACTGGCATAGTGATTGATAAGTGGAAAATGGAAAATGTAATACCTATTTACAAGGCAGGTGACAGGTCCTTACCTTCGAACTATAGACCAATAAGCCTTACCACTAAAGTGGGAAAATTTATGGAATCAATAATTGCCGAGGCAATTCGTAGCCATCTTGAAAGGCATAAATTGATAAATGAATCTCAACACGGTTTTACTGAGGGGCGTTCCTGTCTTACGAATTTACTAACTTTTTTCGCTAAGGTGTTTGAGAAGGAAGATCATGGTAATGAATATGATATTGTATATATGGATTTCAGTAAGGCTTTCGACAGAGTTCCACATCAGAGACTTTTGAGGAAACTAAAGGCACACAGAATAGGAGGAGAAATTTTTTCCTGGGTAGAGGCATGGTTGACAAACAGGCAGCGAAGAGTTTGCATAAATGAGGAGAAATCAGAATGGGGGCACCTCACAAGCGGTGTTCCACAGGGGTCAGTGTTGGACCCCTTGTTGTTCACAATTTACATAAATGATATAGATGAGGGAATAAATAGCGACATAAGCAAATTTGCAGATGACATCAAAATTCGCCGGACAATTCATTCTATTGAAGACAGTGCACTCCAGGATGATTTGAATAGACTGATGCAGTGGTCAGAGACGTGACAGATGCAGTTTAATATAGACAAATGCAAAGTACTAAATGTTGGACAGGACAATAACCATGCCACCTATAAACTGAATAGCGTAGATCTTAATACTACTAATTGGGAAAAGGATTTAGGAGTTCTGGTTAGCAGTAATCTGAAACGAAGACAACAGTGCATAAGTGCTCACAATAAAGCTAACAGACTCCTTGGCTTCATATCAAGAAGTATAAATAATAGAAGCCCTCAGGTTGTTCTTCAACTCTTTATATCCTTGGTTAGGCCTCATTTAGATTATGCTGCACAATTCTGGTCACCATAATGCAGATTCAATTTAGATTTTGCCACCGAAGGGGCTAGTTTATTGTGCACCCCATATCCATCCTGTGGACGGTAGCGCAAGTGCATATGGATACACAAAAGACCTAGGAACTAGGCCCCAAAGAGTTAACAGGAATACATATGGATTTATATCTACATATCTATAGTTCACTTATCTGTTACAAGCAAATTTAGGAAATTTGCTTAGTATATCTGGTATCTTATTTTCATTAATAAGATGTCTTGACATATCACATAGGTTATTATCTCTGTAATTCCTCCAATAAGTGGACAATTAAGCACATAGTGTTCAAGACAGTGACCATATGCCTGATCACATAATTTACATTTAGTTTGATCATCATCTGTGTGTCTCCCAAACTGCCAGAAGTACTTGTAACCAAGCCTAAGTCTGGCTCCTACATTATCAGTGAGTCTGTTCACATTACAAGTTGCTCCATAAACATACTTATCTACGTTCATGTTATCATAGTGGGTTATAGATCTACTCAGACTTCTAACTGCATTCCCATAACAATCATTTTCATTATTTACTTCTCTCCTAATATTATTCCTAATGCTAGACACAGTTATACCAAAGTTATATTCTACATTCTCCTTCTGGGTACTCTTCTTGGCTAACATATCAACTTTATCATGAAGGAGTAATCCAATGCGTGATGGGATCCATAGCAATTGTACATTAATTCCTTTGTCCCTAATTTTTGAGTATCTATACCTGGCTCTACATAGCCGTTTAGAGTCTGCGTGCCTCGTTGTGCTCCGTGTTTTCTCGTGTTTTCATAGTCTCTCTTACGTGCTAGAACTTTAATTTGTGCCATCAATCTTATACGATACATCCCTCTAGCACTTGGAACCAATCTTGGGCAGAAAATATTATATACCGAGTCAAAAACAAAAGAGGATTAGTGTACACTACCTGACAGAGTTTACTGCCAGAAGGGAATCATAGGCCTAGTGTGTCGTGTGCAAAATAATAATAATAGAATTTTTCTTTGTCAGAGGAAAGAAAGTTTCCCTGATAATATAGTGTATACATAGTATTATAGTGAATACCTGGAGTTTACCTGGAGAGAGTTCCGGGGGTCAACGCCCCAGCGGCCCGGTCTGTGACCAGACATCCTGGTGGATCAGAGCCTGATTAACCAGGCTGTTACTGCTGGCTGCACACAATCCAATGTATGAGCCACAGCCCGGCTGGTCAGGTACCGACTTCAGGTGCTTTTCCAGTGCCTGCTTGAAGACAGCCAGGGGTGTATCGGTGATGCCCCTTATGTATGCTGGGAGGTAAATGAACAGTCTCGGGCCCCTGTATTGTCTCTTAACGTGCTAGTGACACCCCTGCTTTTCATTGGGGGGATGTTGCATTGTCTGCCAAGTCTTTTGCTTTTGCTGCGAGTGATTTTCGTGTGCAAGTTTGGTACTAGTCCCTCTAGGATTTTCCAGGGGTATATAATCATGTATCTCTCCCGCCTGCATTCCACGGAGTACAGGTTCAGGAACTTCAAACGCTCCCAGTAATTGAGGTGTTTTATCTCCGTTATGCACGCCGTGATCGTTCTCTGTACATTTTCCAGGTCAGCAATTTCACCTGCCTTCAAAGGTGCTGTTAGTGTGTAGCAATATTCCAGCCTAGATAGAACAAGCGACCTGAAGAGTGTCATCATGGGCTTGGCATCCTTAGTTCTGAAGGTTCTCATTATCCATCCTGTCATTTTTCTAGTAGCTGTGATTGATGCAATGTTATGGTCCTTGAAGACGAGATCCTCCAACATGATCACTCCCAGGTTTTTGACGTTGGTTTTTCACTATGTTTTGTGGCCGGAATTTGTTTTGTACTCTGATGAAGTTTTAATTTCCTCGTGTTTACCATATTGGAGTAATTGAAATTTCTCATTGTTGAACTTCATATTGTTTTCTGTAGCCCATTGAAAGATTTGGTTGATGTCCGCCTGGAGCCTTGCAGTGTCTGCAATGGAAGACACTCATGCAGATTCGGGTGTCATCTGCAAAGGAAGACACGGTGCTGTGGCTGACATCCTTGTCTATGTCGGATATGAGGATGAGAAACAAGATGGGAGCGAGTACTGGGCCTTGTGGAACAGAGCTTTTCACCGTAGCCACCTCGGACTTTACTCTGTTGACTACTACTCTTTGTGTTCTGTTTGTGAGGAAATTATAGACCCATCTACCAACTTTTCCTGTTATTCCTTTAGCACGCATTTTGTGCACTATTACACCATGGTCACACTTGTCGAAGGCTTTTGCAAAGTCTGTATATATTACATCTGCATTCTTTTTGTCTTCTAGTGCATCTAGGATCTTGCCGTAGTGATCCAATAGTTGAGACAGACAGGAGCGACCTGCTCTAAATTCATGTTGCCATGGGTTGTGTAACTGATGGGTTTCTAGATGGGTGGCAATCTTGCTTTTTAGGACCCTTTCAAAGATTTTTATGATATGGGATGTTAGTGCTATCGGTCTGTAGTTCTTTGCTGTTGCTTTACTGCCCCCTTTGTGGAGTGGGGCTATGTCTGTTGTTTTTAGTAACTGTGGGATGACCCCCGTGTCCATGCTCCCTCTCCATAGGATGGTAAAAGCTCGTGATAGGGGCTTCTTGCAGTTCTTGATGAACACGGAGTTCCAGGAGTCTGGCCCTGGGGCGGAGTGCATGGGCCTGTTGGAAGTCATTTGGCGTCAGGATAAGATCAGATAGGCTTGTGTTAACCAAATTCTGTGGCTCTCTCATAAAAAAATTCGTTTTGATCTTCGACTCTCAGTCTGGTTAACGGCTTGCTAAAACTGAGTCATATTGGGACTTGAGTAGCTCACTCATTTCCTTGCGGTCATCTGTGTAGGACCCATCTTGTTTAAGTAGGGGTCCAATACTGGACGTTATTCTCGACTTTGATTTGGCATAGGAAAAGAAATACTTTGGGTTTCTATCTGTTTCATTTATGGCTTTTAGTTCTTCCCACGATTCCTGACTCCTATAAGATTCCTTTAGCTTAAGTTCGATGTTTGCTATTTCTCTGACCAGCGACTCTCTACGCATTTCAGATATATTGGTCTCTTTTAGCTGCTCTGTTATTCTTTTTCATCGCCTGTAAAGGGAGTGCCTGTCTCTTTCTATTTTACATCTACTCCTTTTTCTTAAAGGAATAAGCCTTGAACATATACCGAGTGCCACAGAGTTAATCTGTTCTAGGCATAAGTTGGGGTCTGTGTTGCTTAGTCTATCTTCCCAGCTTATATCGGTTAGGACTTGGTTTACTTGGTCCCACTTTATGTTCTTGTTATTGAAGTTGAATTTGGTGAAGGTTCCCTCATGACTGATCTCATTTTGTCGGTCTGGGGCTCCATGCATACATGTCTGAACCTCGATTATGTTGTGATCTGAGTATATTGTTTTTCATATTGTGACATTTCGTATCAGATCATCATTGTTAGTGAAGATGAGGTCTAGTGTATTCTCCATTCTAGTAGGCTCTATTATTTGCTGGTTTAAATTGAATTTTGTGCAAAGATTTAAAAGCTCGTGTGTGTGTGTGAGCTCTCGTCAGAGCTGCCTCCTGGTGTTATCACTGCAACAACATTATTTGCTATATCCTCCATTTTAGGTGCCCTTTAAATTG